>JAMWYP010000155.1:0-600000 GCA_025563575.1 Acacia pycnantha
ATGTGAGTCTATATATAAACATTCAGGAATATAAGGGGGGGGGGGGACTTGCTGATCTTGGCAACATTCAGTAAACAAAAAAAAAAAAAACAAACAAATCACCTTGTATCAGATTTTAAGGGTGGGCACTTGCCCCTTTTCTCATACACGTGTGTCCGCCTGTGTGTGTGTTTATATGTGGGTGTGTGTATAAAATTTGTTATTTAATTATTTCTTCATGAAGGATGGAAAGGAAATAGAGAAATGTTATTAAAGCTTAACTTATCTTTGTTTATATAAATATACTCTGTCTTATCCTAATTATAAGGTCCATTTGGGAATTTTTGTTGTTGTTTTAAATATAAGGTCTCATGTTCTCTTATCTCCCATCTTAATTTTTTTCCTCATAATACTCCTATTTAATATTATTTGATATTTTTCTTTCGATATCCGGTTTAGGGTTTGTAACTGCCATTCCAAATATAAGTGTCTACCCTTAGATTTGAACTCTAGACTTATAGGGATTTAGCAGGGGCTTACATTGCTAAACCAACTCTATATTGATTACTCCTATTTAATATATTTACTAAGACACTCTTATCTCATACATCAAAATTTTAACCATTAAATGAAAGCAAGGTTATTTTTAAAAAAGTGTCACAAATTCTCTATGTATAAATTATGAATAAAATCAACTTATTTATTTTTTAAGAAAATCATACAAACTAATTAAAAAGGAATTTATATTTAAAACTAAAGGGAGCATGTACAACCGTGGATGTTTTGTACATTTACATGTTGAAGATGGATAATATGACATCAAATGATCAAAGTAACGATTATGAATGCTTCATGATAAATGAATCAGACAAAGGATGGCAGGGGGCCCAAAAGCATCACTTGCTCTATCTTCCTTATAACATGTCTTCTAGAAGGCCTTTTCAAAAAAAAAGTCTTCTAGAAGGTATTTTGGGTTAAGTCATTTTAATATTTGCCAATAAAAATTAGTTTAGTTGGTAAAAGAATTGGCTCATAATCATGAGGTTTTGAATTCGAATCTCACCAATATGAGGACTTTGTTGGTAAACCATCTATAAATATCTTTGTACGCGTTTTTTGAGCCCAAAAACATGTTCTGATCCTGGTGGGCCCTAAGACCCAACCGACCTAAATTTTTATGTATAAAAAAAATATTTTCAATGAGTATGAAATATTTCTTTTTCATATATACCCCTATTTAATAAGGGTAATGAAAGAGTATAAAATAATATGATGTTGGAATTTAGTATGATTTATAAGAGTATTATTGAAACGTGTGAATTAGTCAGAAATATCTTTTAGTTTCCACTAGAGGTAATTCACCTAAACTGCAGTCACAGATTAGCTGTGATTTTCTTTAAAACCGCGGCCACACAGACTAAACCATTTATAAGCCGCAGAAAACTCATATCTGTATTAAGAGTAATCATTGATATTCAAAATGTGAACACAATACAGAGTAAACAGAATCATACACATTCAAGATGCCAATATAGTTCAGGAAAAATTATACATGACTTTTGATGAACTTCAGGTTCATGTGTAACTAACTAACTAACTAGTACCTCCTAGCACAGTACAAATAAAGCAAGAAATTAAGAAAGTTAAGAACACAAAGAAGAGCATAAAACAGATCCAACCTTGCTTGATTCAGATCATGTCCTCCAAGCCACTCTCTACCATATCTCCCACTTACTCCATTACTTATCTTAACAAGCACTGAGCTAATAAAATATCCCATGGAGGTTGAACACCATGAAAGTGCAGTACAAATGCTTCTCATCCTATCAGGTGCTTTAGAGTAGAAAAACTCAAGCATTCCACCCAAAGTAAGTGCATCTGATATAGCCAAGAACAAATATTGCCATCCCAACCAGAAAACTGATAGTATCGCGCCTTCTTCGTTCTTCTTTGCTTCTTCTCTTCGCTTAGCTTCAACCACGGCTGCCACCGCCATGGACACTGATGCAAGGGCTAGGCCTAGTCCTATTCTGCCAAGTGGTTGGAAGATCTTACTTTGAGTGAAGCTTTTGTGTCTGTAGAAGTATTTGAGGTTTTCGAAGATTGGTATGGAGGCGATCATGATGATGAGGGGAAGTACTGTGAGGGACTGAGTTGGGATTGTGAGGTTTTTGTTGAGCTTTCTGTTCATTATGATTCCTTGTTGAACTGTGAATGTCTGAAGCTGAGCTAGGCAACAGTTCATCATGATTGTGGTTAAGAAGATGGGAAGTAGTCCTAGGAAGGTTTTTGTTTCTTTAACCTCAGCTTCATCTACTGTCTCATCTAGCAGAGCTTTGTTTAAGAACCTGCACACAAGTTCTGCCTATTATCAGATATAGCACAATTATCTTATCTATCAAATATGCTAACAATATGATATGTATATATAGTATCAAATAAGTATATAGGTATTACTTCTCTTTCGGATAGGTGTCCTTTGTAACCAATGGCCTCAATTCAAGCCCTGGGCTATGTTAAAATTGTTGTATTTATGATGTGGGACTGTGGGTTGTGTCAAAGTTTAAAAATCACTACATTTAGCATGTGGGTGCGTATTAGTAAAATCGAGTTCAAGTGATTGTTGCCTATAAAAGGCAGTGTCTGATATTAGTTAGTCTGTTCTTGAGTTTTATTAGCTTTTTTCTCCCTCAAATATACTTTTCTGTTTAATTTTATATTAATATTTATGCTATTATGTTCCCACACTGTTTGTATCATTGTATGGTTTCAATTCAATGTTAAAAACTTGTTGGAAGAGCTTTGTCACTTTTTGGAAGAAGCCTAGTATGACTTTCAAATACTAGATAGTTTGATTAAGAACAAACAAACTTGTTGGAGGAGCTTTGTCACTTTTTGGAAGAAGCCTAGTATGACTTTCAAATACTAGATAGTTTGATTAAGAACAAACAAGAAACTCATACGGTTCTAAAGGCTTATTCAAAAGAGAAAATCTTACGTGAATTTATCATGAGATTGTTCTGTTGCACCTTCCTCTGCTACAGCTCCATGATTCACCCTTCCCAGTGCTGAAGCTTTCCAGTTACGAGCAGTAGAAGCAAACACCTTCAAACAGAACATATCAGAAATTTCAATACAACAGTTTATGTAAAGCAAGGAAAAAGGGTTCAACACAATTAAAGAAATAAAGCATAGTGCAAAAAGCTGTAAATTATATTTACCTTAATGATCCTGGTTAGAGGACTTCCAGAAGGAGATTTATAGCGATAAAACGGAAAGCCAAGGACGAAAATACAAAGAGCCAAAGCCAATACTATATCAGAAATGATAAAACTGAAGTTCCAGCCACGATTCTCTTGAACCCAAACCATAACACTTGCTGCAAGAAGGCCTCCTGTGCAAAGGGAACAGAAGAACCAGTTGAAGAATGAAGAAATGTGATGTTGCTTGTTGTGATCAAGCTGATCAGCTCCATGAGTAGGCAATGAAGCCTTGATCCCACCCACACCGACGGCGATTACGTAGAGTCCACAGTTGAGTATAGCTTCTTGACTCTCAGATGGTGTTCTATTCTGTGCTGGTTTCAAAGTAGAGTGTTGAGCTTGGTATGTTAGCAAGATTAGGCCCTGCAAATTAGAATACGTTGAGAGCCTGTTGGGCCTAACAAATATTGGGACAAAACCTACCAGCGAAGGGGCAAGGCTTATCAGCGAACAGGCCTGGGGAGGTCCACGGCCCATATCAGATCAGATAGTGTTGAAAAGGAGGGGACCACCCAAGAATAATGGTGTAAGCGACATTGATCGGAGTAGTGGGGGTGCGTTATATAGTAAACGAAAGGGAGTGACGGGATATAGAGGATTTGTGAGGAGAGTGAGCGGGTCTCTCGAATACAGTTTGGTTAGGTTTATGTTTCTTTGTTCTTTATTATTCTTCATTGTTCTTAGGTTCCAGGCACTAGTTATAGATAGCCATTTGTGTGTAATCTCTACTTTTCCCATATATATCAGAGGTTATATAGTGCATTTTTCTTCATCTCAACACCTACAGAATCGACAGTGAAACTTACGGGAGTGGATGCAACGGTGAATGTCATTTTGGAACAGCTCAATGAATTCGAGCGGCTTTCAACGCTATGAATGACCATCGCAACCCGGCAAGAACTCCCACGATGACCCACGATCCGAGGGACCTCACGAGAGAGAGAGAGGACGTTGGACAAACGGAAGGGCCTAAGCATCGTAGTGGAGCTTCCATTGTTTTCTCGGGAGGATCCACTAGGATGGATTTTTCGACTAGAACGATACTTTACAGCCAACAACATCACTGAGTCGGAGAAGTTGGATGCGGGAATAGTCAGCTTGGAGGGAAAGGCAATCACGTGGTTCCAATGGTTGGAGACACGAACTCCGGTGACATCTTGGAATGAGTTTAAAAAAGAAGTCATTGACCGATTCCATTGTAGACAATTGGGAGATGAGTACGAGCAACTATTTGCTCTCAAACAGGGAGGCACGGTGGCGGAGTATAGGGAGCAGTTCGAGTTCTTTGTCGGCGCCGTTGGAGGATGTGCGTGACGAAATCGTACTTGGGCGTTTATGAATGGGTTAAGGGAGGACATTCGTTGTGATGTCAAATTGATGCACCCAAAGGATCGAAGCAAGCAATGGGGTACGCAAGTCAGGTGGAGGATCGAAATCTGGTTAAGGCACGTCTAGAGGAAAAGAAAACCAGAGAAATGAAAGCAACGTCCAGTTATCGATGGAATGATCTCAGACCTGGATTTTCCAAATTCAGTGGTGTGGAATCAAATAGGAGCAACAGCCGCCCTATGACGTCGAAGGAGACGAGGGACAAAGGAAGCGAAGAGGTCAAGGCAACGCCACCACGATCGGTGTCGTCCGCAGCGTCGTCCGTAGGTAGCGTCGGAGCGGCAGAAAGACGGCGAAGATCTTTGGGCAAGGTCGGAAACCGAGGCGCGCCGGTCTTTGGTCGGCGTGGTGCTACACATAACTTTGTATCGGACTCGCTTGTCTCGGAGCTTGCAATTGACGGTGGTGTTCATCGTTATTCGGTAACAGTGGGCGATGGGAGGAGGATGATATCGAACCTCAAATGCCCTGAAATTGAGCTGGAGATACAAGGGCAGAAGATCCGACAGCCCTTCTACCCATTCAATGTGCTCTCACCCAAGGAATGCCACCTCCGAGGACTCAAGATCATGCCATTGTAACCAAGGAAGGCGCCCAACCAGCCAACACACGTCCATATCGATATGGGCATGCCCAGAAAACCGAGATAGAGAAGTTAGTAAAGGAGATGCTGCTTGCAGGAATAATTCAACCGAGCACGAGTCCATACTCTAGCCCAGTTTTGTTAGTTAAAAAAAAAGATGGTAGCTGGAGGTTTTGTGTGGATTATAGGGCTTTAAATCAGATAATGATCTTGGGACAAGTACCCATTCCGGCTATTGATGAGTTCTTTGGATGAATTGGGAGGGGCGACAATTTTCTAAGTTGGACCTAAAATCTGGTTATCACGAGATCAGAATCAAAGCGGGGATGAGCCAAAAGCGCCTTAGAACACACGACGGCCACTACGAGTTTAAGGTGATGCCTTTCGGTTTGACAAATGCCCCATCAACTTTTCAATCTCTTATGAATGACATATTTAGAGAACACCTACGAAAGTTTATACTTGTATTTTTTGATGATATACTTGTGTATAGTAAGGACAGGAAAACTCATCGGGAACACTGAGAACAGCCACGAAAACATTGCAACAGCACCAAGCGGTGGTGAATCCTCGCAAATGCTTGTTAGGACAGGCGCAAATTGAGTACTTGGGCTATATAATCTCATTTGAAGGGTGAAGGCGAGATCCCTCTAAAATTTCTTCGATGCTTCAATGGCCAACACCAAACAACCTGAAGGCGTTGAGGGGATTTCTTGGGCTATTTGGATACTACAGGAAATTTGTGAAGGGATACGGGAAGATAGCTGCCCCTTTGACTCGGTTACTCAAAAAAGATGCATTCCAATGGAATGAAGAAGCTCAACAAGCATTTGAAGCACTTAAGGGTGCTATGACTTCTCTACCGGTGCTTGCTTTGCACGAGTTTGATTTGCCCTTCGAGATTGAAGCGAGATGCCTCGGCAAGGGGTTGGGGCTGTATTAATGCAAAAGGAGACCCATAGCCTATTTCAGCCGAAGTTATCCGAAAGACACCAGCAATGTTCGATCTATGAACGCGAACTCATGGCAATCGTGTTAGCGGTTAAGAAGTGGCAACACTATTTGGCCAGCCATGCATTTATCATCAAAACAGACCAAAAGCCCTCAAATACCTGTTAGAACAGAAGATAATTGCCCCGGATCGGAAGAAGTGGGTCTCCAAACTGATGGGGTACAAATTTGAGATCAGTACAAACCGGAAGGGAGAACCGAGTTCTGATGCACTCTCAAGGCGGCATACGAGAGGTGGAACTACGAGCAGATATCATTGTGGCAATATGAGGGCATCTGATTTTGAGGATGAGATTCGAAAGATGAACATTTACGGACCATCATGCAAAAATTGCTGCAAGGAAAGGAAGGTCAGAGAGGGTACACTTGTGCGGAAGGGAGTTTTGTTTTTTGAGGGGAAGCTGGTACTACCTCGCCTCTCTCCTAAGACAAGGGAGCTTGTTAAAGAGTTTCATGATTCCTTGATAGGGGGGCACTCGGGATATTTAAGAACCTACAAAAGGTTGGCTACGGTGGTGTATTGGCGGGAATGAAGAAAGATGTGCAAGACTACGTGGCTAGTTGTGATGTGTGTCAAAAGAACAAATATGAATCCTTAAGTCCAGCGGGGTTGTTGCAACCTTTACCCATACCACAAGCTACATGGGAAGACATAAGTATGGATTTTATAGGCGGGTTACCAAGTAATCGCTTTGATACGGTGCTGGTAGTTGTGGATAGGCTCACCAAATATGCTCATTTTATTCCTCTCTCACACCCCTACAACGCCAAGGAAGTAGCTGAACTGTTTGCGAAGGAGGTAATCAAACTTCATGGGTTCCCTAGTTCCATAGTGTCAGACCAGAGACCGAGTCTTTACTAGTCGAGTTTTGGAAGGAGGCTGTTTACTATGGCGGGCACCACCCTTAAATTTAGCTCCTCCTATCACCCGAGAGACGAGATGGACAAACAGAGGTAGTGAATCGGGCCTTGAAACTTACTTGAGATGCTTTGCTGGCTGCACACCAAAAGATGGTCCAAAATGCTACCTTGGGCTGAATATTGGTACAACACATCCTATCACGGGGCTACGAGGATGACACCTTTCAAGGCACTATATGGAAGGGACCCTCCCGCCTCCTCAAGTGGAATGATCAGCCTTGCGCGTACAAGCGAGTGGAACAGCAGCTGCAAGAAAGGAATCAGGTGTTAGAAGAGCTGAAACATCGGTTGGAACGTGCACGATCCGTATGAAGAACCAAGATGATAAGCACCGCGTGATCTGGAATTTGAGGTTGGTGAATCTGTTTACACTGAGCGAAGCCATACCGCTTCAAGTCGTTGGCCCGCAAGCCCAATGAGAAATTATCCCCACGGTTCTATGGCCCTTATGTGATCTCGGCCAGATTGGGCAAGGTGGCGTATAGGCTGCAGCTACCACCTACAGCCAAGATTCATGATGTCTTCCATGTTTCCCAACTCAAAGGGCCCTCAAAAACTCTGCCACCTCCCGGCCCTTGCCCAAAGGCCTTGCGAGGAGATGGAACTGAAGGTAGAGCTGAAGCGATTAAAGACACACGCACAACGAGAGATGAGAAGCTACGGTTGCTAATTAAGTGGAAGGATCTTCCTGAACATGAGAACACTTGGGAAAGTCTAGCTGATATTAGGGCCCAATTTCCAGACTTTCACCTTGAGGACAAGGTGAATCTTGCAGAGGGGAGTAATGTTGGGCCTAACAAATATTGGGACAAAACCTACCAGCGAAGGGGCAAGGCTTATCAGCGAACAGGCACGGGAGGTCCACGGCCCATATCAGATCAGATAGTGTTGAAAAGGAGGGGACCACCCAAGAATAGTGGTGTAACTGACATTGATCGGAGTAGTGGGGTGCGTTATATAGGAAACAGAAGGGAGTGACGGGATATAGAGGATTTGTGAGGAGAGTGAGCGGGTCTCTCGAATACACAGGCTGGTTAGGTTTATGTTTTGCTTGTTCTTTATTATTCTTCATTGTTCTTAGGTTCCAGGCACTAGTTTCTGGTTATAGATAGCCATTTGTGTGTAATCTCTACTTTTCCCATATATATCAGAGGTTATATAGTGCATTTTTCTTCATCTCAACACCCTAAATTGCCAGCTCTAAGAGAGCCCCACATGGAATTAGTTGTATAATGAATTGAAGGTATATAAACTTAAGGCATGTCATATCAAATTAGCTTAAACTATTTTGATTTTGATAGAAAGACAAACCCGATATATACATAACTAAAACTCTAATAGGCTTAAAAATTATTTTGACAGAAAGAAAGACAAACCTGATGTATGTATAACTAAACTCTAATATGGCATCAAGAGCCGACTCAAGAAAAAAGTACAAGTCGGAAGATTGTAGACCTGAGGGCTTTGTGACTCAAATGAAGTACAAAGCCATGTAGAGAAAAAATTGAATGAAAGATAATGAATACATTTAGAGTCCCACATAATGAATTGAAGGTAGATATAACCTTAAAATTCATGTCAAATTGGCGTAACCAATTTTCATAGAAAGATAAGCTAAATATATACCTAACTCATCAAAAATCTAATACCGCAATTATTCCATAATTGTACTGGTGTTGATATCGATGCATCTTAGTTTTGGATTGGGAATGTTAATTAAGGATTGAAGAATAGGATATGAATCATACCAGTAGTTGTATTACACAGGAAATGATGAATGTTGTGAACCTTGTGAAGAAAGAATCACTGATAAAGCCTCCAACAATGGTGAGAAGAAAGGAGGTTCCTATGAAGTTAGTGACCATGTTTGAAGACTTGGCTGCTGAGTAATGCATTGATTTGAGGAAGTAGGAAACAAAGTTGGTTGCATTTGATAAGAAAACCATGTTCTCCAGCACCTCCACCACTGCAACAATGTGCAATAATCCACTTATAGTTCACAACATTAAAGAGACAAACCAGAGTCCTTTATAGTAATTTTAATAAGGACATTTTAGTAAAGAAAAATTACCCTACATATTTAGTATGTTTAATTGTACTTCTTAATAGAAAATTGGTCTAGCGATGTAAGGCCCCACTAGATTCTTTTTGGTCTCGAATTCGATTTCCAGAAGAGACACTTGTATTAATAGGGTCAATTACGAACTTCAAACCGGATGTCAGATAATAACATAAAAAAAATTATTTCTTTGTTATTAGAACAGTCACTAACTGTTTCGTTCATAAGTCATGAATAATATAACTTATTTATCATATTCTATAAGAATCACCTAAACTAGTTATTTATTGGTAGAAATCATTAATGTCTAAGACTTGTGATTTGATGAAATTCATTTCCAATGACTAAGTTATTTTCAAACATGAATTGGTAAGAAGAAATTTTTTGTTGGATAAAATTAATCTAGAAGAGGGGCACATGGTTAGAAATAATCAATAAAATAACTTCAAAAATTGTAGATCTTTGTGCTAATTCATAGGTCTTGTAATTCCAATTTGGGTACAATTATCTTATTAATCATCCTATCATATTATTAAAGTGTTAACATGAATCTCTCTCTCACACATACACATTATGAGGCCATTATTACCATAGTTATGAAGAATAACAATACCCCTGCCCATTTTTTGAGCTCCATGATAAATTTTTTTTTTTTTTTTTATAAAAAAAAACTCGCTTCTTCATCTTGATTTGTTTGCAAGGTCTAAAAATTTTACACACACACACACACAAAAGTCTATGATTCATCATACATGAATAAAAAAATATAACAATTTTCAGATTTGGGAAAACCCATTTGCAAATACATATACTTTTCTCCTATTTTTAATTTAGTACTTGTGTACTTTTTCCTAACTAAATGCTTTAATTTTACTTTGATATTAACTCCATACAAGTTTAACAAAGTTAATAGAGTAAAGTTACAAGAGCTAATGATGTTGGCAGAGCAAAAGTAATGACTTAATTAAGATTTAAAAAAAAAAACTAGTACCAAATTAACAATTAGGTGAAAGTACAGATATCTGTAAATGGGTTTTCCCTTCAGATTTTGTGCAATACATACGACCCTTATATTTAGAATTAGGCTGTGAGTACTTTGAAAAACACTTATTTTGAATCCAACGAGGTAGAATTCGTTTCATATATTTATCTCATACATCCTGTGTAATCACTTAAAGTAAAGCCAAACAATCAACTAGAGATATTCTCTTTATCCATTTTCTGTCCATCCCTCCCCATCCTCCATCCTGATCGTCAAAATCTTGATCCAAGGGACCAGACTTATTTTTGGAAAAACTGCACGCGGTAATAAAAAACGCGCGCGGTTTTTTCAAAAATAATTGTGGTCCCTTAGATCAAGAGTTTGACGGTCAGGATGGAAGATGAGAAGGGATGGGTAGAAAATGGACAATGAGAGAAATCGGACTCATCTAGTTATATATACATAGAAAGAGAGAGAGAAAGGGGGGATGATATTTGATTGGATTACCACAAGTAAGGGCAGCAGGTTTGAAGCCACCATGCTTGCATGGATCTGCTTTTCTGCCTTTGTAATCCGTATAGTCTTCAACCCCAATGCTTCTCTCTCGATCCTGTAATTCCATTTCCATATTCACTTCAGCCGAAAAAACCAAAACACACTCAAAATCATGAAGACTATCAACAATTCATTCTTCTCACGAACTTACCATTTGATGAAGATTAAAATAAAATAAAAAATTGGTAGCATAAATGAAGCTTCTGAAACAACAGATCCTCAACTTCAATATAATTTATATATGCGAGAGCGCCGTTCTCTCTCTCTCTCTCTCTCTCTCTCTCTCTCTCTCTCTCTCATATTTAGTTCTTAATTTCTCCAATAGGAATAATGTAATTACATACATGTATGAAAAGGGAACTTCAAAATTATTTAACATATACGAACATTAGATTGATTTATATATACATTATTGAACTTGAATTTTTAATAATTAAGTCAGTTTTGTTTGAAATATTAATTATATATAAGAGGTGGTTGTATGGAGAGAGAATATAAGTTTTGATGTGATCTTGAAGGGAGGGAAAATTGAAGGGTAAGCGTAACACAATATTCATGGTATTATATATCGCTAATATATTAATAATAATTATAGTCATTGTTGTAAAACATGTGAGTTAACTTTTTGAGTTTAGCGATTTTACGTTTCCAGCTTATAAAACCGTGTTGACTCACCTTTAAACTTATGTTAACTTCTTTGATTTGATCATGTTCAACACTTTAAAGATAAATTTTATAGAATTTTTTTGTTTGTTAAATATGAATGTTGATGGATTTAATTTCAATTATTTGAATTTTAAAAATATATAAACCAAATTGCTGTTATTTTTTATATTTTAATTATTTAATTATATACTATTAACATCTATTTAAAGAAAATAATAAAATTTTACGAGTTTATCATTATACGATTGTACCTTATTGTTTGCTTAAACTCGCGAGTTTGACAACCTTGATTGGTAGTAACGATCTTGTGTAATAAATCATTTGAGTAAATCTTATTTTTCACAGAGAATTGATTAAAATAAGTATGTCCATCTTATAAAATCCTTCCATGATATTCAAAGCATAGAATAAAATCCTTTTCCATTTCATTTTCCCCCAAAAAACAAAAAAGTTCTTTTCATTGACTAACGCTTAATTCGCCAGGCAAAAAATGGGTGTGACTGTGATATGGAAGAAAATCTGCTCCTTTTTTTATATGTTAATTAAATATTGGTTTCTTTTTCAATGTACATGATATAAATTATAAAAGATAAGTCTATTATTACTTGATCCAAATATGTAGCACATTTTCAAGTCTATATATATATATATATATATATGGGTTTATCGTTTGTCATGTCACTTGACATAAGGTTATGTCAAGTCACCCTAAAACTACGTCGTTTTGGGAGTTAGGGGAATTAATGAAGGGTGTTTTGGTAAAATTCATGTAATAAATACAAAAACAAAAATACCAAAATACCCTTCATTAATTCCCCTAACTCCTAAAACGACGTAGTTTTGGGGTGACTTGACATAACCTTATGTCAAGTGACATGACAAACGATAAACCTTATATGTGTGTGTGTGTATACAGGGGCAGATCCAGAAATTTATGGAGGGGGGCACCATTGGCGAGAGGATGCAGGGGTTCGCCCCCGAAATTTTTTTTTAAAGCAAAGCTTTAAATGCATTAAAAAAAATAAAAGAATCACGTATCAATATCAACCAGGGGGACCGATCAAATATCAAAATACATTTCCATCCTAAAAAATGCATTGAAAATGCCTTTAAGAACGATCACAGATCAGAATCACTGAACATATAAACTTTTTTTAGAACTTTTAGTTCCATTACCACTTGATTTTATAAAAAAAGAATCTAAATACCTTTCCATCCTAAAAAATGAATCAATAAATAATATATCTACCAAACAAACATATATATTGAAAAGAAAATTCATTGAAAATGGAACTTCACCTAACCCGTTGATCAATCAGGGGGGACTGATCACAGATAAAAACAATCAAGATGGAATAATCACTGATCAAAGAGATATATGAATTAAACAATAAAAAAGGAAGGCAAGTTTAATGAAATGCTCAGAGAAACTCAGCTTGTAAAATGATCTTGTAAAATAATATCAATGGTATTGTAAAATAATATCAATGGCATTTTAGCCCTATATATATATATATAAACCGTTGTCATTTTAAGGGGGAGCACTTGCCCCCCAAGTGATATACCTCGGTCCGCCCATGTGTGTGTATATATATATATATATATATTTATATTTATATTCATCAAGCCAGTTTTGGTTTAGTTCAAGGAGCCAGCCTTTAGTTTGATTGAAGCAAAGAGCCATATGATATATTATTACTTAATCCATTTTAGATTATATTTTTTATATTTGGTTTTAAAAAAATATTTTTTTGAATGTTATATTTTTAAATAGGAGGAAATACCAGTGCACATATAGTCTGATATAGATGCGTTAGAATACAACTTATAATCAAATTTCAATTATTGTGATAAAGTTACTCTCGAATTTTTTATTCATTATATTATTTATCACTCTAATTTTTACTAATCAGGATACGACCTAACTATATATTTGGCTTCAATTTTCTACGCCATTGCTTTTATTGACATTACTCGAAATTTTATTTATGTTGTTATTTGTATCATTATGATTTTTACAAAATATGTAAGGTTTTCATTATTTGAAAGGATCAGGTTAAAAAAAAAAAAATACAGTATTTGAAAGGAAACTTGAATTATAACCCGACAAATCAAATATTGAAGAGTCACGCTCCTAGGGTCCTGAAAAGACATGGGCATTCCAGAGCAATGAATGGTGTCATTCTAATAATAACGATATTAACAACAAAATATAGTGATAAATATAACATTTGGAAATAAAATATAATAAGATAAAACTATAGAGACATACAATAAATAATTTACTGTTTTTACCTGATTTGAAATGTTTGCATTATCACCATTGTTATCAAACTCACGAATTGATTTTTTGAGTTTATCGTTTTTTACGTTTTTAGCTTATAAAAACGAGTCGAATCAGTGGTAAATTCGGTTAAATTCACGAATTTATACACCGAGTTTACCGTTTTTACCTTTTTAACTTACAAAACCGTGTTAACTTACTCCTAAACTAATGTTAAGTTTTTTGATTTGATCATGCTCAAAGGCTTTATATAGAAATTTCTTTATTAAATATGATGAATGATGAATGTTGATGGATTTAATTTCAATTATTTAAACTTAAAATATATTTAAATCAAATTTTTGTCATTTTTATATTTTAATTATTTAATTATACAGTAGTAATACATATTTAAAAATATAAGTAAACTCTTATGAGTTTACGATTCGAGTTCATGATACGAGTTTACGTCATTGTCACAAGTTTATTTAAACTCGCGAGTTTGACAACCTTAACTACCACATATTTGTCTATAGTTAACAGTTTTTTTTTTTTTTTATCGATATTAAACGTTTTTCAACCATTAAATATCTGAGTGCTAAATATTTATATATAACAATTTTTAACTGTTAAACATTAGGCACTATATTTTACGACTTTTTAAAAAATACAACTATAATGTATAAGGTATTATATTTAACAGTTGTAAGACAATGACGGTTAAATACAGTTACTTATATGTAATGGTTTTTTTATTTATTTATTTATAATAACCGCGATATATTTCTTAAAATCCTTAACGGTTAAAATGATTAACGGTAAAGTATTTGTCACCAAAGAATGGGGTTGTTTGACAGTTATATGTAAATACCGTTATATATGTATAATATTTGATGAACTGTTAAGTATATGTGAAATTTTTTTAAAAAAAATTGGGGGTCCACTTTCAATTAGCTCCCTATAAAATAACCTACAGAAACAACGTATATATACCAAACATCCAAATAGATCCAGTTCTGGGTGGATGTATCCAAATATATACAAAATAAACAAGTCTAGCCAACAAATTAAAACAAATCATCAAACTCTATTTATACAATTATAAATACATCAAAGGTAAGGGAATATACATATGATCAAGTGCCCCTTTTTCTTTTCCTAATCTTAGTAATTTCAATGCTCTTTTAAGTAACAATTGTTTTTTTTTAATAATTTGTGAAGCAACTTCTCCCTCTTTGATATTCAAATTCCTTCAATATGCGTACAAAGCATCATCCTCATTGAATTGTATTTCAAGTGATGACCTTTGGAAAGGATCAACCTCACTGAATTCACCTCATGCATCCTCATTTATTTTGTTTGATAACAAAACAATAGATCATTCTTTATTAACAGGATCAAGAACATAGAACACTTGTTTAACTTGAGAAGCTAAAATGAAAGGTTCTTTTTTTACCCTTGCTTGTTCATATTCAATTGTATAAACTCTAACTCATCAACTTTCAAAGCATTATTATTGTTAATCCACTTGCACCCGAAAATGGGAACATGAAATCATAATTAATTCAACTCCCTAATGTGCTCAACCACTCCAAAGTATGATAGTTACTAGGGGTGAGCAAAACACCCGTAACCCGCGGATACGCCCGCGCCTCGTGGTTTTTTGGCCCGTTTAAGCCCGCCCAAATTGGGCCCGTAACGGGTACGAGCTGCCCCGTACCCGTGTATATTAAACGGGGCGGGGAACAGGTTAAGGCACGAGGCAGCTTGTATATATTTATGTATTTAAAATATATTAATTATATTATAATATGTTAATTTTTCATCAAGTATTGCAATATTGGAAGTTGGTTCCGTGGCAAGGAACGCGCTCATCGGCCATAAAGAGTGCGGTTCGATCCCCAAAAATTGGCACTCTCTTTTTCTAGCTAGCACATTTTTTAATTCTTAAAAATTTTAAATCGCAAAATTTTAAAAAACCCTACCTATTTACTTCCCTCTTCCCTCTTCCCTCGTTGCTTTTACTTTGCCGGACACTAATTGTCAGTTAAGATATTGTTTTTAATATTTTTAATTAATGATCCAAATTTAATATTTTTATTAATGATTTTTAGATAAAAATAATTTTTAAAAATGATAGTTAAGATATTATCTTTATTTTATATTATGTACATATTAAATAAAAAATAATTTCAAAAAATGACAAATATAACATGCATAAGTATAGTAACCTAGTACCTATAACATAGTAAGCATAGATTTCACCCACTATATCCAACACTCAAAAATCATCTAATTCCTTTGGAGGTGGGAAAATGCAAGAAGAAAAAAACTCGAAACTATTGAAAATGGTAAATGACAAAGAGGTGATTCAAATTTCAAAATCCCTATAACATGCTAGTGCTCTATTTATTTTTATGAAATTAAAAGGAAAAGACACAAATGCCCCTCACAAAATTTTCATTCAAAATGTAACCTCTACCCACTGTCGGCTAGCAGTCGATGACATACCCCACTGGAGCTCCGATAGCCGACTGACTGGCCCCGACACCAGAGCTTTGGCGAGAATAATTGATCATTTTTAAATGGATAGTTGTCATTTCCAAATCCAAAATTGTTATTTTCAAATTCAAACTTGGCAAACCCATATCGAGTTTAGAAATTAATCAATGCATACCTTTTCATATTCACAAATGGTCATTTTTTAATCAATAGTTGTCATTTTCATATCTGGAGTTGTTATTTTCAAATCTGAATTTGGTAAACTCATATCTCATTCTTGGAATTATTTTCTTCATGCCCTCTCATTTTCAAAAGCGGTTATTTTTAAATGGATAACTGTCATTTCTATATCCAAAGTTATTATTGTCAAATCCAAACTTGGTAAACCCATATCAATTCTAAGAATTATTTTATGCTTGCCCCACTTCATTTTCATTAGTGGGCATTTTTAAATATATAATTGTCATTTTCATATCCGAATTGCCCCACTTCGAAGTTGTTATTTTCAAATTCACCGCAAGAGCTCTGGGGACAGCAATCAAACGGCTGGTATTAATAAGACAGTGTGAATGTTTTGTATGAATAAGATAATTATAAAAATTAATTAGCAAGACTTTATGTTTAAGAATCGAGTATATACAACCGTGAATGTTTTGTATATTGACATATTGAAGACGTATAATGTGACATCAATTAAAGTGATGATTTCGAATGCTTTAAAGATTAACGAATAAGACAAAGATTGAGCAAAAAAAAAAAAAAAAAAACGAATAAGACAAAGCGTGGGCGAAAAAAATTCTACAAGACACAGAGAGGTAGGTGCAACTCACCTAAAGTGGAGCCATTTAACTGTGATTTTCTTTAAAAACGCCACCAGAGATTAAATCATTTATCAGCCTCAGAAAAACTCTTGTCTATATTAAGTGTTGTAACTTGTAATCATTGTGTGTGGGTGTCAAAGGGAGAAATCCCACAATTGCTCAAGAGTGTTAAAACACAAGTGAATATACAATAACTCATGATTTTGGACTAGTTAAATGAGCAAAAGAAAGCATGACAATGGCCCCCAACTTAATTATGATAGTCTTAACATGCAAATTGCAATGGTAGAGTTGAAGTTAACTGTTTGGTGTTTCTGGTGTTCCGCTACTAACAGCTACCCTTTGTACTTGTAGGACGGGTTTGTTTGATATGGGGAATGCTACTTTTTGATATGCCTACAGGGGCGGAATAACCCTTAATAACAGTGTCTTACAGTAAAACTCAAATCAGTTTGTTTTATTACCGGTGCTTCCAACATTAAGGTCATTGAATTAAGAGGAGTCAGTACATTCAAAATGTGATCATGATACAGAGTAAGCTGAATCATATACATATTCAAGATGCCAATACAATATAGGGAACTTTATACATGACTTTTGATCAGCTTTAGGTTTATTTGTAATTTTTTTTTTGACATTTAAAACTCCACAACTAATTGCTCTAACTTAAAGATGGTATAAAAAGTTTTCAAAAATTCTAACCCCGAAATTTTCACTAATCAATACTATATTACCTTCATTAGAAAGAGAAAAAACTATTGACGGAGCTCTGCTAGGGTTTGCTGCTGCTAGGGTTCTTGTCCTCGCGTTGCATGGGGACTGAGAGGGAGGTCGTGCAGGAACGATCTTATGTAAGCGCAGTTCGTGAGGCTCAACCTGTGTGGGATGGCGAGTTGGTTGATGCCAGCGTGGAGGAAGGCGTGGGGGTGGATGAAGGAGTAACTCAGCAACGGAATGAGAGGGGGATCATGGAGTTTTCTCTACCGAATGGCTTCAAGTAGCAAGCTTGGCGGAGATGGCGTCAAACTCTTGTGATCAAGATATTGGGAAGGAAGTTCGCGTATCATTTTTTGTGTCAGCGGCTAGAATCTATGTGGGCTCGGTAGGGTAGAATTGCTGTCACAAATGTGGCGAATGGCTTCTTCTTGGTTCGGTTTGAATCAGTGAAGGACCTGGATGTGGTTAAAGATGGAGGACCATGGATGATACAGAACTACTACATCGCAGTTCAGGATTGGACTCCAACCTTTGACCCTGAAATTGATGGAATTAATAAGGTTAAACTGTGGGTGCGCCTGCCGTCATTCCCTCCCGAGTATGTGAAGTCGAAATTATTGTCAGAAGTAGGTAATGTTATTGGCAGATTTATTAGGATGGATTTGGTTGCCACACGAGTTGCACGGGGTCGTTTCACAAGAATCTATGTTGAAGTTGATTTGTCAGGTGCGCTGGAGCTGGAGTATATCCTGGACAATAAACACAGATTTATTGTTTATGAAGGGCTCGGGGATGTGTGTGTGGAGTGCAGGCGTATAGGTCATAAACCAGGATCTTGCTTGACAGTCCAAACTAAAAGGGTCCGGTTGGGAGAGGAACAACGTTTGCGGACTGCTGCTGAAGGTTGGAGAGTAGTTGGGAAGAATGGATTCGCTGGTAAGGAAGTGACGGGTGCACCAGGGGAGTCCCAAAGTGGAGTGTTGGTAGGGAAGGACCCTCCACATCAGGTAGTTGAAGGTGGTATTGTGTAGCCGATGAAGGATCAGAATTCAGTGGTGATCGTGGGGGAGAGCCTCGGCCATGTGGGGGCTGGTGTAGCTTGTGAGTCTCCACGTTGAGGTGTGCTGTTGAAGGATCAGAATTCAGTGTTGTTGAAGGATCCTCCCAAGCTGATTATAAATGACGTGGAGTCGGAGCAAACGCTGGGTAGTGAGGGAGTAAAAGTGGATACTAGTTTTGGATCTGTGGCATCATCTGTAGCAGGGGTAGGCAGTGACGTGGAACACTATGAAGTAATGGACAAGGTCTTGCAAGAGATACCCGAGGCACGTGTCTTGTACAATGAACATGGGACCACTATGGAGGATTGGGGAATCTCTAGTACACTGAATGTGGCCTCTCCTAGTGTGGGTCATGGATGTAAGGAAATTAAGTGTGGGGTGGAGGAAGCCATTACTGAGGAAATTAATGACCAAATTAATTTTTCTCAAAATGGTGGTGGTAGACGTTTGGCCGAGACAAGTGGGAGTCCCATGATGAATGTGGATAAACGGAAAAGAGGTAGACCGGTAGGAAGTGGAAAGCCTAAAGCAAAGGTGGGAATTGGTGGTAAAGCGAATCAGGTGCGCGACTCGCCTGTCCTTCCTTCCCAGTTATTATGATGTTGTTCCTCATATGGAACTGTAGGGGGCGGCCAATGCTGATCTGGGGCGCCAGTTGAGGTTTTTTATCTCAAAGTATAATATTAGTCTGTTGGTGCTAGTTGAGACGAGAACTAGTAAAGATAAGTGTTTGAGGTTGCGAAGGAAGGTGGGGTTCGATAGTTCTTTTGTGGAGGAAACAAGGGGTTTCTCTGGAGGGATTTGGATCCTTTGGAAATCTCAGGATATTCAGGTTTCCATTTTAAATAATTCTTCTCAACATGTTCATATGAAAGTGGTTGCTATGGATCACGGTTTCCACTTTACGGCTGTTTATGGAAGTCCTAAGGAGGAGAAACGTAAAAATCTATGGGGGTGCCTGGATACTATTGCGGAAGCTACTGACGATCAATGGGTGGTTGCAGGAGACTTTAATGAGATTGCGGATGTGAAGGAAAAAAAAGGAGGTAATGCGGCCCCTATTGGTCCGTGTCGGGTTTTTCGAAGCTGGCTATTAGGATGGCAACTTGATGATATTAAGATATCGGGGAGTTATTATTCATGGATGGGCCCAAAGTGGGGGCACCTGGATCGTGTCTACAAAAAGCTTGACCGGGTTATAGCTAATGCATCCTGGCGCATGTCTTTTGCCAGGGCAGATGTGGTTAATCTCCCGCGTTATAACTCGGATCATAATCCTATACTGCTGAGGCTGGTTGGTCCTCCGGAAGGAAAACAGGTTAGACCTTTTCGTTTCATAGCTGATTGGATGAATCACTCTGAGTTTCCTAATCTTATGGCAACTCAATGGAAGTCTAGCATTGACCTTCCTATTATGTTAGCTTGCTTGGTATCACCTTTGGGTCGATGGAATAGAAAGGTTTATGGTAATATTTTCCAGATGAAGAATTCCTTGAGCTCGGAACTGGAAGTGTTGCAACAGCAACGTGAGGAGAATGACTCTGCTAGCTGGGGGTTAAAGGAGTTAGAATGCAAAAATCGATTGAATGAGGTTTTAAAGCGAGAAGAGTTGCTTTGGTTCCAAAAGTCCCGGCATCAATGGCTAATTGAAGGGGACCAGAATACTAAATTCTACCATCTGAAAACTGTCACTAGGAGGAGTGTTAATAAAATAGCCCGGCTGAAGAATGAGCACAATATTTGGGTGGAAAATGAGGACCAACTCAAAAGTATGGCCCTTGCGTACTTCCGAAGTTTGTTTCTAGATGGGGAGCCCATCCGCAGGTGGCTTACTTCAACATGGCCGAGTGTTCCCATCACTCTAATGGATGGATTGCAGTAGATCCCTGCATGTGAGGAGGTCCGGAGCTGCTTGTTTAGCAAGGGAGGCTATAAAGCCCCTGGAATCGATGGATTTCCTGCTGTGTTCTTCTAGAGACAGTGGAGTGTGCTTCGTCACCAGATTATGAGATTGATTGTAGATGTTTGGCACAACCCTTCTCATATTCGTTTTCTAAATGATACTTTGATTGCTTTGATTCCTAAAGTGCAGGTCCCTACGTCTATGTCTCAATTTCGGCCCATCTCTTTATGCTCAGTCTTGTATAAACTGATCACTAAACTGATTGTGAGGCGCTTGCAACCGATAATGGAGATTGTTATTTCGCCTTACCAATCCAGTTTTGTCCCCAATAGACAGATTTATGATAACATTGTCATTGCTAGAGAATTGATTCACTCAATGAAGAAAATGCGAGGGAGACAATTTATGTCTATTAAGGTTGATCTAGAGAAGGCGTTTGATCGTGTGAACTGGAAGTTTTTATAGAACATTCTAGAGGAAGTGGGCTTCCCACGTATTACAATAGAGTTGATTATGCATGCTGTTTCTACTTCGTTCTTCAATATTTTATGGAACGGGGGTCAAACTTCCTCCTTTCGGCCTTCTTGGGGCATCAGACAGGGCGATCCCATTTCCCCGTACTTATTTACATTAGCTATGGAGAAATTGTCACATATTATATCCACGGCTGTTAGTGGTGAGCTTTGG
Source organism: Acacia pycnantha (assembly GCA_025563575.1). NCBI lineage: Eukaryota > Viridiplantae > Streptophyta > Magnoliopsida > Fabales > Fabaceae > Acacia > Acacia pycnantha. The sequence goes on from JAMWYP010000155.1 coordinate 21,363, forward strand.
ACCCCTATTAAGGTGGGTCAAGGAGGACCCCCGGTTTCTCACTTGATGTTTGCTGATGACCTTATGTTATTTGCAGAGGCAAAGGATAATCTGCTGGAGACTGTTATGAAGTGCCTATATTTGTTTGAACAGATTTTAGGATTAAAGGAAAGCATGGAGAAAACTGTCATCTATTTCTCCAAGCACACACCTGAGGATTTGGCTGGTTCATTGGAGGCTAAGAGTGGCTTCAAGAGAGTCAAGAATGTTGGAAGATATTTGGGGGCTTGGATGGTACATGGGCGTGCACCTAAACAATGTTACCAGCATACTGTGGAGAAGTTACGGAGGAAGCTTGGTGGGTGGCAGCAGCAGTGCCTGTCTCAGGCTGGTAGAATCACTCTTGTTAAGTCAGTATTATCTACTATTCCTTTGTTTCATATGCATTATGCTAGACTCCCCCTAAATATATGCAATGAGATTGATAGAATTCAAAGGAATTTCATTTGGGGTGATTCCCACCTTCATAAAGCTCACCACGCTTTAAGTTGGAATGTGTTGACTAGTCCTAAGACAATGGGAGGACTTGGGTTGAAATCGGCTGCAATTATGAATGATGTTATTCTTATGAATTGTGGTTGGAGGTTCCAAAACGACCAAGATGCCTTATGGGTTCGTTTTTTACGGGGTAAGTACAAGGTACAAAGTGGAAACTTGCCAGTTCTTAAAACTGGTTGTTCTCCGTTCTGGACTTCTCTATGTAACATTTTTATCAATATGAAGGATGAGGTGGTCTGGGAAATTGGAGATGAGTCTGCTATTTCTTTTTGGAAAGATAAGTGGGTGTCCGCTTCCATCTGTCTTCAGGACTTCGCAGTAAGTCTCATTCCTGCTGAGATGCAGGATTCTATGGTTAATAGGTTTGTTAATCAACATGGCCGATGGAATCTGCCTTTGTTAAGCAGCCTTCTTCCCTAGAACGTAGTGGATCTAAGTAGAGGTATGCTTCCACCTTCTTATGTTGATGGGCTAGATCGCTCATTCTAGTTGTCTGGAAACTTAGCTGGTGTTAGTGTTAAAAGTTGCTATTTGTATTTAGCTGAGTCTGGATTTCAGCAATCTGTTATTAATTGTGACATATGGATAAAGTTATGGAAATGGAAGGGACCACCTAGAATACAGGTATTTAGATGTAAATTATTTCATCAGAGGCTACCTTTGAAGTCATGGATTCGTGCTTGGTCTGATAGCGATGGTCTTTGCCCACTATGCCATCAAGAACCAGAAACCAGTCTACATGCATTTAGAGACTGTCATATGGTTCGTGGTTTTTGGTATGAGGTGGTATATGGTGATCAGTTACATTCTTTCTTTAGCTATGATTGGATTGACTGGGTAACAAAGAATTGGAAGAACGATGGTATCACTCTAGGAGGATCTCTGTGGCATGAGATATTTATTGTCTCTTGCTGGTTTATTTGGAAATGGCGGAATGAATCTATCCACAACACGCAAGATGCAAATAGTAAATATTGCATGAGGCCCATTCTTGAGCTATTGGGAGTATTAAAATCTGGAATTGACAGTGGAGGGTTTCAACGCATTGCACAGAATCATGCTAATGTTCGCTGTTCCTTTCCAGAAGATCCTTTTGTGAAACTTAATTCAGACGGGGCATCAAAAGGGAGTGAGAAAAGATGGTATATAAATAACCCCCTAAGACCAGGGATCAAATCTTTCCCTTATCCATTAATCGAAAAATGACATTGATGAAGCTGATATACTAAGTACCCTCTCTGATCTTAAATATAAAATAAAGTTGATTTTTTTTGGAAAGATTAAAGAAGCTAATTAAATTATTTGAGTATTTATATTTATTTATTTTTTTCTCCAAACTAATTAGTTTGACTAATAAACTGATATATAATCTAAGAATACACAACATCTAATATGATTAAAGAACTTATTTAGCTTCCTTAATTTTTCCAAAAAAAAAAAAAAAGTCAACTCTATCTTATATTTATATGTAGGATCAGAGGGAGGGAGTAACTAGTACCTCCTCTCACAGTACAAGTAAAGCAAGCAATTAAGAAAGCTGATAACAGAAAGAAAAGAAGAGTGTAGAACAGATCCAACCTTGCTTGGTTCAGATCATATCCTCCAAGCACTCTGTGCCATATCTCCCACTTACTCCATTGCTTATCTTCACAAGCACTGAGCTGATAAAATATCCCATGGATTTTGAATACCATGAAAGTGCAGTAGAGATGCTTCTCCTCCTATCAGGTGCTTTAGAGTAGGAAAACTCAAGCATTCCACTTAAGGTAAGTGCATCTGACATAGCTAAGAACAAGTATTGCCATTCTAACCAGAAAAACGATAGTATCGCGCCTTCTCCATTCTCCTTCTTGGCTTCTTCTCTTCTCTTAGCTTCAACCATTGGCTGACACTTCCATGGACACCGATGCGAGAGCTAGGCCTAGTCCTATTCATCCGAATGGTTGAAAGATCTTACTTTGAGTGAAGCTTTTGTGTCTGTAAAAGTATTTGAGGTTTTCGAAGATCGGAATGGAAACGATCATGATGATGAGGGGAAGTATTGTGAGGGACTGAGTTGGGATTGTGAAGTTGTTGTGGAGCTTTCTGTTCATTATGATTCCTTCTTGAACTGTGAATGTCTGAAGCTGTGCTAGGAAACAGTTCATCATGATTGTGGTGAAGAAGACTGAAAGCAATCCAAGGAAGGTTTTTGGTTTCTTCAACCTCAGCTTCATCTACTGTCTCATTAACAAAACTTTAAGAACCTGCAAACAATTTTTGCCTTATCAGATATAGGACAACTATCTTATCTATCAAATATGCTGCAATATGACATGTATATGATATCAAACTATTATACAAGTATCACTTCTCTTTTGGATAGGTTTGCTTTATTGTTACAAATTCGTATGGAGTGGTACTAGGAAGTTGCCCTCGTCCAACCAATAGTTTCAATTCAAGCCCTGCGCTATGTTAAAAATGTTTTATTTATGGTGTAGGTTGTGTCAAAAGAAAGTCCCACGTCGAACTGAGTTAATTTAACGTGTAGGTTTGGACTCTAGTAAAAGTCCCACATCACTTATTCTTGAGAGTTTAAGTGACTACTACCACCTATGAAAGGTAGTGTTTGCTACAAAAGCACACCAAGCTTTTGGTTTTCGAGTCTTCACATCTACTCTCCTACTTAGTTCTATATTTATATTTCTACTACTTTGTTCCCTAATGTTTGCATCATCGCGTTAAAAACAAACAAGAAGCCCATGCGGATCTAGGGCCTTCTTGAAAGAGAAAAACCTTACTTGAATTTATCATGGGATTGTTCTGTTGTTCCCCCATGATCCACCATCTCCACTGCTGGAGCTTTCCAGTTGCGTGCTGAAGAAGCAAACACCTTGAAATTGGATATAGCAGAAATCTAAATACAACAGTTTATCAAAAGCAGGCAAAAGGGGTTGTTATGAGTAAGTTAATTCAAAGGTAGAGCCCAATTAAAAAAATACTAGCTTATTATGAGAGAGAGGGAGTCTCTTGAACTTATAAACCACACTTTAATAATGAGGCTATTACAAACACCTACAAAACTGTGAGTTATATCTTAATGATCCTGGTTAAAGGACTTCTAGAAGGAGATTTATAGCGATAAAAGGGAAAGCCAAGGATGAAAATACGAAGAGCCAAAGCCAATACTATATTAGAAATAACACAATTGTAGTTCCAGCCACGATTCTCTTGAACCCAAACCATAACACTTGCTGAAAGGAGGCATCCTGTGCATAGGGAACAGTAGTACCAGTTGAAGAATGAAGATATGTGATGTTACTTGTTGTGATCAAGCTGATCAGCTCCATGAGTAGGCAATGAAGTTTTGATTCCTCCCATACCAATGGCAATCGCGTAAAGTCCACCGTTTAGTATAGGTTCTTGACTCATAGAAGGTGTTTTGTTCTCTGCTAGTTTCAAATTAGAGTGTTGAGCTTGGTATGTCAGCAAGAATAGGCCCTGAATATTAGAATATGTCAAGAGCCCCAAATCGATTAATTGGATAATGAATTGAAGGTATATAAACTTGAGGTAGGTCCTATCAAAATTAGTTTGAGTTATTTTGATAGAAAAGATACCTTCCTTCCCCCCCCCTCATTTCAGGTATTGGGGGGTTATTGTTTTCACCCCTCCCCCCCCCCCCCCCCCCTCCTCCAAACAAAAACCCCCCCCCTGTTCCATGAAGTTACAAGGTTATTAATCATTTTGGCACACTTTTTCAACAAGACATGATAGTCGGCTGGCCTTCATTTCTTTCTTCCCTCTTCCTTCTTTTTCCCTTCTCCCCCCCCCCCCCCCCCCCCCCCCCCCCCCCCCCCCCCCCCCCCCCCCCTTTCATTAAGGCCCCTCATTCCACATCCTAATCCTCCCCCTTCCTCCTTTTTTTATCCTCTTACAACAAATTTTTTTTTTTCTCCCCCCCCCCCCCCCCCCCCCCCCCCCCCCCCCCCCCCCCCCCCCCCCCCTTTCTCCCCCCCCGGGGCGGTGCCCCCCTCTGCGTCCGCCCCTGGTCACAATAAACCTGAACTGTCTTGAATTGGAGCTGTGAATGTATAGCAGATTACCCCCCCCCCATAAATTTTACTTTTTCTCCCCAAGAAAAAGAGCCTCCCCCCCCCCTGGAACCCCAGGAAAGTGGGGTTTTTTCCCCCCCCCCCCCTTTCCGGAGAGGACTTTTGGTCGTTACTAACCCCCCACCCGGCCCCCCCCCCCCCCCCCCCTACTTTGACCCAAACTATTGTAAGGCTCCAACCCCGCACGTCATTTCACTTAGCGTAAATATTGTTTGCATTCCTTTGTGTAACTATCTTTAGCTTTTATATATATTAATACAATAGATATGTCAAACGTCCTTATTTTTTTAAAGGGGATTTTTTTTTTCTCCCCCATAAAAACATCATACAGAAATAAAATATACAAATCCACAATATCAACAATGTTAAACCTCCAATTCAATTACACTTCCATCTTCAAGTAATATCCAACTTAACAAAGTTTCCCCCTTGCTCCCCCCCCCCCCCCCCCCCCTCCCCCCAATATCTATATTCCAAAACTAATATACCTAACTAAAAATATAATATGGTATCAAGAGCTGAGTCAAGAAAGAAGTATAAATTCAGGCAAAGAAAAAAATTAAAGTCCGTAGACCTGAGGCCTTTGAGTCTTAAAAGAAGTACAAGCTCAGGCAGAGAAAAATGAATGAAAGATTAAAGCTATTTTGTTAGAAAGACAAACCTAATATATACCTACCTAATTTAAAAAGCTAATACTGCAATATCCCAAAACCGATCTCCTATCGATGCATATTAGTTTTGGATTGGGAATGTTAAGGATTGGAGAATAGAATATGAATTACCAGAAGTTGTATGACACAGGAAATTATGAATGTTGTGAATCTTGTGAAGAAGGAGTCACTGATAAAGCCTCCAACAATGGTGAGAAGAAAAGAGGTTCCAATGAAGTTAGTGACCATGTTTGAAGACTTGGCTGCTGATTAATGCATTGGTTTGAGGAAGTAGGAAACAAAGTTGGTTGCAGTTTGATAAGAACGCCATGTTCTCCAGAATCTCCACCACTGCAATGTGCAATCCACTTATATTTCACAACATTAAAGAGACTAACCAGAGTCATTTTTTGGGGGGCCTTATTAGTAATTTTAATAAGGGTATTTTGGGAAAGAAAAAAATCCTACATATTTAGTATGTTTAGGGTTCTGTATTTCTTGGTTGCAAATAAGTTATTTGTTTCTTATAAATGGGTCTGTAAAGAAAATATAATTGTACAATATAAAATTCATAACTAAACTGTATTAAGAGGGGTACATGGTTAGAAATGAGCTCTATAAGCATTGATAAGGTCAAAAATTGGAAATCGTTGAGCTAATTATTCATAGGTCTTGTAATATTTGACTGATCAACCTATCATATTGTATATACATATATAAATTAAAGCGTTAAATATGAATCTATCTCTCTCACACATTGTGAAGCCGTTATTACCATAGCTATGAACAATAACAATAACTCAGGCCATTTGTCTGCCCATTTTGTGAGCTCCATGATTTTTATTTATTTATTTGAAAAATGCTTCTTCATCTTGATTTGTTTGCAATGTTAATAATATTAAAACTTACTTAATTTTTAATTTTTTTAATTTTATTTCTAATTTTTTAATATTAAAAATCTAAAGTTTAGATATGCTTTGTCAACAGTTTAGTCATCACTTGAGTTTGTTGTGCCAGCGTTTTTCGTTAATAACATGAAGGATGTTAGAATTATGGGACCAAAAATATATTTTATAAAGTCAAAGGACAAAAAATAGGGTTAAGTAGCAATTTTGCCCTAAAAGTACACGCCCAGGAGCAATGTTACCCTAAAAGTTTTTTTGGGTTCAATTTTACCCTAGAAATCTAAAAATATAGCAATGTTGCCTCTCCACTAACGGTGAAACTAACAGAGTTTGCATCATACTCGAGTATGCACGATTTTATTTTATTTTTACCATGTGCACACTCAGTTTGAATGCACACTGCACACTCAAGTGCACACTCATTTTTGAAAATATTGTTGTCAACATGAAATTCGTACACACTTCTATACGTTGGAGGAAAAACTCGGAAAATTTTTTATTGCAGAAAAGCTGTTTTGACAACAATATTTTCATAGGGAAATTTTAACAACAGGAAAAGTCATTTTAACAATATGAAAAGTCATTTTGACAACAACACTTTTTTTTATACTGGAATTCCCTAGGTACTTTTTTTATAGTGGATTAGGGGTTGAGACATTTTTGATATTTTTCTTTTTCCTTGGGACCTCACTGATATTTTCCCTAAAATCTATGTAGTTTAAATTAGAGGTGTGCATGAAGCACAAGTGCTCGGTGCGCCGCATGAGTTTGAAAAAATATCGCCCAGCCCAATACAAAAAAAAAAAAAAGCTCAGAAAAATTGGGCACAATTGGATATGGCCGGGCATCGGGCAAGGTATGCCGCCCTGCCCAGGATGTATATATTATTATATTTGATATAAATATTTTTTATATAATAGTTAATATACTTATATTAATATTTACTAATACTTTAATATATCCATTGAGTATTTGACCATTAGTCCATTATATTACTAACAATGCCTTGTATTTAATGGACTATGGATGTTATTTAATTCTTCACATATGTGTATTTGACTATTTGTTAATACATATGGTAGTCTTTTTAATTTCAAGACTCAAGTTATAGATTTATTTTGAAATATTTTAAAGTGTATAATTATGGATTACATTTGAAGTTTATAATATTGTTTATTTGGTATTATTGAAATTATTTTTTTCCACTTAGGGTGTGGCAATGTATCACCCCCTGTCCAACCCATATTTTCCCAGCCCAAAATTGTTAGGACTTCTATCGGGAAGGGCTGGGCACTGGGATGCATATTACTGCCCAATGATCCTTCAGGCAGGATATCAGGTAAGGGTTTCGCCCAGCCCATACTCACCCTTAGTTTAAATAGAACTTCAACCCTCTATATTTAAAATTTTTAATTAATGATTTTTAAATTAAAAATAATTTTTTTAAAAAAATGAAAATTAAAATATTAGATTTATTTTATAATTTTTAAAAACCGAAATATTTTTTTGACAAACAAAAGTAAAGGTTAAAAACTCAATCTTAACCATCAAAATTAAATCTAAATGGTGTATATTAGGGATAAGCTATTGGTAGCCGGTGAGATAATTTTCTGGTAAGAAACACAATTGGCCCAAAATATGAATTAAAGAAGCACAGGAAGGATCCAAATACCCAATTTGATCCAATTCGACGAAAGCCCAATCCAATACCTATCTGCTTTCCACAAACTTCAACCCTCAAAAAGCCCATTCATATATATCTTTCAGTTGGAAACCTAAATTTCTCGCCTTTGCCCTTCCCAGGTTCGCAGCGAGACGCTCTGCGTTAACACCAGGTCTGTAACAACTCCTCCCCCACTCTTCGAATTTCTGTTATTGAATTTCTATGATTTGTGGGATAGCGTCGATTTGTATGAAGCTTCGGTCTTTGTGCTTCCCTTTGAGCTTTTTTCTCTGCGTTGCGTTCCTGAGAAAATAGACATGATAATTGGAGTATATATAATCTGTGAAGTGCTGGTTGCAGCGATAGAGACCTATTTTCGGAAACTATGTTTGGAAAACACCTATCTATGGTTAGCTTCTAGATGTGCATCATGCATGCGATTTTGGTTATTTTGTTGCTCTGTTGATTTCACACTCACTATTAGTCTTCCGCGCGAGTTAGGCGAAAGTGAAGTAAGATTTATATGTATTTTGTTACTTGAAATGCTAATTGACAACTTTCTTGTAGCTTTGCTCGCTTCCCAATTGTTGCTTTTTTGTCTCTATTACCAATTAATTGTAAATACATTGAAATTTTGGTTTCCTATGTATTTTCTGATTTTTCTTATTTGATCGTTACTTTTTTATATGTCCTTGTGTAATGCTAATGAATGCTTAGTTTTGAATTCCTTTCAGAGGAAAAATGGCAGCACCTTTGCTTAGCAAGAAAATTGTTAAGAAGCGTGTCAAGAAGTTCAAGAGGCCCCAGAGTGACAGGAAAATCTCTGTTAAGGTATGCCTTTCAAGATCTGTTCCCTTAGCCACTCTTGAATTAGGCTTCTTGAGTTCTTCAGAATTCCTTGAGGGACAGTTAGTTCGTGGGCACCTTAATACACTTGGCTATTTGGAAATCAATTTTGAGATGTTTGTTTGTGACGTATTTAAAAATTTGAAATCCCCTTGTCATTTCAGTGTGATATACATCATTTTTCATACCCAAAGATGTTGTAATTCGTAATTATATTTTTAAGTGCTAGCAAAGTTAAGGTGCACACTATGTGGTATGTTTCATGCATCAGAGTTTCAGAATTATTTGTCCAAAATCTTCTGGGAAAGAGGAAAACCTTTCAATTAGTTTTCATCTTGTGGAAATTTAGAGGTCTTCTGTATAGGAATTCTCATTTATCCTATCATATGATCGTTCTAATGTTACCCCAAATGGCGGTTTAGGAATCCTTATCAGTGTGTTTTTTTGGTAGCATGCAATTACATCTTTTTTGGATTCTTCTTGATCATTTCAGTTTTATATCTCTGTCTGCGTCTCTTTATTATTCTATATTATTTTCAAAATAGCTTATGAATATGCTGTAGATTTTGAAATATCAAGTATCAACCTTCAGTAAAAGCTATTAATATGTCAAGATGTATAATGGAAAGTTGAAAAACAAATTCTTTTTAAGAAAATGGGGGAAGAGTGTACTGAGGTGAGAATCTTGTTTGTTTTATGTTTGCCTTCACGTTAATGACATGTTACTAGAGATTGGAGACCTTGTCCATATACAATGGCCAAGCATTTGGTTAATTCATTGGTGCTTATCACTATGAACACCTGTTTGGTCATTGAATTTTTCTTGGCTGAATCAATTTAGCATCAGCATCTTAGCTCCTTGATTTGATACTTTTCTTTATTATGGTATGCAGCCAAGCTGGCGAAGGCCAAAGGGTATTGATTCCCGTGTGAGGAGAAAGTTCAAAGGATGTGCATTGATGCCAAACATCGGTTACGGTTCTGACAAGAAGACCCGCCACTATCTCCCCAATGGTTTCAAGAAATTTGTTGTGCACAATGTCCAGGAGCTGGAACTCTTGATGATGCACAACAGGTGAGTAGTTTCCACTGCATGGTTTGATTTCTTTTTGTTTTTTGTTTGCCTTAACATGGTCTGATCTCAAACTCCCTCATCATTATGCTCTCTGTTTACATTTATTCCACTGATGAATTTTCAGGCATTATTGTGCTGAGATAGCACACAACATATCGACACGTAAGAGGAAGGAGATTGTCGAGCGAGCAGCTCAGTTGGATGTTGTTGTTACCAACAAAATGGCCAGGTTGCGTAGCCAGGAGGACGAGTAATTTGCTGAAGCTTGTTTTGAAATTGTTTTTGGTTGTACTGGCTTTAGGCAATTTCTGAACCAGATAGGAAAAAGCCTATTCCAAGATTGAATGTGCTATTTTTCTCAGTGGTTGGATTTTGATAGTTTAGACTTGAGAATTATGCATTTATGCTCTCTTTCTCTCGTTACTTGTTAGATGAAGAAATCCTTTTAGACTATGAATGAATTTGATAAAAAGTAGTCACGCCGTTTGTTATTTGCTTAAAGATTTGGGTAATTTACAATTGGGAAAAATCAATATATGGAAGGCCTCCTCATTTTACCTCTTCTCTAATGAAATCCTTAGTTTTTTGGCTTTTTGTTGGATCAATTTTCTCAATTATAGATATGATTTAGGGAAAATTCGAGATAAAGAACTTTAAAAATAGGAAAAGTCAGACAGATATGTTTCTAATTTCAATATTCCTAAGGAAGGTTTAATTTATCTTTTTTGAAATTAATAGGAAACGAAACATGCTCTCATGTATATTTTTCTGTCATTCTTTAGACAATTTTTTTCTCCATGACTGGTTTTCTAGTGACAGCAAAGAAAAAATGGGCAAAAAGAGAAAGGTACATACATCTTTTGCATCTCTGCAGCATCTCAACGACCCCTTCCTCCAGTGGCATTAGTGGAATCGTGCGTCTCCTTAACAAAAGTTGCCAAAAATACTAAAACAAACTATGCAACTCTTCAATTAGTTTGTAAACAATTTACATTGAATTGGTCATTGAAGCAGTTTACTAACTTCTGCCTTTTACGGAGGAAGTTGCATCATCAAGCCTCAAGAACGAGTACCTTTGTTCCCTACGCAATTGGGCAATAGCTTACTGGGTGTAAGAATGATTGATTTTTAGATAACACTTGTGAGTCTTTATTTTCAAATCCAAAGTTAGTAATCTCATATCAAATTTAGGAATTAATACATGTTTGTTTTCTTATTTTTACAGTGTTTTCTGTCATAGAACATGAATCTCTAGCCTTAAGGGGCTAGTATGTAGATATAGGATCAAATAGCTCTCCCCCAAGTATCTATGGATGAGATACCTAAGAGGATTGGAGATCACAGAGCACCAGGACTTGACCTAGGTGCGATACCTAGGGCCTACGTACCTTGGAGAGGGATCAAAGTCCACGTAGTTCGAGGATTAGAGGAGGCGTTTAGCCAAGGGGGTGGTGTGTGTGCTCTGTGTGCAGTATATGCAATTGAGAGAGAGCTTAAGAGATGTGTACCTTGTAGGTTAACCTACTATTTATAGAGGCTGCCTTAGGGTTAGAGTTTGGACTTGTTGGGCCTCTTGTGCCTCCAAGCCCAAATGTATTAGATGTCTCCTGTTGGGCCACACCTATGATGAGCGTAATATTTGATTCCATAATAGTTGCCCCAAGCTCGGTAGTTCGGTCTCGAGCTGCCGAGATTAATTGACTGCTTTCCGAGATCCCCTGAATCCGACTTTGCTTTTGTAACAATTTTCCCGGGCTAATTGTCTGGTTTATATTCCTGCATTTAATAACATGTAACAAATCACAATAAATGGAAAATACTTACTGTTTGTGCAAATCGTTCAACGTGCTCATTTTGGATACTTGTCCGAGCTTGCATTAAACTTTCCACTTTGCATTAATGCCGGTTATTGATAACACGCTTTTCCACTTAACAAATCGTTGTCCACTCTGTTGCCCCGGCCTGGTAGTTCAGTTCTTGAGTGCTAGGATGTGTTACTTTCAAATCCGGACGAGGTGCTCGCGGCTGTTGGGATTCCGTGCGTCTTGACCCGAGATTCGGGTTTATATACTTTGAACCGAGATTTCGGGTTTATAAACTTTAACCCCGAGATTAGGGTTGATATACTCTATCACCGAGATTCCGGATTGATATACTTTAACACCGAGATTCCGGGTTATTTACTTTATCACCGAGATTCCGGCTTGATATACTTTATCACCGAGATTCCGATTATTTACTTTATCACCGAGATTCCGGATTGATATACTTTATCACCGAGATTCCGGATTGATATACTTTTCGAGATTCCGGATTGATATACTTTATCACCGAGATTCCGGGTTATTTACTTTATCACCGAGATTCTGAATTGATATACTTTATCACCGAGATTCCGGATTGATATACTTTAACACCGAGATTTCGGGTTTATAAACTTTAACCCCGAGATTCCGGGTTATTTGTCGAATTTGCACTAACCTCGGTTGTTGTTATCATGATTTTCCACTAACAACTCGTAATCCACTCTGTTGCCCCCCAGCCTGGTAGTTCAGGCCTCTGAGCTTCCAGGATGTACGTTTTAACCGTTATTTCTGCGGAGCCCGGATTTCAACCAGATTCAGTGAAGCCGGGGTCCGCCTTCATCCCTTTCGTAAGGACGGACCCCACAATCTATCCGGGATCCAATTAAGGAGCGCAGATTTAATAGTATAAAATAGACTTTGACATGATTCATGAAAGCGGGTTTGTGCACCTCGGATTCACGCATGTTTAAATTGGACATGATTTTCGAAGACGGGTTTGTTTACCCTGAATGCATACACGTTTTCCTTTGAGATGATTTTTGGAAGCGGGTTTATGTACCTCAGATTCCTACATGTTTGGCTTTGTCATGATTTTCGAAAACGAGTTTATATACTCAGAATTCATACATGTTTGGACTTGTCATGATTTTTGAGAACGAGTTTCTTTACTCAGAATTCATACATATTTGGACTGGACATGATTTTCAGAAACGGGTTTATGTACCTCGAATTCCTACATGTTTTTCCTTTGACATGATTTTCGAAACCGGGTTTATGTACCTCGGATTCCTACATGTTTCATTTGTACATGATTTTCGAAAACGAGTTTTTTTATTCATACATGTTTAATTCGTACATGATTTTCGAAAACGGGTTTCTTTACCCTGAATTCTACATGTTTAAACTGGACATGATTTTCGAAAACGAGTTTGTTTACTCAAAATTCATACATGTTTTAAACTGGACACGATTTTCCATCTTAGCGTTAGAGAAAGAGATTTCCGGTACACCTCACACCTCCTTTAGATTCCGTAGACGCGGATGGGCGAGCCATGAGATAAAAAATCATGGATGCCTCTTTCCAGACGCTCGCATAGGCTGGAGCAGAAGGCGTGATTTTGGAGATTTGGTGAAGTTTTGTATAAATCAGATATGGGTGCTCCGTATCACGAACATGTATCTTAGGTTTTTAACAATAAAACTCCACGAGAGCAGAAAAAGAAAAACCGCTTCCCAATTCGCAGACTCATCATAACCTCCATGACTCAAGATCCCCACGGTTTTGCTAACGAGACTATGGCTTAATCTCGTGTCTTTCTAACCTCGATCGTTGAGCCCTTGCTTTGACCATCTTTGGTTGCGGGAATCAGAAATTTACCGATTCCCCACAGACGGCGCCAATGTTCTGTTGTAGAACATAAGTGTCTAGCCCTAGGTGGGCTAGTATATAGATGTAGGATCAAATAGCTCTCTCCCAAGGTATCCATGGATGAGATACCTGAAAGGATGAGTGATCTTCGCTCGACATGAAGGCTTTCACCAAAGGTGGGTGGTGTGTGTGCTCTGTGTGCAGCATATGCAATTGAGAGAGAGCTTAAGAGATGTGTACCTTGTAGGTTAACCTACTATTTATAGAGGCTACCTTAGGGTTAGAGTTTGGACTTGTTGGGCCTCTTGTGCCTCCAAGCCCAAATGTATTAGATGTCTCCTGTTGGGTCACACCTATGATGAGCGTAATATTTGATTCCATAACAAAAAAGTTGTGAATTTGATCTCCATACTTGGTAAGATTAAATCAGCAGTTAGTAAAATCATATCAAGCCTATGATTTAATCTGTATATGTTCTCTCTTTTTTCACACGTGTTCAATTTTAAATAGAGTTGTGAAATTCACTTCCGAATTTGGCAAAATCAAATATGAAGTTGATAATCTCATATCAAGTTTAAGAATTTATCCTTGCCTATTTTCTTATTGAGTTAAGATGCAAAAATATACATGTGATTTTTCTCAAAATGCAGTCAACACCAAATGGTTTTTAATGGGCAAAAGTGATTATGAGCTTTTAGAATAGGTGTCAGAGTACCCATTAGCCGTTAGTTTGACTTTTTTCTCACTGTTAATGTTGACATGAACAATGACGTGGCTGTTAAAGTAACAATCTGAGAAAGAAAGAAAAAAAAACGCGAATGACTTTTAGGTCTCAACCAAGAAAAATAATATCAGAAAAGTCTCTATTGACAAGTAAACAGGGAGGGGTTTTAACAAGTGAAACAGTTATCATTAACAACTTATGGGACTTGTTAATGTATTACTTCCCTGATTGGATTCTCTCCAAAAAAAAAATATGGACTAGGCTTTGGTCTGTTGCCCCATCTGTCTGTTGTGCTCCGGTACTCTGAAATTGCGTCGTTTTTGGCACAAAACATGAAGCTAGTCCTTTTTTTTTCAAGATATCGACGAATACTAAAATGATACTCCAGAATGCAGACCGGTACTGAACAAATATTTTATAATCTTGAAAAATTATTTTATGATTCTTAAAAAATATTTCAGGGTATTAAAAAAATATTGACTGGTACTGGAAAAAATACTACATAATCCTGAAAAATTATTTTTGGATATGAAAACAATTTCAGAGTATTGATTAGTACTAAAAAGATACTCTATGATCTTGAAAAAAAAATTTAAGGTACTGACTGGTACTTAAAATATACTTTAGGATATTTTTTCAAGATCCTAAAATAATTTTTCAAGATCATAAGACATTTTTATCCCGAGTATCTTTTTAATACCCATCCGTACCCTGAAAAATTATTTCAGGATATTAACTTGTACTTTTAATAAATTTCAGGATATTTTTTCAATATCCTAAAATAATTTTTCAAGATCATGAAGTATTTTTTCAATAACGGTCAGCATTTTGGAGTATCTTTTTAATATCGTCTGGTGCCTGATTTTATTATTATTATTATTTTTAAAAAAGGACCAGCTTCATGTTTTGAGCCAAAACCGACACAGTTTCAAAGTACCAAAACGCAGCGGACAAATGGGGGTATCGGACCAAAACCTGGTCCAAAAAATATGTTGACTGAGCAAGGAAAAACAAATATGACTTGACAAGATTAAAGTAATAATCTGGGGGAAAAAAGGTATGCTAACTGGGTAAGGAAAAACAAATCCGAATTAGCAATTAAGGATTAATATAATATTTACATATATTAAAATGGTTTTGTTAAAATATAATATAGGGATATAATTTGGACCGGGATTAGGAATAAATTAAAAAAACTAGGTCCCCTTTGCCCTTTCCCCATCTGAGAAATCGCCGGGAAGCCATTGAAAGTAGTGAAGTTGCAGGAGACGTAAACGGGCACGAAGAAGAAGTCAGCTTTGTATGGTCAAATGTGAGCACGTCTTGTCAACAGGGCTCTGTGAATGGCCACTTCGGACACAAACAAATGGCTGCTTCACCACCTCTCAATAGAGAACCAGTCGGTGTTATATTTTGGAGGCGATCGTACACAAAAAGCCTTCAAATTCTTCGATACACCTATAATTAAGACCAGAGCTAATATATTTCTCAATGAGTAACATCATAGTTATTGAACTACGAATCTGTATGAAATAAATAGATCAGAAAGTCCCGTCTTAAGTTTCATTTGACTATGGCAAACCGAATTTGCTAGTAAAATATCTTGAAAATTAGACCCGGCTAGCTCAGGCTGATTATATTTTTACGAGTAAATACACATAAAAACACGGACCTCATTTTAGTCACTGACAAAAAAAACCGACCCTTATTCGTCTTTTTTATAGGACTAAAAATGATCTTTTGAAAATTTGTGAAGGATCAAAATGTATATCAATCAACCCTTATTCGTCTTTTTTATGGACTAAAAATGACCTTTTTTTTGTCAGGAATCAAAATAAGGTTTGTGTTTTTTATCAGGGACCAGAAAATGTATTTACTCTTTTTTTAAACTGGATTTTCGAATATTTAGTTTGACCTTTTATGATGTCTCATTATTTTTAGATTGCTTAATTGGAACATTGTCTTTATTTTATGATGTCTCATGTTTGAAACAGAAAGGTTATGCAAAATATGGAGATTTAAATTTAAATATCCAATTCAAATGCGGATTGTTAGTATCAAACTTTGGTCATTTCTTATTTATTTCTAAAGTTGAAATTTGATGAACTGGTGCGACTTTTTTTTTTTTTGAAATTCTATATTTTGGAATTCAACCTGTCAAACACAGAGCTCTACCTAATTGTAGATATTTCAACATTTGACTCTTTATTTTTATTTTTTAAAAAAAACTTAATTCATGGAATTAAATCAGCTAGAGTGGATTTTTAATTATTACAATTTTCATCCATTTAATTGTTGCGGACTCAGTCATCATTGAACAACATAGCCTCACTCCGATCCTTAATAGAAAATCTTATATAGAATAAATTATGCTACATACGAGATCTTATATAAAAGATTTGTCGGAGTAGTATATTTTATATATTATGCTTAAAATTATTTATGAAACAATTATTAATAGTAATAAATTTCATAAACTTCCTTTTAAAGGTAGTCCAAAGAGCCGGAGTAATTGGGAAAAGAGAAAGTTTTTGAAGAAAGTTAATTCAGGTCATGTCATGTCTTGTTTTTTTTTTTTTTAATCTTTGGCCCAAAGGTCATGTCTTGTGTTTGGAATAAGTCTATATATATATATATAGTATATAGTTGAGACTTGAGACTTTGAGAGTGTTCAATCCAACCTTTCAAACACATAAAAGCTTTATTTAACCTTGGAAATTTCAAATTTTGAATGTGATATATGAAAAAGCCACACTTCATTGCATCAAAAGCATTTATGTAGGGGAGAAAAAAAAAAGATTACAACCACTCGACTAATTATTAATTAATTGCCACTAAACTTTCTTGGTTATATCAAAATAGAATGAAAAATATCTTTCGCATCTTTGACTAAAATATATATTGGCCAAGAAAAAACTAGAATAACTAGCAATTATATAATTTAAGGAATAAATAAGCTATTGCTACCAAAAATAATTGAATAAACTAGCATGTAAGTTATGAATATTAGTAAGGTTGATTTATCAAAGGGTTAATGAGTAATTTGGCCAATGAACTATTACCTCAGGAGCACCCAACACAAATAACTTTTAAATGGACCAAAAATATCAAAAAACATTTAAAAATGTGCAGTCAGCACAAAAATAGGGTAAGACTTTTTTGTGTTGGGCGCTCCTGAAATAAAAAAATTTTGTGCTGAGTGCTTCTCGAGTAAAAGTTTTTTGTCCTGACTGCACATTTCTTTAAAAAAATTTGGTATTTTTGGTCTACTTAAAAGTTTTTTTTGCTAGGCGCTCTTGAGGTAAAAGTTCGTTCGTCAAATTGCTTCTTAACCCTTTATCAAATAATGTGCAACATATAACTCCTATTGTTTTCCATAGTTTCATATCTCAAGGTTATAATTATTCAGGCCAAAAAAAAAAAGTCAAGGTTAATTATAATTATAGAAGAAAGATGTGAGCTAACTAAACAAATATATGTGATTTTATTGAAATTTTAATTAAATTTCTCTTAGAATTTTGTAAAATATATTACATATTAAAATATAACTTATTTAAAAAAAAATGCTTTGTGTTTGAAACTCATGCACATTATCTATATTCCAGATGTCACATGAATCAAACGTGGATTTAACAAGTTTGATCAAACAACCTAGTTTAGTCAAAACTACAAAATCTCGATCATATAAGACAAAAAATTATATTTTGAAGAGGATGGAAAGATGAGTCCAACAAGACAATAACATGTTGGCTCAATCTTTTTTAACGACCTAGAAATTGGAGTGATTATTGAATATTCCTCCGGTCCTAATTATAGGAATATTTTTATAGTGAAAATTATACTATAAAAATGTTCCTATAATTAGGATCGGAGGGAGTACATTAAGATACTCCCTCCGTCCCTAATTATAGGAGCAAATTTTGGAGTTGGTTTTGGTCCTAATTATAAGAGCAAGTTTTAAATTTTGTCAATTTTTTCCTATAATACCCCTATTTATACTTATTATTAGGAGCATTATATATATGTGTGTTTACATATATATGTAGATTTGTGTTTATGTGTGTCAATATATATATATGTGTAGATATGTATGTGTGAACACACACATATATAAACATATATATATGTGTGTGTGTGTGTGTAGATATATGAGTGTGTGTCTCTATGTATGTAGATAGATCTATATGTATACACATAGATATATGTATACACATGGCTATATAAAAAGTAACTAATATACATATATAAACTAATATGTCATGGATATCTAACGTCAGACAAATTAGAAACACTTATAATTAGGGCAACTTGTGTCATTTTAAATTTATATAAGGACATTTTAGGAAAATGAGTAAAATTAACTAATTTAACCCCTCTCCTTAATTCTCCCAAAACCGGTTAAATTGCTCCTATAATTAGGGACGGAGGGAGTATTGTTTAAACATTACACGACTTTGATTTAGTTGTAATTAAACTAACATATTTATTAATTTTACATATTAAAATTATATAAGAAATTAAAAAATATTAATGATGAATTTTATCACATATTTAGATATTTAAACAATTTGATGATGATGATAATAATAATAATAATAATAATAATAATAATAATAATAATAATAATAATAATAATAATAATAATAAAGGTGAACTCAAAATAATAAACTAACAATTAATCAAGGTTATTAAATCCGGACTGGCCACTGAACTGGTCTGGATAGTGGTCAAAGATTAGTGGATCAGATCAGAGTTAAACAGGAGCTAACCTGGAGCTAGACTGGGGAGAAAGTGAAACTGGACAATAATATTTTTTGGAATAATTTTGGAATTTGATAATTTTTTAGGATTAAATTATAATACGTTTGTGTGATTCTTTTTGCATTAGAAAGTAGACATCTCAAGCTTTTTATAGAGTCTTAATTTATAACTTTTGAAAATATGTAAAATTAGAGAAAAAAATTTGAAATCAGAAAATTCTAAATAAATACTAAACCAGTCGGACTAGACCGGTTAAAGGACCGGTTCGACGGTTTCATGGTCGAACCGGCCGGTCTGGCCTAGTAATTAACAATCATAATATTCAATAAGTCCACTATTACTTTGAATTATATGCGAAAATAATACCTATAACAATTCTAAAAAAAATTTAAGAAAAATAATATATGAAAATGTTGCTCCAATGATCCAACTATTTTTAATTTGTTATTTTTTTGGTTGTATGAAGAAAACAACAAAGTAAACGGTACGTAGCCTTGGATCATAGTTAGGCTTGTGATGTGGTGGGTGCGTGAATTATTCTTCGTGTGGGACGAGATTATTGACATTCTATATATGAAATCAATATGAATGTGATTCAATAAAGACTTTATATATAAAGCAAAACCAAAATAACATATATTACTATGATATGGAGCTCTATGCTTTAGCTTTCAGTTCACACTTCACATTCATTCACATGTCTCTGATTTCATGTTCACACCAACTTTTTCGTCACCTTCCACAACAACAAGTACTCCTTTTGACTCTATATATATAAAGAGACTTTTAATTTGTTTCTATTAACACTCAATTGCTTGTTTTACACTCTCTCCGGTCCTAATTATAGGAGCTATTTAACCGATTTTGAGAGGATTAAGGAAAGGAGTTAAATTAGTTAATTTTACTCATTTTCCTAAAATGCCCTTATATAAATTTAAAATGACACAAGTTGCCCTAATTATAAGGAGAGTAGTTAACATATATTTGTGTATATTTATGTGAATACATATAGATCTATCTATATACATACATAGATACACACACACCCATATATCTACACACACAGATATATATGTTTATGTGTGTGTGTACAAACAAACAGACACACATCACATATATATATCTACACACATATATTTGACACACATAAAAACAGATATACATATATATATGTATACACACACACACATATATATATAAATGCTCCTAATAATAAGTATAAATAGGGGTATTATAGGAAAAAAATTGACAAAAGTTAAAACTTGCTCTTATAATTAGGACCAAAACCAACTCTAAAATGTGCTCTTATAATTAAGACCGGAGGGAGTAACATTTAATTTGAGAGATTTTGATTCAATAAAATGATTTTTTTTAAAAAAAGTAAAATAAATTAAATTAAATTTATAAACCGTTTAGGTTTGATCTGGACAATCGAAAAATAAGCACTATAGTATTTGTTAGTGTGAAGAAAATTCTACACCGTCCAAATCCACATTCGATTTGGAGGTCTTAGATTTCACACAGTCAAGTCTTTCCCTTTTGGTCAATTTGGCTGCGAGATGCTCATATGCAACGTATTGAATTAGGCCATGCGCAAAAGAAGAGACTCACCAATAAAGAAATATGCAATGTATTGACTTAATTCATCTCCCTTTTTCTAGTACATTAATGGAGTTTTAACTAATTGATGGTAAGTCTCAAGTTTTGAATGAAGTTTTGTTTTTTTTATAACAAAAGGAAAACGAATCACGTTTTTCTATTACATTGAAATTGGACTCCTTCCATTTCCAATTTGAAAGAGACCCCAACAAATTTTATTTCCAGTAATTCGTAATTGCAAGTTCTTTAACGAACCCCTCAAATAATTGTATATAATTTATTTGAGATAAGAAATAAAACTACTCGTAAATATTGAAAATAAATCTTATACACAATCAACGGGGTTGACACAAATGGTAAGCGGCTTGTGTCGTTTAAATAAGGTCTTGAGTTCGAGCCTTGTGAATGCAGAAAAACCCTACTGGGAGACTCACCCACCATAATCAGGTACGAAACTCTGGATATCGAATGGGAAACCGAAAAAAAAAATTATTGGAAAAATTAAATGTATAATGTGTAGTTTAATTTGATAAGGAATTATCAATAAGCATTAATTTTAATGGTTTATGGCTGTTTAAATATGATGTCTTGAATTTAAGGTTGTGTTGCAATATTAACAAAAGGGTTAAGTAGCAAATCCGTCTCGAAATTATACGTTTAGAAATAATTTTGTCATAGAAGTTTTTTTGGACTCAATTTTGCCTCGGAAGTTTAAAAACGCAGCAATCTTGCTATGTTCCGTTAAAAAACTAACGTTGGCAGTTAAAAAATTGACAATGACAATTAACTTTTTAACGGAAAAAGACAAGATTGTTACGTTTTTATACTTCTGGGGCAAAATTGAGCCAAAAGAAAAAACTTTCAGGGCAAAATTACTCCTAAACGTATACTTCTAAAGCAGATTTGCTACTTAACCCTTAAAAGAATTACCTCTAATTAAACTTAACACGACAATACCTAAATTTGCATGTAGGTTTCATGGTTTGGAATGAAGATACTGCCTTCCTTTTTATATATATATTTGTCCAGTTCTACCATTGTTTAATACTCATTTTATTTAACCTTTAATGAAGAATTCATCATGTATATAGCAAGTGATCATTTCACTTCTCAAATCTTATAATTTTTTTTATAAATAAAAGCAAATCACTCTAGAACATTTGGTTTCACGTTAAATATAATGAGAAAAAATTACTCTCACATATATTTATTTTGTAAAATTCTAAACGGGTGAGCAAGAATCGAAGTGTTTCACTTGTAAGAAAGATGTGAGAGGTATCAAAACAATTAAAGATGGAAATAGGTCAAGACTTTGGCTAAATAGGTTTGAGCCTAAAGCTTTTTTAAAGACTTACTTACAATGTAGACCTTTAAAAATGCCTCATATTGTAAGTCTTAAAGGTCATAATTAACTAATATAAGAAAATGGGTAATACTATTATTAACTAATTATACTTGAAATTAGAATATAAGCATGAAAAAATTTAAATATTGTGTTATTTATATGGTATAAATATAATTAAGAAAAGGGTTAATTTGTTTAATAAATAATATTTTTCTTTATTATTATTGTTTGTTTATTTAATTAACATGAGATAATTAATTTGTGAGTGTGATGTGGGAAGAAAATGAGGGTCGGCCGTCAAAAGATTATGAGTGAATTGGATAGTGGCATTCCACAATGAGCCACCAACCTTTGTTGGCTGCCTCCATCACCATTATATATAATGGCCAAAAATGCCACCTTGTTTCCTCTTTCAATCAAAATTAAATTTGATGACCATAGTTAAAATATCTTTTAAAATTGCTTAAATAGTGATTTCTTTTTCTTTTTATTTAGAGTAAATACCCTTTCTGATACCCCATTTTGGTTCTTGACAAAAAAAAATGTCATTTTTAGTCCATAAAAAAGACGAATAAGGGTTGATTAGTGGACATTTTGATCTCTCACAAATTTTCAAAAGGTTCTTTTTAGTCCCATAAAAAAGAGAATAATGGTCGGTTTTTTTGTCAGTGACCAAAATGGGGTCTGTGTTTTTTGTCAGTGACCAAAAAGGGTATTTACTCTTTTATTTAAGTATACTTTTTTTTTTGGAGTTGATCATATTCGAACACATGATCACATGTATTAAATATAAACAATTAAACACATCTCTGCCTATAAGTCTATAACCATTCACATACAAATCACCCCAAATAATTAATATTTATGCACACTTATAGTATAATGAATGTAAAAAATTATACTGTAATAGAGTATTTTTATTTTTATTTTTTTCTAAACTAGTTAATTTGACTAATAAACTAATATATAATCTAAGGATACACAATATATAATATAATTAAGTAACTTATTTAATCTTTCTAAAAAAAAGTGAGCAGTATAAATTTTGATTTAAATACTGATAATATATTTTTATTTTTATATAATGGATGTATAAAGTCATTTTTCATGGTTGAAGTGATATAGTCACACACCCACAAATTGTGGCATAAAATAATGTAATTGTGTGACTATATACTTCTAGGCACTCTACACGTAATCTCCATCTAGAGTACTACAAGAGTTATAGAATATTTTACATGTCTTTGTTTTAAACATATTATAAAAAGGTCCACTTTCGTGGTAATATAGATTTAGATTGTAGAAAACATAACCAAATTTTGTCGAAATTGCATGAACATTTTTATTTTTTTAATATGCATATACCTCTTTTTAAACTGAATATACATATTCGTATTCAAACAACGAAAACTGTTGGATCTAATCACATGGATTATGAATAAAAAGTAGGTTGGAGAAGAAGAGGAAAAAGAAAGAAGGAATGTGTGTGTGGATATAGAAGTTCCACATTGGACAAATGAAGAGGAGAAAGAGGGTATATAACCCTCAACTTCACCCTCTAAATTGAACTCTTGGGCACCAACCTACTTTTATGGAGGAGTGAAAACTTAAGTGACCCTTAGTTCAACACACATATGTGTCGCTGGCTTAGTTCGGTCGCGCGTGTGGGAAATAAAAAATTTCCAAATAGTCCCTCAACTTTTATTGATTCCTTTTTTACCCCTCTGTGTTTCTCCCATATTAATTTCCAAATTGTTCTGGACGTTCGCTCTGTTCTGCGTTTGTTCGTATTCTGAAAGCAGACATATTGTATTCGCTTGGGCTTCTGATTGAGAGTATCATCATTCTGAAGACGAAAAATTTACTCTATTTTGAAAGACAATTGCTCATCAACCTTGAGCATCCATATAGAAGAAGCAAAATTGTCTTAAGAAAATAACGTACGTTGAGTTCGGATTTCTATAAAGTTCATTATCATATTTAGACAATCTTATGAGTTTATTTCCAGTTTTTCATATTATACAGAGTTATTGTTGTTCACATTATATGCAATCTTAGTTATACAAATTTTTGTTATTATTTAATTTTTACCTGTTTAGTATTTTCAACAACAAAAGCTTACATATTCGTATTTTAAACATATTATATAAAAGGTCCACTTTCGGGTATAATTTATGTATGCAATACCAAGTCTTTTGGCGCCATCAATCTTTTACTTATCACAAGAGCCATTATCAAACAGGCGGCCTTCTCATTTACACTTACACACACAAACATATATATATATAAAGGGTTTATCGTTTGTCATGTCACTTGACATAAGATTATGTCAAGTCGCTCCAAAACTACGTCGTTTTGGGAGTTCATTAATTCTCCTAACCCCAAAACGACGTCGTTTTAGGAGTTACAGGAATTAATGAAGGGTATTTTTGTATTTTTGTTTTTGTATTTATTACATGAATTTTAACAAAACACCCTTCATTAATTCCCCTAACTCCCAAAACCACGTAGTTTTAGGGTGATTTGATATAAACTTATGTAAAGTGACATGACAAACGATAAACCCATATATAAATTGATGTTCAGTATTTTTGACCAAGACGTGGGAGGGGTATGAAGGATTAAACAACGTCCTATATTTATAATAGGAGTATATTTACAACGTGCTACATATATATAATTGTTAATTCATATTTATAATAATTAGTAGCAAGTAACAAAAATTTGAAGGCAATAACTTCAATTCAATAGGAGTATATTATAAATTATTTATTTCAATTCAATTCTTTCTTTCTTTGGCCGTACTACCGCAAGAGTATACCTAAAATAGGGTTTTGATCAAACTTGTATCGTCACTGTCTTCGTCAGCATGATCATTACTTGTCTCGTTAAATGATTTTATTTAATGCTATATATTGACTTTATCAACTTAACGTGTTAAAACTTTTAAACTTGCTTCTATATCTTACTTTTCCCCCATATATTTGTTCCTTATGTAATATAAGTTCTTTCTAATTTTTTATATTAATATAAACAAAATATACATTTAATCATTTAACTTTATACAAGTTTT
The DNA here is from genome assembly GCA_025563575.1 of Acacia pycnantha. NCBI lineage: Eukaryota > Viridiplantae > Streptophyta > Magnoliopsida > Fabales > Fabaceae > Acacia > Acacia pycnantha. Next base: position 46,310 of record JAMWYP010000155.1, read on the forward strand.
CATTTTGTTCATTTAACTTTGTAAAGTGTTTGTTTAGTCATTTAACTTGATCACTATTAATAAAAAACGTTGGTATTAAAATATTAAATGTTAATAAAATATTTTCAAATCCTAACATATTAAATTTTTAAAATAATAATAATTGTTATAAAAAATCATCATTTAATACTAATGATGCTGAGGTTAATTTATACACGTAGTTTTGCCTTAATTATATTTTTTTAGGTGTGTGTATTTCTTTTTTCCCTATTGCAAATAGTTGTTGATTAAAGGTATATCCTTCACAAATTTTGATTCTTCACGAAAACAAGATTTCAAATTCATATGAAAAGAAATAATAGCCAAGAGCTCTGTCTTTCTAATAGGATATTGACATATTGTCATTATCAATGTCACTATCACTTTTTTATCGTTAGATCAGAATCTCATCTACCTTTATCATTTCTCTCATCTATTGATATTCTAATCTAACACTGAAATAATCTAACACTGAAAAAAATGATAATGTTAACTTTGAGGACCAGTTCTCGTGAGAATATATACAAAATATTTGGGTTTATTTGCTTATAAGATTTGCTCAAAACAAAGAAAAATAAATCAAAGCCAATAAATAAAGGCAAACTCAAAAAAAAAAAAAAAAAAAAAACATATAGCCATTTACATACAAATATCACTAAAACATATAGCCATTTACATACAAATATCACTAATCTTCAATACTCCTCCTAATTATAAAAGTTAATTAGTTAGGAGATTCGGGCTGGTCCTAAATATAAACTACAATATATAATTGATAATAAAATACTACTTATTATTCCTATGCATTATTTATATATATTAAAAAAAAAACAAGATTGGAAAGTATAATACAACATACGCCAAAAGAATATATACGTGAATAAACTCAAAAAATTAAAAAATTCTCATTCTCTGTGTGACTCTGACTCAACTTCTCTACCCACACGTTCTTGTTATCATCCTCTTTATCATTATTATTATTATTACTATTTTCTTCTTTCTTTTCCTTCTTTTCTTCCTCACCATCAGTTCCAAAAAATACCTCATGAACAAATATCTCCACCTGACTTTTGTTAAACCCTTTTGTGTCCCCCACTTCATTCAGTGGAATATATGGCGGCCGGGCGACCTCACAAACCGAGTCCCACTGAACCCCTCTGAAGAAATCGTGACCCTTGATCCCTTCCATGTCGATCCGGCGGTCAGTATCCTTCTCCAGCAACTTCGCGATCAAATCCCTTAACGGCGTCTTATCTCCGGTTAGCTCCGGTTCCTTCGTCAAAATCCGATAAAACGTTTCTTTCCTGTTCTCTCCCCTAAACGGAGTCGTTCCGTATAGCATCTCATATAAAACAACGCCGAGTGACCACCAATCGACTCCGAAGTTATGTCCCTTCCCGGAAATTACTTCGGGTGCTACATATTCCTCCGTTCCAACGAATGAGTTCGATTTCTCCACCGAGTCTGACTCGCTCCGCCGCGGAGGTTGGTATTCCGGTAAGGCCTCTGGTTCGTACGACATGGAGCTTGCCATGGAGCAACTGTAGAATCGGAAGAAGCGTTTCTTCCGTAAGTTCTTCATCGCCGCCGTCTTTGACGAGTGGGAAATCGGCGAGGAGGAGCTACTCTGGGATTTTGGAGATCTAGGGATTAGTTTTTTGGATAGATCGAAATCGACGAGCATTATGTGACCAGTTTCTTGGATCAGTATGTTTTCTGGCTTCAAATCTCTGTACACAATGCCCAAATTGTGCAGATATTCCAATGCAAGGACCAATTCTACAGCATAAAACCTGGGAAGGAAAAAATAAAAATTCAGATTTCAGCCCAATTCGAACACTTTTCATTGCATTCAAAGAAAATACAAAAACAAAAAACAAAAAGTTATTCGTAATCATGGACCGCATCTCAAATTCCGTTAGAAAACGAAGCTAAATGACAAAAAAGTAGAACCGAAAGAAAAAAAGAAATGGAAGAAGTTTAAATTTGTCTTTTCATTGCCCCTGATTTTCTGTTTAACCAAAGAGGAAGAGACAAAAAAGGGTACCTTATGGTATCATCGGAAAACATCTTCTCGGTCTGCTTTTTCCGAAGAGAATGGAGATTGCCGCCGGGGCAGTAATCTATGGCATATCCAATGATCTTCTCGGTTTCCAAAACCCCTCGCAACCTAGGCAAGAGCGGATGATCAAAAAGACGGAGCACCTGCTGTTCAAACGACACCCTCTTGCATTCGCCGCCCTCATCGTTGTCCTTCGCCTTCGATTTCTTCTGAATCAAAGCCTTGGAGATCACTTTCAAAGCGAAATACTCACCAAACTCATCGTCATTCCTCATGGCGGCGAACACAACGCCCTTGGCTCCGCGACCCACAGCGGAGATCACCTTGAGGTCCTGAAAATCTAACTCCGGAAACGTGCGGTGGTGTGGGCGGCTCACATCGCCGATGCTTGCGGACGACATGGCCGGAAAATTTGATAGATCCGGTTGGATTCCGATGGCAAGGTTACGGCTCTTGACGGTGGTGATGGTGAGAGAGGTTTTTATAGGGCTAAGATGGCAGATTTTCCAATCTTGGAGAGGAAGGAAACCAAGAGGAAAGAGGAAATAGTTATATGTGGTTTGCTTTACGCGGAATAAGTGAGGGTTCACCCCCATATAGTGACACGTATACATTTGGTAACGTAGCGGGCCATGCTTAGCGCGTGATATAAAGTTCGTTGGGAAGAGAGGTAATTATGGGAATGGAGTCAAAAAAACACAAGAACACAGGCACGAGATTCTAGAAACCGTGGAGAGGAGGGAATGTGCCCAAATCTAAAGTTTAAAAAATAACGTGACCCTCTAAAAGCAACAAATTAAATACTGTATTTTTCAAGGTCATTTGCCTCTCACCCGGTCCACGCAATGGGTTGAGGGTCAATAACTTATACAGAAGTTAAATTGAAGCTAACTCAAAATAAAACCGATGAGAAAATAAATATTTCATGACTATTAATATAAAATTCTGAAGAAGATTGAAAAAAAGAAAAAAATAGTGACCCAGATTAGTGGTTCACCTGGACCAGGTAGGTAGCTGGTTCATCAGTTTTTAGGTGAAACCAGCCGATCTAGTCCGGTCTTAATAACCCTCGTATTTTAAAACATTTATAGCATAAATAGTTAGTGCGTGTTTGAATTAGTTATTAAGGGTGGTTTAAAGAGAGTGTTTGGATTAGTTTTTAAGATTGGTTTTACGGTATCTAAAATAAGTACATGAAAGGAATTTTGAATCAACTTATGGAAAAGCATGGTCATACTCAAACGGAATCATATGTTATATACTCTCTTTAGTCTTTATTATAAAAAACACCAACAAACAATTTTTACAAATTAATATAAACAATTAAAAATATTAAATATGTCCTAAACCCTACCCTTATTAAATATGGGAAAATATGGAGAGAGAAAAATTAATACTCTTTAAAAACAAACAAATGTCTTATAAAAATGACCAATAACACCGGTTAGTTAGTCCTTTATAATAAGAACCAGAAAAAGTAAAATCTAACATCTCAAACAATCGTTTAGCCAATCTTTGAAGTATGGCAAAATTGTTTACTTTTTAACACTTCGAGGGCATTATTTAACTAAAAAAACTTATGGTTACTCATAGGAAAAAACTTGTATAACAAAAATAATCCTTAACCCAAAAAAAGTATACACCTCTAGCATTCAATTTTGTGTGAATAGAAAAAAATTAAGAGAATTATTCTTATATTGATATGATAATTTTGAATAATGTGTTAATTTAGAATTTATATAAACAAGGCTAGCTAAAGTTGGTGACAGATTTTCAGTCCAAACAAAACAAAGTTGGTGACAGGTTTAAAGTCCCTGTTGACTCACATACTTTGTTGGATTTTATTTATACAATTTTATGTAAAATAATACCCTTCATAAAATTAATGAAATATTTATGAGTAAACTTCAAAAGCACCCTTGTTTTTTATAATAAAAATAAAAATCATTTGTTTTCTTCTTAATGAGTTATACCAATCAATCAAAATATAATTATGGTACTTCGGGCGTAAATTTTAAATATTTTGAAAAATAGTTAACAATATTCTATAAAAAGAAGGAAAATATTATAGTTGTTTAAGGTCAAATAGACTGATTCAGGTCAAGTGGTTAGTTACTAAAAGTAAGGGGTGTGGGCTTAAATGGGTTGTTTGAATAAGATCTCTCATGTTTCGCGGAAAGTGCACCAGGCTGGAATTGAGATCTCATTCAAATTTCAAAGAGAAAGATAACCAATGGGGTTGGCTCAAGTGGTAAACGGCTTGTATCGCTTAAACAAGGTCTCAAGTTTGAGCCTTATGAATGCATAAAATCTCCGCTGGGAGACTCACCCACCACAGCTAGGTGCGCGACCTGGGTCGGATCCTGATTAGTCAGAGCGAAGCTCTGGCGAACCGGGTGGGCAACAAAAAAAAAAAGAGAGAGAAAGATAACTATGAATATCTGAAAAAATGTTGTTTTGTTAGAAAAGATAAATTCAATATAATATGTGCCTTTTTTTTTTGTCCATTTTAACTATTTTTCTCTTAGTAAAGAACAACGACTAAACCATTAAGTATGTTTTAAATTGAAAAAAAAAAAAAAAATCAAATTTATCATTATTAAAATTCTCTCTCTCCCCATCTACAAATCATTCTCACTCCTCTATTATTTTTTATTTCCAATTATAATCAAATAAGTGTAAAATAGGGAAACATTCATTAATAACCCAGACTTATATTTATGACAAAAATTTCATATACAAGTGAACTTAAAATAAGGATCAGAATAGTATGCTCATTAATACTTATTCGGTCTTTTTTATGAGTCACTTGCAATTATAGGTGTTAAACTCACGAGCTTTAAACTCTGTAAGTAAACTAGTGATTTTAACTAAATTTACAATTAACATGAGTTTAAAAGTGAGTAAGAACGAAAAATAGTAATTATAAGCAAGCCAATTTTTGAGTTCAATAATAATGCTTCCGATGTGTTTCACAAGATAAAAAATTCTTCAACCTTATGAGTATGTCTTAAGATCTAATAATTTTTTAATTTTATCCTTATTTGATATATACTAGCTATGTTCTATCAGAATAAAATAACAATAAAAATAAATTAATAATAAAATTATACATTCACATGAAAAATACTATTTACCTCTTGTAAGAAAACTTAAGAGTGTGGATATCCTTAGTTTTGAAACGAGTTTTGAATGATGATTATTATATTAAACTATAAGTATGGTGGCTTATAAACTTAACATGCAAATCGATGTTCGGAAAGCATTAGCAATCTAATCTAAATAATACTAATAAAAAATTATGCCGTGGGAGATACTTAAAATCAAAGTCATAAATGTCCATATGCACTATTTAATTTATTAGTTCATTACTCATTAGTAGGAGTTTAAATTTTAAAGTTACCATTTCTTTAAGTTGTTCATAGTCAATAAAGTTAGGGATAAGGGTCTTATTTACCACGAAAGTTTTCACTCAAGAGCACTGGGTGGATGAATTTTTTTTTTTAATCAAAATTGCCATGGAAGTTCACAAAATGTAGCAATTCTGTCCCTCCGTTAATTTTGACCGTTAAGTTTAACTGAGTGCATACGTGGCATGCCACCTTATCAATCAAATAAGAGTTAAGTATCATTTTTGTCCTGAAATTTTTTTCTTAGGAGCAATTTTGCCCTTCTGTCCCCCAATATTAAATTTGACTATTAAATCAATCAAAGAACACACATGACATACCTTGAAAAGGTCGAATTTGGAGTCAGAGAGTGAAATCCTTGAGATGTTGAGCTCAAGGCAGCCGGAATTTGTGAAACTAAATTGGTCAAAGGGACTGAAAGGTCTGTCGCAAAACTCAGAGGAAACATTACTTATGATCTAAGAAAATGAAACGCAAAATGAGAAATGAATTGTCCCTAAAATTGGTTCAGTAAGACAAATCAATAGTGATAGTATTTACCTTTGTATAGACTGATTTAGACCACCTACCCTAACCCACAAAATAAATCTCCAGCGATTTTAAGTGATGCTTACTGAACCAATTTTTGAGACAATTCTTTATTGATCTGCCTAGATCAAACCAATTTTTGGGACAAATCAATAATGAATTGTCCCAAAAATTGGTTCTGTAACCATCACTCAAAATCATTGGAATTTTTAAGAGTAATATAGATTTACCTTGTGGGACAGGGTGAGTGGCCTAGATCAATCTATACAAAGGTAAATACTATCACTATTGATTTGTCTTACTAAACTGATTTTTGGGACAATTCATTTCTCGTTTTGCGTTTCATTTGCTTAAATCATAAGTAATGCTTTCTCTGGGTTTTGCGACAGACCTTTCAATTCCTTTAACTAGTTCGGCTTCACAAATTCTGATCGCCTTGAGCTCAACGTCTCAAAGATCTCCCTCTCTAACTCTAAGTTCGACCTTTTCAAGGCATGACATGTGTGTTCTTTGATTGATTTAATAGTCAAATTTAATATTGGGGGACAAAAGGGCAAAACTACTACGTTTTGTAAGCTTCTGGGGTAAAATTGCTTCTCAGCGAAAACTTTTGGGGCAAAAATGATACTTAACTCTTATTTGATTGATGAGGTGGCATGCCACGTATGCACCCAGTTAAACTTAACAGTCAAAATTAACGTAGGGGCAAAATTGCTACATTTTGTGAACTTCCGTGGCAATTTTGATTCAAAAAAAACTTTCGTTCACCTAGTGCTCTTAAACAAAAACTTCCGTGGCAAATAAGACCCTTATCCCATAAAGTTTATAAAATTGATTAATTAGAAGAATCCTAAGTTAAATTCACTCCTTCGACCACTTGGGAAAGAGAAATGAAACATATAGAACTGTTTTTGGTTGAACTATGCGTCAAATTGAGGAATAAAATGGTAAAATATTCAATTTCTAGTTTTATAAGTCTGCACTCTAACTTTTTGGTAGGTTTAATTTGCAGACTTATAATAAAATTAAGTTGGAGATTCATTAGAGAAAAGGAGACAAAACCAATTTAGTCTACTCCTCACCAACTAACAAGTATTTGATCCTTTTTATAAGCTACTCCCTCTGGTCCTTATTATAAGGCACAAAATAACTTTTCTCACAAACCAATAAAAGTAGTTAAAATCAATAAAGTTGTCCTAGAATCTAAGTAATTTTCAATATTACCCCTACTAATTGCGCTAAACTCTAATATTATATTAATTATTACTCTCACCCATTATCTTTATTAATTAGGGGTAGACATGGAAAAAAATATTCAATACTCATTGGGAACAAGCAAGTGTCTTATAAAAAGAACCAAATAAACTTACTAGTTGGTGCCTTATAATAAGGACCAGAGGGAGTATTTGTAAGTTTTCAAGAAATATTTAATTTGTTTTTCCATGTTTGCCCATATTTAATAATGTTAGTTCTCGATTTAATTAGTGAAAAGTGTAAAGGACAGAAGCTTACTCGAGTAGGTGATAACTTTCTTGAGCTAGTAAGTGATTGCTCGAGCAAACTTCTTACTTGAGTACATTGAGAAGGTTACTCAATCAAATGTCATGCTAATCTCTTTGCAAAGAACTTTGCAGGTCTCTCCTTGAGCAAGCCCATAAGCCTACTTGAGCATGTTGCTCAAGCATAGAAGGTAGTTTACTCGAGCACAACCAACATGTTACTCGAGCATATAGTTTTCAGAACTAATCCTCTTGACTTTCAGGCTGTCAAACTCGAGCAAGTATCATGGTTACTTGAGCAGTTGAGCATATTGCTCAAGCATGAGTAACTGTTTACTCGAGCATGAATGATTTGTGAATTTAACCTCTTCATTTCAGGATGCTTACTCAAGCAAGAATTTAATCTTACTCGAGCATGGTGATCTTGTATTTGAGCATACATACCTTGTTTCCTAATATCTCTTCTCTTCAACAATTTACTCAAGCATGGTCTAACCCTTGCTCAAGCATTGTACTCAAGCATATACAAATGTTTACTCAAGCGTGTGCTTTCTAAGATATCATTGTACTCGAGCAAAACTATGTGCTTACTTGTATAAGCTTATCCAATGGCCTTTCTTAGTAAATATATTTGAATATTGCTCGAGCATATATATGCCTTACTCGAGCAAGCTTGTCATAGAGGCTTCATTCACTTCGTCCTTTTCTTGTTCGTAAATTCAAATATATATGATTAACATATGATTTAGTTTGAATACTACTCGCTATTACTACAATGCCATTAAGTATGTCTTAAATTGATATATATATATATATATATTAAAAAAATCATTATTAAAATTCTCTCTCTCCCCCATTTACAAATTATTCTCACCCCTCAATTATTTTGTATTTCCAATATAATTAAATAAGGGTAAAATATGGAAATAATCATTAATAACCCATAAGCAGACTTATATTTAAGACTAAAGATTTCATATACACGTGAATTTAAAATAAGGATCAAAATAGTATGCTCATTAATACTTATTCGGTCTTTTTTTACGAGTCACTTGCAATTATAGTTGTTAAACTCACAAGCTTTAAACTCCATAAATGAATTGGTGATTTCAACTAAGTTTGTAATTAATATGAGTTTAAGAGTGAGTAAGGACGAAAACAACAAATTCAACGAGTCAATTTTTGAGTTTAATAATAATCCTTCCAATATGTTTCACAAGATAAAAAATTCTTCAACCTTATGAGTACTAAGATCTAATAACTTTTAAATTTTAGCCTTATTTGATATATACTATTACTATACTCTATCAGAATAAATTTATAATAATAATAAATTAAGGATAAAATTATACATTAATGTGAAAAATATTTTTTTACCTCTTGTCATGATGAAACTTAAGAGTGTTGATATCCTTAGTTTTGAAACGAGTTTTGAATGATGATTATGATATTAAACTATAATTATGGTGAACTCTTCAACGACGGTCCTTAGAAACTTAACATGCAAATCGATGTTCCGAAAGCATTAGCAATCTAATCTAAATAATACTAATAAAATATTATGCCGTGGGAGACACTTAAAATCAAAGTCATTGACAAATGTCCATATGCACTATCTATTAGTTTATTATTCATTAATAGAAGTTAAAATTTTAGAGTTACCATCTCTTTAAGTTGTTCACGGTCAATAAATGTTAATAAAATTAATTAATTAGAAGAATCCTAAGTTAAAATCACACCTTTGGCCACTTGGGAAAGAGAAATGAAACATATAGAACTGTTTTTGGTTGAACTATGCGTCAAATTGAGGAATAAAATGGTAAAATATTCAATTTCTAGTTTTATAAGTCTGCACTCTAACTTTTTGGTAGGTTTAATTTGCAGACTTATAATAAAATTAAGTTGGAGATTCATTAGAGGAAAGAAGACAAAACCAATTAGTCTACACCTCAGCAACTAATAAGTATTATAATGGGCTCGTTTGGATGAGTTTTTTTATTTAAAAAAAAAACCTTTTTAATGCAAAAAAATATTTTTTAATTAATTTATGTATTTAGATAATATTTTTTTTTTAAAAAGCAAAAGTCACAAAAAAACTAAATTTTTTTTAAAAAAAAGCTCCAATTTGGAGCTTAAAAAAAGTACTACAAAAAAATCACTTTTTTTAACCATTAGTCCTTTTTATAAAACACTTACAAGTTTTCAAGGAATATTTAATTTCTTTTTTCCATGTCTACCTATATTTAATAAGGATAGTATGAGAAAGTAATAATTAATATTATATTTGAGCTTAATGTTATTGGTAAGGGTAATATTGTAAATCACTTGAATTTTAAGACAAATTTAGCGATTTAACTTTTTTTATTGATTTGTGAGAATTGATAGTTGTTGTCTAGAGCAAGCTTGTCAAACTCGTGAGTTTAAGTAAACTCATGACAGTAACGTAAACTCGAATCATAAACTTATAAATTTTTTAATTTTATTATTGAATATGTATTACTGGTGTATAATTAAAATATAAAATTAACAATAATTTGATTTAAATATATTTCAAATCCAAATAATTAAAATTAAATCTACCAACATTCATCATTTGTCATATTTAATAAAGAAATTTCTATATAAAATCGCTGAGCATGATCAAATAAAAAAAGTTAACACGAATTTAAGAGTAAGTTAATTCGATTTTATAAGTTAGAAACATAAAAATTGTAAACTCGATGTATAAATTCGTTTGTTTAACCGAGTTTACAACTAACACGAATTTACCAATGATCGACTCGACTCGTTTTTTTTAACTAGAAGCGTAAAAAGGGTAAATTAGGAAAGTCAACTTACGAATTTGACAACAACAGTGTCAAGATTCTATTATCTAAAGTTGGTTTGTGAGTGTGAGATTCTCTTGTCAAAATAGTTTGACAATTAAATTGTTTCTAATAATCCAGAACCTCTTGAAAAGGCTTACAAGCTTGATTCTTCATCTATGTGTTTCTACTCATTTCAATTTAATCCTTAGATTCAAGATCACTTATTGGGAAACATTTTACCCCAACGTTCTTTTTCTAATTGAAAATTTTTGCCATGAAATATCTCATGTAGGAGTATTTAAAATAAAATAAATGAATAAAACAATCATTAACATTCTTTTTATACTTGTGGTTCATTCCTCTAAAATTTCGATTAATCTGCTAACAGAACTAATGAGGTGGATTCATAAGCAACAATTAGCATTCTTTATACTCCACTCTCTATGCATTTTTATTTGTTTTTTTGGGCCCCTATTTTTTATATATAGTATGATAAAAATATATAAAATATATTTATATCTTAGTTTTTGTGTATATTCATGAAATTAAATCCACTTTGTTTTTTCCCCCAAGCATAAGTATCATCCTATTCGAAGCATTGTCAGACACTAAATGGGGCACCTCTTCCAACGAGGATTTGAACCTTGGTTCGCTACATTATGATGGATTAACCCCTTAGGTTCAAGTGGCAAAGGGGTCGGACACTCACACCAAAAGGAGGGGGTTCGATCCTGGAGTTGGTCAATGCGCTAGGGGAGGCATCCTAGCTCCTGAGTGCCTAGATTCACGCCTGAAGGTACGGCTTGCCCTGCCTAACATTGGTATCACCTAGAAGGAAGGGAGATTCCGCCCTGCCTTTGGATAGTAGGTGAGCCCAACCCCTTTCCTAAAAATATTTTTATATAAAAAAGAAAGACCCCTTGGCTAGACTCAACCCCTATTAGTTATTAGAGAAAATCATATTTGAGGAACCATTGGACACTAAAGTCTGTTTGGAAGGAGGGAAATATAGGGGAAGGGAGGAGAAGAAAAGTTTTAATGAATTGGATTTTAAAAAATTGAAGAAGTGGGGTTATAAAATTTTAATAAAAATAAGATATAAAATAAAATAATAGGAAAAATTAATTAAAAACCTTCAACACTAAAAATGAAAATGGACTGAACCAGACCAACCTGGTTATTCGGCCAACAAAGCAAAACAAATTGTTGGAGAAAAAAAAAAGGCATACAAATGAAAGTGCTTGAGCAAACACTAAAAAGGCCCAACATAAAGCAAAAACATCAAATTCACAATCATCAAGCCATGACACCAATTATTAACAACCAATTCTGTTCTACTCCTTCAATAATCGTATTTTTGGTTCGGTTTTCGTTTTCAAAATATACAGACGATCACGGGTGCAATCATATTTTTGCACCTTCTGTAGCTGTGTTTTTATTTTTCTCAAGAAAAAGGCTTGCATTGTAACAACTTCAAGTGAAGAGAATTGCCTGAGTTTCTTTCTTTCTTGCCAGCACAGTTGATGGGGAGGATAATCTTTTACGCCAAAACTGTTACGAGCCAGCACAGTTTCTTGTTGATTAGTGGATACTGGAAATTATTGAATTTATGGCCAGTTATCTAATTGTTTAGTGTTATGAAATTACATTACAGCCAAATCTTCTTATGGCTATATTGCAGGCCCATTATATTTTGGGGTGTGCATTACTGGAGAAATCAGAGAATTGGGTTGCCTAGAGCGATAAGCAAGTAAATCTATTTTTTTTTTTTTTTAAGAGATGAACTGACTTAATCAGGACATTGAACAAAGTCTATTTCATGCCTATAGCCAAGCATCAATTACATATTTAAGGGACTCGCATAAAACAGATGGCAATAATTGAAAGCACCACAGAAAATCACCCTAACTAATTCGGTACAAAAAGAGAGATGACCTCAAGATAACAATAAATCCAAAACATATAATCTTAACCTTCCACTTGCAATATCACGATCTTATAATAATCATGGTTAGAAAGACAAAACATGAGGTTCTTTGTTCAGGAAAAACAAACTCTCGACAAAAGATGAAACAAAATAAACAGCCAATTTTGCAATTCCCCGAGGCTCCTCCGATTCCTTGGTTGGATCAACTAAAACTATAGCTCCACCATCAAGTCTCAGGACCAATTTTCCAGTAATAGTTAGAGCTAATACTGTAAATATACCCCCATAAAGTCCTCTATCCAAGCGAAATATTTCGGTCCATGAATTTGTAATACCATAATCTTTCATCACCCAAATACAAAACATGCATCCACTCCTTTTTGTAACAACAGTTACCAGAGCAAGAGAATGGCCTCCTTCCACGGGAAGTAATCTTGATAAAAGAGCGTTTTCATTCGATTGCTGTTGCGGTAACGTTAATTCTCTAAATGTTTCTTGAATCACATCAAATGATAAAATGAACTTGTAGTTTATTCCAACGCCTCCTTCCTCACTGGAGGCTGCGTAGCGCCAAACAAGCCAATGTAATACGCCATTCAGAAACACCGAGGGTAACCGCGCGCGACCATTGAGGAAAAATTGAGGAACTGTAACAGAGATACTCCTCCAACTATGAGAAGCAACAGAGTACACCTCAACGTGAGGAGTATCTTTTGTCCATCTGTCATTCATGACTCTCACTACCTTGTAATCGTTATTCTTGGAATCAAAGCCAAACCCAAAAAACAAATCATACTTGGGGTCAACATAGCAGCATAAATCTTGACGGCCGCGTTTTTTGCGGGTGGTGATTGGTTTGGGAAGCACGATATATTTTCGAAGCAAGGGATTCCAGATAATGTTAGTTGCAGATTTTAATGGTGAATAGTCGGCAGAACATACGAGGCCATTGCATGTGCCAACAAAGAGCGTATAACGATCCGGCTCAAATAGATGAGAGAGAGGGAACCTCTCAACAGATAATTGATCAGTCTGCTGATTAACAGAGGAGTACAATGAGTAAGCATTCTCCAGATGCTCAAAAGGTGACGGTATGAGTATTCTAAATTGAAAAAAGAGGGAGCTGTTGTGATTGGGAGCTTGAATTGTGCGGTTGAGATGATCATAAATGAAAGTTTGACGAGTGATGAGAGAATTCCAAGCTTTGCAAACGGAGGTGCATTTCACAATAGACTTGGCGGGAAGTCTGTGAAGAATTTCCTCCTCGATTTCTAGCGGCAAATGATTAGACATGGTGCTTTTGCAACTCTGGACTCTCTATCTCTATCCTCGGAGACTCCGCGCCTTAGCACTTCTCCTAAGAAACGAGGAAGAACCGGAAAAGACAGAAAAGGAGAGAGACGGATGAGTGATGAGCCCAAACGGGAGGGCCTATAAAAAAGGGAGAGACGCGGATATTTTGGGAAGAAAATAATATCCACATCTTATTCATTTAAGATTTGTCATAATATCTCCATTAATTAAATCATCAATTAGATAACATTAGGATATAATTTGAATTTAAACGAACACGTTTCTTTGCGTACAAGTATATCTTATATTTACTCATCCAAAAAGGTATATCTTATATTTATATTTAAATGTTAAAGGACATGAATAGATCGATATTATTAAAATAGTTAGAATAATATATCTAATTTTAAAGATAGTTGGCAACCGACGTTTAAAAATATATTCTTAAGATTTTTATCTCTCTCCTCCCACTTTCTTTTCAGGTAGTTGTTCTAAATTAAATTAATAACCCTAAGTTATAGTAATAGAAATAGAATGATGACATCAGGATTTAGGGTGTGTTTGTTTTGAGGGAGGATGAGGGGAGATCTTTTACCTCCTCTTTACTAAAAACCCCAGTGAAACTTTTCAGTATTATAAAAATATACTCTCAACAAAAAGGAATATTTCCTTCATTAATAGCAATTTGGTCAATTCCCTACCCTTCTACTCCCTTCCCTCCCCTCAAACCAAACAAACCATTAGGGTTAGAAAGTGGGATGTACGGTGTACCTGAAAAGGAACAGGGAAGACGGACAGAGTCCGAGGATCGGATTGGAGTGGAGTTGCTACTTCTGGTTGATTGATAAATCGGATTCAGTTTCCTTACCTATCTTTGGGATATGTAGGGAGAACTCTTCCCATCTGGATGTAGGGAACTCTTCCCATCTGGATGGTCGGAGATTCCTCGCCTAGACGATCGCCTAGAATCTGTCCTCGGACAGTGGCGTCCGATTAGGCACGAGTTCTCTGGATGAATCATGGAATCCTCATCGTTGGGTTAATCACAAGAGTTTAGCCGATCATGGTGGGAAAATCGAAGAACGAACGAAGAACACGAAGAACGCGAAGAACATGAAGAACGAGATGAGAGAAAATGAAAACTTGTATTTTGATCCACTCTAATGTTAAAAACGTGAATGAATATGTTTGTGGCAGCTGTCATACTTAAAAATAACCTAAAACGAAATGGGCTCTCATAGTTTTAGCCCAAACCAGAAATAAAATAAAACTTAAATTACAAAATTCGGGTCCAAAATAAATCCAGAATTGTACATCCGACTTTGGCTCCAAAATTGACCGCCTTCTTGACCGAATTTGCTCTTGATGTCTTCATAACAATTGTAGCTCTCTGAATCATCTGAAATATGATACAAAAATGAGGCAAATCCGATGTCTGGTTCAAGAGTTATGGTAGAAATAGTGAAGCAACACAAAACTGGGATTTTATTATTAAAAATGGCTAAAATGCAATAAAAAGCCCAAGGCCCAAATAAACATAAGAGCCATTATTTATTAGCTAAAGGGTCCTAAATTATTATTCAAGAGACAAAAATAAGTGTATAAAATATTCAATTATCACTCCTCCCACTTTCTTTTCAGGTAGTTGTTCTAAATTAAATTAATAACCCTAAGTTATAGTAATAGAAATAGAATGATGACATCGGATTTAGGGTGTGTTTGTTTTGAGGGAGGATGAGGGAGATCTTTTACCTCCTCTTTACAAAAACCCCAAAGTGAAACTTTTCAGTATTATAAAAATATACTCTCAACAAAAAGGAATATTTCCTTCATTAATAGCAATTTGGTCAATTCCCTACCCTTCTACTCCCTTCCCTCCCTCAAACCAAACAAACATTAGGGTTAGAAAGTGGGATGTACGGAGTACTGAAAAGGAACAGGGAAGACGGACAGAGTCCGAGGATCGGATTGGAGTGGAGTTGCTACTTCTGGTTGATTGATAAATCGGATTCAGTTTCCTTACCTATCTTTGGGATATGTAGGGAGAACTCTTCCCATCTGGATGGTCCAGATTTATTTTTTACAAAATAATTATTTTAATGGGTAGAGAATCTAAAATAAAGATAATTTTCAATTAACATATTTTTTAAAAATGATTTTTTTTTTCATTTAAAAATGACAGTTAAAAAAAAATAAATTTGGACCGCGTCCAGGTTTGGAAGAGCTCCCCTTACCTATCCCAAGATAGATAGGGAAACTGGTTCTTTGATAAATCCCAAATTTATAATATTTTATCTAATCTTATTCATTTATTTTAGAGACTATTTTAGACTAATTTAAAATTATTAGATAATATATAGATTGTTAGTTAATTTTAAGAAATAATATAAATCTGAATCGGTTACGAGAATATTTGGCTTAAATTACTAATATTCTGATTGATATCTTATGATTGAATAATATTTCTAAATATACGATAGATCACGATTTTATTTAATTCTTAAACACATATTAAAAAAAAAATCCTACAATGCAGGATTTGCTTTGAAAGCTAGAAGAAAATATAATAGGGAAGCTCTTCCCAATCTTTTCTGGCCGACAAGCTCTAAACGCGCTGCAACTCATTCCCTCGGCAAGGAATTGTTGCTCTTCTCCACTCACGCACACAGCCACATGTATTCATTGTTCAACCATTCCCCTTCCTTGAATCCCACCCACCGGATCCACTCACATTACACACTATCATCCAATTCCTTTCATTCACCATTCACCCATCAATTCTGTTAAACTAATGAATGTATATCTTATTCATTATTCAATTCAATGTACAATCCTGCCTTATATAGGCATAGACACACACATCTGTATAGGCCCAATAGGATAGGCCCAATACTACTATACTAATTACATCACTATACACTAATACTAATACTCCCCCTCAAGTTAGGGCTATATGTATCAATAGTACCTAACTTGCTAAGCAATTAATTGTGAGCTTCTATTCCCAAGCCCTTTGTTAATATGTCAGCCAATTATTCTTGAAGCAAGTCTTGAATTTTCTTGTTCCCTTCACAACTCAGAATTGCAGCTTGCACGGTAGCACCATACAAGTGCCTTACCATTCATTTTGGCACGTGCCTCCGCAAACATCCTTTGCTGCTCTGCTAAAGCTTCCTCTGTCATTTTTGCTCCATTGCTCCATTTCCCTCCTTTTAGAGAATCCTGCATGATCTCAATCTTGTGCGTTCATATGCTGCATAAACTTCCTCAATGTACTCACCAAATCCAAGAACTTGAGAAATGCTTAAAATGCTCCCAATCTTCCTTGCTGCATAAACTTCCTCAATATACTCACCAAATCCAAGAACTTGAGAAATGCTTAAAATGCTCCCAATCTTCCTTGTCAAATGGATCTTCTATTGAGAAAATTGGGTATTCAGTACATAGTTTAGGTCTATCATATCCTCTGCTGATTTCCCCTAAGGTTTATTCCATGACCAAAAACAGGCTGCCATTTCATACATCTAATGCCACAACGATTTCTGCAAGCATGTGTTACCACCACCACTACTTGGTCATGTGGCACAGCTTCCAACAATACTTGGTCATGTTGCTTTTGCCATTGATGTGGAACTAGGGCGTGTGAAAGAGTGAGAGATACACATCTTTCACTACAAGTAATACAGTCAAGAGGATAATAAGCAATGAATGAATCACTCGAGTGCAAAATTTCCCCATTATTGAGGAGAGCTCAGATCAATGCTCAAAAAGTTTTAAACAAACGAACATGCCTCAATAGTTTGAATTATCAGAAGAGAAACTACCAGAGACCAGAGACCACTCTACATCTCTCAGAGCTTTCAAAGCTGGTTCCAGGTCTGACTTCTCCAAGTTAGCCTTTCCTGCAATACTCTGGAACATGGATGAAAACCATCCTTCTTTTTAGCATCAGGTTTGCTGTTCATCTCTACATCACCGTCTTCTTCCTCACTTTCAATTTCATATCAGGAATTACCTGATAAAGTGGCAAAGCAAGCGAATCCAATAACTTCAAATGAAAAGACCGTACAGAACCCCAACCTTTGGGCAAGAGTTCGACGATACCACTGTCCTGAGAAACAAGAACGCCGACGAGCATGCCCTCGCAATCTGCTCCTTCCAATTTTTATGCTTCAAGATATTCTGAAACAGCACAAAATTCCCAATACAATGGAAACTGAGGTAGAAAAAGACACTGCTCTAATGTTCTTCCGTATAAAGATTCCCACCTAGTAACCATAATCTTGGCCGTAATCTCAATGAAAATCTATTTCTAAAGTAATTTCCTTCCCCTTTACCAAAGAGGATCCTTCAATCTCCTCTTCTTCCTTGGAGCTCCACCCACACATCGTGACTTCCGTCGACAGACTCGGATGTACAAACACCACATTCAAGAAACCACGAACCACTGATCGATTCTTACCGGCGATTCGAACCACCGAGAAACACCATCAGATTCGAACCACCGCCGGAGATCAGGACAGGAACTGCGCACCACCTTCGATTCGAACCACCACCGTCGAATCACCAGTGAAAACCAATATCGCGAACCACCATCGATCTTGCACAACCGCGAACCACCGTGGAGCTAGACCAGCAAGTCACCACGAACCACCGTCTGTACCTCCGACTTCCAATCTTCCGTTTTGATCAACCAAGAATCAACCAAAACCACCGCGACGCGACAACCACCACCACCGATCGACGACTCCGTCGTGAATCAGGGGCACTATCGCGAGCAACCATGATCTATCGGTGATTCTTGTAATACCCTAAAAATCACACTTAGGGTAAATATCATAAATTAGGAAATAATACCTATTAAAAATAGGTGAACATGTGGTCTCAAAGAATATGTTAAATTTATCTTATTTTCTAAAGGAAAATTTCTTGGAACTTAGAGAATTTAAGTGCCAAAGTGCCAAATGACGAAAATGCCTTTATAGGACATAAGTAACTTAGGAAAATTGTGAAAAATCCTAAAAGGAAGTAAAATAATTATTAAAATTAAGAGAGTATATTGCCTCTAATTTTGGTAATTTAATAAATTATAAACTTGGAAAAATTAATGAAGAATGTTCAAAAAGTATTGAAATGACCAAAATGCCCCCGTAAATTCTAAATATGATGCATGGGACATGAAACACAAATGTTAGTGCAAAAGTTATGAGGTAATGAGTTAGTCTATATAAGAAAATTATCAACTATGGTTAAGAAATTAATTAAGTAATTATTGGCTAATTACTTAAGCCTAAGCAAAGGGAAATTCAAAGATAATTATGTAGAACTCTATAATTAGTGGGTTATGGCTAAAAATTAGCATAAATATATTGGCTAATTAATTGGAAAATGTTGAGAAAAATAAATGAGATTAGGTAATTTTGAGCCTAAACACAAGTATGGACCAATAGGGAAAAAGTTGTAAAAAAATTATTAAATTATATAATAATTAATTAAAAAATAATATATATGTGTGTGTGTGTGTGTGTGTGTGTGTGTGTGTGTGTGTGCGCGCGCGCGCCGACATGAATAAGGGAAAAAGAGAAAAAAAATAATAGGTAGAGTGTTGAAATAAAACACTTATTTAAATATTAATTTAAGTAAAAAGTTTAAAAATAAATAAACACCGATAGGAATCGGATCCTATCTAGAGAACCATGAACAAGATTTCTAAAGTCAAAATATAATATTGATGAGTGGATTTTTATCTTGAATTGAGCTGTTCCCGGAGTCGTTTCCGAGATCGGTAGAAGAAGTTAGTAATAAGACGAAATAGGGGAAATCTGAGAAATAGGCAGATAGTCATAAAATTAGGATTTGAACAAAATAAATTATAACTCAACATTTGGAGATGAGTTTATGATTTTCTGGACATATTTGGAATCGGTGAATTTTTGTCCAGTTGATGATTCCTAAGTTCGTTCCAAACCGACACGTTTTTCCGTAAAACTTGATCGACCGTTGAAACCCTATATGGAATCAAAATTTAGGTTAACTTATACATTTCTAATGAGAAAGAAAAGGTCTTCAAAGTTTTGATTCGAATTTTGGGATTTTACGCGATTACGCGAATCGGACACCGATCGGGAAATTTCATCAGATCCGGGGCATAAGGCACCCTATGACATCATCCAGGATGACATCACAAGCTGCCACCTAGCCCCTTGAGGTCGGCCAAACACATCCAAGGGCCAAGGAGTTGCCAACTCAAAAGTTTCCGATCCGACGGCTGAGATCCGGTCTGGTAAAGTGTGAATAGTAACCTTCAAAACCCTATAAATACCCCCCCTTCATTCAACTCTTCACACCATTTTCACAAGCCAAAACCGAAATTAGAGAGAGATTAGAGAGAAGGCGGAGTCCGGGGAATTCTGCAGCGAAGTTCTGAGTAAGTTTTTTGGTACTCAATCTTAAGTTTCGATAGTTAGCGTAGAAATGTTAGAATAGTCTTTAATCTTCCGAGTATGATTAGATATCATATGATAGGGGTATTTTAGTCCTAAATTTCAAAAATCATGGTGGTGTCAGAGTTCTGGCAAAATTTTGGAAAGTCGGAGTCAAAGTAGCGAAGCTCTGGCGAAATTCCGCCGATTAGGGGAATAGGGGCAAAATGGTAATTTTTACCTAAAAAGCTCGTTATGATGTCAAATCACTAATAAATGTGATAATACTCTTATAGGACATCAGTAACCTTGATCTGCTGTCGTTACGCTGTCCGACGTACCTGTATACCGTAAATCGTCAACAGAGGTACGTTCGCGTACTGTAACACTAGCTCTGATGATTATTGAATGCATATATGTGATGATTTTTTGTATGAATAGTTTGGTGCCGAAGGCAATGCTAGTCTATGTGGATGTGTCATTTAGTCGCCGTAAAGTCGGTGAGGCCCCCATGATAGACACTTACCTGGCCATTCTATTCGGTGCTATATGCACCGTGTCTATGCCGTGTCTATGGAATCGTACATAGATGCACCGTGTCTATGGAATCGTACATAGATGCAGCTTTATTCGGGTTATAGACATAATAATGCTGATATGTTTTCCTAGCGCTGAGGACACGACCGTACATCGTGGCACTGGTGAATGGTGCAGACGGACTTAACGTTACATGTTATTGTAGTTGTTATTAAATGATCATACGACGTACTGGTTTGATCAATGCTGTAAAATTAGAGATACCTGTTGTTCATATATCATTTATAAGCATGAGGTTAACCGTTACCTGGGGTCCGGATGCATTGGACCTCAGCTCTTACCATAGCCACAGGATCCAAGGGATTCAGGATCGAGGACAAGGGTGTGGAGCTAGCATGAAGACCAGACGGAGACGCTTTAGTTTTGTTGTATTTACATTAGATGTAAACACTCGGAGGAATGTACGGCCTTATGAACAGCCAGATACACTGTTATCAATGTTATTCAGTTACTCTTTATTATGAAAAAAAATTCTGTCGCTCAAAACTCTGATCAAAACGCTATGAAAACAGTTGTGAAAACCGGGGTGTTACAATTCTCAACCAAGAAACCTGCCCAAAAACGTTGATCCGAAGGTACCGGATCTTGGAATACAACCGGGTTGGTAATGGGTCGGTTTCTTGAATATCCGTTGGGTCTTGGCCCTTTTCTTGATTTTTTGTTTTTTGGCTCTCAAGACCTGCAAATGCAAAGACAGCCACTTGTGTGGGAGGCCTGTGATCTTGATAAATTAGTGTTGGATCTTTAACCTGGCTTATGATACCATGTTAAACTAATGAATGTATATCTTATTCATTATTCATTTCAATGTATAATCCTGCCTTATATAGGCATAGACACACACACATCTGTATAGGCCCAATACTACTACACTAATTACATCACTATACACTAATACTAATAAATTCATCTTCGTTCAACCATGTTCATGTTGGGTTGCTTGGAGTTTGGAGGAGAACATAAATTCATGGCAGCTTAAGCTAGTTTGTGAGATAATAATTTGAGAGGAGCATGGAGGCCTAGAAACTTACATTTGAAGATTATAAGAGAGTGTCTTTCTTTTTATCTTTTTAATTCAAGACTTGAGATTATTTAATTTTAAAATATTTTGGATTGTATTAATTAAGAACAATCTATTTTAGATCGTAAACATGTTCCTTTTGGATTGGATTGATATTTTGGATGAATTGTGCTAGGACACTTGTTGAAAATTTTGTTTGCGAACCTTTTATTGTCAATTATTAATTGAGTTTTCATTCTTAATTTAGTTGTCAAATTAGTTTATCCTCTCGATTGTTTAATTGGGTTCGTTAATTATTTAGTTGTTTAATTAGATAATTGTAAACATGATTTCCAAAATTAATTTGAATTTATTTTTGATTGGTTTTAATGGTTTAATGACCTGCGCTTACCCATTATGAGTTTTCTAATAGATTAAGTGTTATTGAACTTAAGAGTTTCTCATGTTTCAATTAGGTGGTTAGACTTATTAATCCCTTTCTTTTATCAATCTCTCTTTGGTCTAATTAATTAATTTACACTACAAAATATATCTTATATTTAGGACCGGAGGTAGTATTATGATAGATATAAAACAACATAATATAAACAATACATATGGATAGATATACCAACAACATATATATGTGTGTGCGGGGTTTATCGTTTATCATGTCACTTAACATAAGTTTTGTCAAGTCACCCTAAAACTACGTCGTTTTGGGGGTTAGGGAATTAATAAAGGGTGTTTTGGTTAAATTCATATAATAAATACAAAAAAAAAAAACCAAAACACCATTCATTAATTCCCCTAACTCTAAAAAAGACGTAGTTTTGGAGTTAGGGGAATTAATAAAGGATCTTTAAGTAAAATTTATATAATAAATACAAAAACAAAAATATCAAACGATATAATAAACCCTATATATATAACAATAAACAATTGAAAGATAACAAAAAATATACAACAACAAAAAAGATATCGTAAAAGAAAAATAATTAAATTAAGGGAAAATCTCATTTAAATACCTATTGAATTTGTAAAACCCACAAGAGCCCCATGAATTTGTAAAATGACTGAGAAGTGACAATGACCTATAAGGGATATGCAAATTCGGGTGAAATTACCCTTTTATCCTTAGTTTAAAATAAATTTAAAAAAAGTAAAAATTCTCTTGCCAGAAGGCCGCCGCCAGCGGCGGCTGGGCATCGACCACCAACGAGGGGGTGGGGTTCGAAGTGTGGGGGTGGGGTTCGAACCCCCCACACCGCCATGGGACCAAGTGGCCCAACCACTGGGCCACTTGGTTCTTTTAATATATATGCAATAACAAATATATATATTCTTCTTAACATTTTTTCAACGGTAGTTACAAATCTTTCAACGGCAGCTACAAATCTTTCAACGTCATTTACAAATTTACCAATGCCATTTACAAATTTTTTCCTGAGGTTAACCTTTTTACCTCTTTTTTGCCTGAGGGAAAAACATAAAAATGCATTATCACAAATCTTTCAACGACAATTACAAATCCTTCAACGACATTTACAACTTTTTTTTGACATAAAAACATAAATAAATAAAAAGTGTAAATGGCGTTGGTAAATTTGTAAATGACGTTGAAGGATTTGTAACTGCCGTTGAAAGATTTGTGATAATGCTTTTTTTTTTAATGTTTTTTCCTCTGGCAAAAAAGGTTAACCTCAGGAAAAAAATTGTAAATGGCGTTGGTAAATTTGTAGATGCCGTTGAAGGATTTGTAACTGCCGTTGAAAGATTTGTGATAATGCATTTTTTTTTTCTGTTTTTCCCTCAGACAAAAAAGGTTAACCTCAGGAAAAAAATTGTAAATGGCGTTGGTAAATTTGTAAATGACATTAAAGGATTTGTTACTGCCGTTAAAATATTTGTAACTACCGTTGAAACAATATTAAGAATATATATATATATATATTAAACGAACCAAGTGGCCAGTGGTTGGGCCACTTGGCCCCATGGTGGTGTGGGTGGAGGGTTTGAACCCCACCCCCACACTTTCAATGATTTTTTAAAAAAAAAAAAAAAAAAAAGTCCCCTCGCCGGTGGCCGGCACCCAGCCGTAGCGGTCCTCCAGCGAGGGTATTTTTATTTTTAAAATTAAGGGCAAAAGGGTAATGTCACCTGAATTTGCATATCCCTCATAGGTCCTTATCACTTCTTATTCTTTTTACAAATTCGTGGGACTCTGGAGGGTTTTACAAATTCAATAGGTATTTAAATGAGATTTTCCCTAAAATTAATATGAAAAAAACGGAAACATAAAAGTAGAAAGGTAAAATAACATTAGAGAACAAAAAGCATCCAACAACGGTACAGTATGAAGAGAAAGACAAACAACGTAATAGTATAGATAAACAGCACAATAAATATAGATAATGAACAACATAATAAGAAGATTGAAAAATAATAAACAACATAATATATAACATAAAAGGATACCATAATATACAATGAATGCATAGAAAATTTAAATTGCACATATACGATAGGGATAAGTATCATTTTTGCCCCGGAAGTTTTGGCTGAGAAGCACTAGGTACTGGAAGTTCTCTTTTAAGCAAAATTGCCTTGGAAGTTAACAAAACGTAGCAATTTTGCCCTTCCATTAATTTTGACCGTTAAGTTTAACTGATATGCACTGTGGCATCAATGCTTGCCACCTCATCAGTCAAAATAGAGATAAGTATCATTTTTTTCCTGAAAGTTTTAGATGAGGAGTAGGGGTATCCAGAAGTTCTTTTTAAGAGCAATTTTTCCCTGAAAGTTTACAAAACATAGCAATTCCAATGATTTAGGGGAGGGTGGTCTAGATCAATCTATACAAAGGTAAATACTATCACTATTGATTTGTCTTACTGAACCAATTTTTGGGACAATTCGTATCTCGTTTTGTATTTCATTTGCTTAGATCATAAGAATGTTTCCTCTGGGTTTTGCGACAGACCTTTTAGTCCCTTTAATAAGTTTGGTTCACAAATTCTGACCGCCTTGAGTTCAACGTCTCAAGGATCTCCTTCTCCGACTCCAAGTTCAAACTTTCCAAGGTAGACTTCTTCCTCTGCACTCTCGATTCCTAGCTCTGCGTCCTTCAGCAACTCAAAGAAGACGAGATTTCTTGTGTTGTTTAGTCTGATCTTGTTGAGTTTGTTTATCCATTTAATTCTCTCAATATTGGTGATTTCTTCAATAAAACGAGATTGATATATTTCCGTATTTATTTCTTTATGTTCGCCGTATTGGGCTAAGTGATTGATGATTGAATATTTCATACACTTTATCGTATCTCTTGGTTAATAAATTTAGGACTGTTTAGTTAATAAATAATGAGCTTTTATGCTTATTTGGGCTTTTAATTAGATTTAATTCATTTTAATGATAAAATTTTAGATTTATAGTGCTTTACTATTTTTACCATAACTCTTGAACCAGATATCCTATTAGCCTCATTCTTGTCTCATATTTCAGATGATTCAGAGAGCTACAAATGTTATGAAGACTTGGAAGCTTAATTCAGACAAGAAGATGGTCAAAATGATCCGAAGTCAGACACGTTTTTCTGGATTTATATTTGAGCCCGAATTTTGTAATTAAAGTCCATTTGTTTTTATTTCTGTTTTGGGCCAAACTTGTAGAGCCCAGTCTGTTTTGTAATTAGGTTTTTACCCTAGCAGCTGAAACACTTGAGACATTATGTTCTTGGAAATTCTCAGATTGGAATCAGAAGCTTTTCATTTTCTCTCATCTATTCATCATGTTCTTGGTATTCATCATTTGTTCTTCGTTTTTCCCAGTCATGCTTGGCTGAGCTTCTATGATCGGCCCATAGATTGAGGATTCCACTATCCAAAGGACTTGTTCTTAAATTGGCAACAAACTTGTTTCTATTTTGTATTATCAGATTTGATTTTGCTTTCGAATTGGATGTTAGATTTAATGTTCAGATTGAGATATTCCAAGGACTAAGTTCGAACCGAGTTGAAGTAATTACTGTGCGATTTCACAGTGACATGCCGGTTTGAGTAGATTCTGGACGATCATCTAGTTGAGGAATTTTCTGGACAAACGCAGAGATTCCGGTTTGTCCAGAATCAATCACGAGTTGGTTGTCATTCTGTTTTCATTCGATGATGGAAAGTTGTGGAATTACTTAATTCTGGGTTGATCATTGTTTTAATTTGATTAGTTTCATTTTTACATTATGTTCCTGTTTCATTCTAATTTGTATTCTGTTTAATCTAAACCCCCCCCCCAAACATTTATTGTTTCATTGTTTTTCTGTTTCTACTGTTCAAATTAGACCCACTGTGAATTCCTTGAAAGAAACGATCCAGGTTCTCTAAACTGCAAATCTTTCTGAACTTGGTTATTTTGTGAGAGCTCAGCAAGTCTCGATCAATGATGCCCTCAATACCGATGATTCATTTAACAAGAAAGAGATGATGAGGTGTGATGCCACGTCATATCGGGCTAAGTGTTGTGGATAATGAGGTGGCATGACATGTGTATTCTTTGACTGATTTAACTGTCAAATTTGATATTGGGGAACGAAAGGGAAAAATTGCTACATATTTTAAACTTCCGGGGCAAAATTGCTCCTAAGAAAAACTTTCGGATACCCATTGCTCCTCAGCTAAAACTTTCGAGGCAAAAATGACACTTAACCCTATTTTGATTGATGAGATGGCATGCCACGTGTGCACATCTATTAAACTTAACATTCAAAATTAACGGAGGGGCAAAATTGCTACGTTTTGTTAACTTTCGGGGTAATTTTGCTCCAAAAGAAACTTCTGGGTACCTAGTGCTCCTCAGCTAAAACTTTCGGGGCAAAAATGATACTTACCCTATATGATAATTGGGTGAAAGATAATTGAATAGAGGGGAAGCTAACAGTGAGCATCATCATATACCACAAGAACATGTTAATCTACAAAGAGCCCATACATTAAATCTTCATAGCAAACTTTTACTAATAATGTATTGTGAAAATAAGGAAAATACAAGAGAGATTGAGATGAGGGAGATAAAAAAAAAATATAAGAAAGAATTGAAGAGCAAGGAGGGAGTGATTCTTATTTTATTTCAAGCTTACAATCTTTGATACATGCCTACTATTTATAGGCCACAAATCCTTAATTTCCATTACAAGAGTTACGACAAAAGAGTAAATCTACATATAATTGTATAACAAAAAATCTTTTTAGGTTTTTTACATTAATCATGGAAAACTCCCACTAAGTCATTCATGTCATAGATTATACGACTTTATGTGTAGAATTCCAAAAAGTATCTCTTGGAAGGTTATGGATATCCACACTTAATTATATTATAATAGTTATAAAAGACTAAAAAAAAAATCTCACTGAACTTATAAATAGGACTAGAGTGGAAAAGATTTTTTCTTTCACCAATAAATTTTCTTTCTTATTTAGTTTCTTTATTTTATAAAATTATTTTTCTACAATTTTTTGATAAGTTCTAAGTATTTTCCTTCAATTATTTGAAAAAAAAAATAGAACCTTAATTTTAAAAAATAGCTTTAAAAATATCCATAACTCATTTTGAAAAATAAACTTTAGGAAAACCCATCAAAAGCCTTTTAAAATACTCAAATCCTAATTGAGGCTTGTAAACTTAACAAACTCCGTTATTTCTCAAAATATTTATTTTGGGCCTTTATATATTTTTAATGGTAATTTCTTTTCTTATTTTCCATTTAACCAAATAAATTATTTTTTGGGCTTTTAATTTTTAAATAAAATCCTCTTAAATGATCCTAGCACAATCACACACACACACACAAAAACTATAGTTTAGTTGAAAATTATAACAGATTTGAGAAATACTTGAAAGTATTTAAGCAACATTGCTTTTAAATTTTTTTTTTCTTTTTGTTTTAATGTCGCTTGTAGCAACGTCGCTTTAATATTAAGTGGGGTTAAGTTTAACTGTTAGATCTTCCTTTTGGGCCTACTTATCCTGACATGGCTGGTTAGTTGGTAAAAAAGCTTTATAAAAAAAGGGTTAAGGTGCAATTTGATCGAAGTCTTTTGGATAGTGTTAAGAGCAATTGTGTCATTACCGTTATCTCAGTTACTTTTAACCTATGGTTGATCAAACATGGTGAGCTGACAATCAACATGTCATTTTTACTAAGGTGAGCCCTAAAAATTTTAAATCTAACTATGAAAAAAATTTAAGTAAGACTTATGGACTTCCGGAAAAATTTGCATTTTAATAAAATTACATATGGACTCAACATGTAACATTCTCCATTTTCCTTAACATAATAACTAATTAAGGGTTTGACCAATAATTGAATAATGCTTCAACATTTATCAAAATAACAAAATAAACCAGAGTATGCAAGATGAGCCCTAACGTGACAATATACAATCATCCAACATACACCAAAAAGATGGAAGGAATACTTTCATTAGAAGTAGCCTAAGCTCCCGAAGTCTTTCCTAATTGACCCGTGTAAAAACCGGCTGAACCCAAGAGGGGGGT
The DNA here is from genome assembly GCA_025563575.1 of Acacia pycnantha. NCBI lineage: Eukaryota > Viridiplantae > Streptophyta > Magnoliopsida > Fabales > Fabaceae > Acacia > Acacia pycnantha. Next base: position 74,422 of record JAMWYP010000155.1, read on the forward strand.
GAATTGGGTGAAGATCAAAAACTTAGGAACTTTGAAAATCTTTTCGCGTCTTCTAAATCAATAGTTAGATATTCAAATAAACATATACTGGAAATATAAGAGATAAAGGAAGAGAATATGCAAACTGTGATTTACACTGGTCCGGCCTAATCCTTGACCTACGTTTAGTCCCCAAACTCCACTTGAGATTTTCAATCCACTACCCTCTTGTTTAATCCGGGCATAAGAGAAGCCTTTACAATCCGATTACACGATCTGTACTCGAAGTAATCCTCTCACTAGGATTCACTCCCCCTTACAAGCTGTAATCTATTCACCCACTTGATTACACACTTCGGACTCGAAGTAATCCACTCACTACGATTCACTCCCCCTTACAAGCTGTAATCAATACAATGAGTTTCCCACTCAAGATCACCTAATCTTGTGTAACTCTCGGATGGAATGTTTATAGATAAATCTTCTCTCTCAGAAGTGTATAAATAAACACTAAAGTACATAATCGTTCATCTCACTCTCTAAAGTAAACTATGTAAGCATTGAGAACAGAGAGTAAGTGAATATTAGAGTATTGGCATTTTGAAGATGTAAGCTCGTGTCTCTGTGTTCGCGTTTACTCCTTCTTCCATCGCTCTTCCTCTATTTATAGACCATTAGTATTGATGTTGTTGGAAGCATTCGTCCGTTGCATTTTGGTCGTTGTGAATAGTAGCCGTTGAGTCACTTCGAAAATGTCCGTTAGAGTTGAAGCGTGAAGTGTCTGTATAATCGCCGTCATTATATTATTTAATTCCTTTGTTCGGTGATTATTACCGTTGGAGAAGCAGGCAGAAGGAATGAAATAATCTTGCCCAAAACATCTTTCGGATGTTCAGAGCTATGGCAGTTGGTTTAGTGCCTCGAAGTGGTAATTGCATTAAATGCTCTGACACACAAATTGCTTTATGCAAATTCGTTGTTAATCCATGATAAAATCATCTGAAACTCATTAGCAAATTGCAAATCCTCACTTTTGGCACAATGATGCTCGGGCATGCCAAATTCCCTGCTCGAGCATGATTGTTCAATTTGCAAATGTTTGCTCTGAGCTCGAAGATGCTTGGGCATCCCAATCTCCTTGCTCGAGTAACTGTCTTCGATTTTCAGGCTTCTTGCTACTATGATCTTGGGCAAATATCAAACTTCATTGACTTTCAAAACGTAATAGCATTGGCAGTACAAGAGTCAATTTTCAGTGAGCGTAACGTCTTTAATATAGCTCTAAATTTGGAAAATCACTCATGCTCAGAAATATCTTTAAGTCTTCTTTCCAATGCAAGAAGAATTAGCTCCAAACTCATTGTATTTCGTCCATTATCATCAGATGAATGGAGGTTGTTCTTGACCAACGTTTTTTGCAACATTCAAAACTGACCGAAAACTTCAAAACATCATATCTCCCTCAATTGATCTTTTTTTTCATGATTTTGATATTTTTGGAAAGGTATGTGAGTCTAGTTTCAAATGGCACCTGTTTCAGCTAATTTGGATTTTTCGTTTGTGAGATACACTCAAAATACCAAAGTTTGGTCTGCTATGTGACGTTGATTTCAATGTCATCTTAAAAAATTAATATCTCTCTAATATGAACTATTTTTGGCCTGAATGTTATGTCAAAATGACGCATTGGGAGTCTAGTTTCATACAAAATTGGTTTCACCTCAATCAGACTTTTGGTTTAAGAGATATCATCGAATTACCAGAAGTCGCCAGTTGAAATGTGAAACAGAGGTGAACAAAGTGCTGAAAAACGTTGTTGCTCGAGCATGAAATTTCCTTTGCTCGAGCACCATGCTCGAGCATGACATTTTTTTGCTCGAGCATGAGCGGATTTTTGCGAGAATAGGAGCTGGAAATGTACAGTGCTCGAGCATGACTTCAAGAATGCAATTGTATCTTATTTTAACCCCGAATTGAGTCATTTCAACTTCCACTTGATCATGGAGACTTCTAGAATCAATCTTGGAACTTGTATAATGATATTCTCATTCCATTCATCAAGTTCTTCCATCTTCCATCTCCCATCTTGATCATTCTTCGTCATTTAACATGGACTCATCATTCTCTGCAAGTTCTTCCTTCTTCAATATTTCCTCTTCTTCTTGAACTTAACATTTTCTCCAATTTCTTCTTTCTGAAATCTCTTATATCCTTCTTGTTCTATAATTCAACTTGGACTAATCTACATTAATTATAGTAGTTAGTCAATGTAAGAGATAAATATATTATACAAACTTTTTGCTCTTAAGAATGACATCTATACAAGACATCATCAAAACTAATCATATCCAACATGCACGAGAACTATCACCTGAAAAATAATGGTAACCATCAATCCAACTCATTACAAATACTAATATGTCTTCGTGAGATACCAAATGGAACAATTTATATAACAAAGTATGAAAATTACAATTCACCAAATCACAAATTTCATATCATTAATTATGTATCACAGGTTCCCTAACACAATACTCAAGATGCCTCTCATCAATCCAACAGAACTGCCTTATTCCCACCAACTAGACCCATAGGCTAAGTTACTATCCATCTTACTGACTACTCAAAAGCTCGTTAGTCATGTGATGAGGACTAGCCAAAATCCCCAAAGCACATGCCCCAGACCGTGGGTTTTTCCCCCTTATTGAACTAGTGGGGTGTCGCAAGCCCTCATTGAAACAATGGGGTGTTGCAAGCCCTCATTGAAACAATGGGGCAGTCCCTCATTGAACTAGTGGGACAAATAGAAAGCTCATCATCGTGCACCAATGGAGGCTACACCACGTGGTGAAATAAACTACTTCATTTCTTCTCAATTCAACCATTACCATAATTATCACAATAAATAGCTCAACAAGAATTTTCCAATATTTTTCACGTTCATATCATGTTATCTAAATAATTCTCATGCACATGCCATAATGTCTCATTCACAATTCTTATACATATATAAATATATGTATATTATTTCACAATTCAAATTATAAGGTTCCACAAAACAATTTCTATAAAAAGATTCATAATCATTTTACAAATACTCACAATCTACATACCAATACACATAACAAGTGAAAAGTGATTACTTCTCGCCAAAGGCAATTATTATTACACTGCTCCTAATTCAAGAGCTCAAACACAGGCTGCAAATCAATCTATCACAATCAATTTATTAACCATCAATAACTTTTCAAAACTCCACATAATCAAAATTATAACTTATAATTTCATATAATTCAAAATATACAAATTTTTAATAATAATATATTATTGTAAATAAAAACTCAAAAATGACAGTTTAGTTCCATGAATTTCAAAAATGACAGTTTTGTCCCACAAATTTCAGAAATAACAGTTTAATCCTTCAAATTTCAAAACTAAACCAATTAAAATTTCAATAATATCTCTATTAACCCAAACAAATTATTTATACAACATTTAATTGGTAAAAACATCCTTTAGGACATAAATCCTAAACTTTTCAAATATAAAATTCCTACAACAAACAACAAACAAATCTAAACCAATTAAAATTAATTATTAATCATCTTCTACATATATAGTCATTTATTGTTAAAACTCAAAACTCTTCCAAAATTATAACCCTAACATTTTCACTAACCAACACAATATTACCTTCATTAGAAAGAGAAAAATATGTAGAATAACTTTCATGAAAGTAATTTGTTGAAAATAAGCTAATTTAGCTATCTAAATAATCTTATAAGATAAACAACATACCTTAAAATAGCATCTTTCTCTTCTCTCTTTTCCTCCCTTTCTTCCTCACACTCTGGACTCTCACTAACCGTGGGTGTGTAAGTGCTTGTGTGTGGGTGTGTGTTTATATAAAGGGCTGGGGAGTGGTTGGGAGTGGATAAACCACTCCCTCCCCAAACCAATTCATCATCTAACTTTACTTGAGCATATTTCTCAAGCATGAGTAACTGTTTACTCGAGCATGAATGATTTGTGAATTTAACCTCTTCATTTCAGGATGCTTACTCAAGCAAGAATTTAATCTTACTCGAGCATAGTGATCTTGTATTTGAGCATACATACCTTGTTTCCTAATATCTCTTCTCTTGAACAGTTTACTCAAGCATAGTCTAACCCTTGCTCAAGCATTGTACTCAAGCATATACAAATGTTTACTCAAGCTTTTAAGATATCATTGTACTCGAGCAAAACTATGTGCTTACTCGAATAAGCTTATCCAATTGCATTTCTTAGTAAATATATTTGAATATTGCTCGAGCATATATATGCCTTATTTGAGCAAGCTTGTCACAGAGGCTTCATTCACTTCATCCTTTTCGTGTTCGTAAATTCAAATATATATGATTAACATATGATTTAGTTTGAATACTACTCGCTATTACTACAATGTCATTAAGTATGTCTTAAATTAATATATATATATATATAAAAATCATTATTAAAATTCTCTCTCCCCCCATTTACAAATTATTCTCACCCCTCAATTATTTTTTACTTCCAATTATAATTAAATAAGGGTAAAATAGAGAAATAATCATTAATAACCCATAAGCAGACTTATAATTAAGACTAAGGATTTCATATACAAGTGAATTTAAGATAAGGATCAAAATAGTATGCTCATTAATACTTATTCGGTCTTTTTTACGAGTCACTTGCAATTATAGTTGCTAAACTCACAAGCTTTAAACTCCATAAATGAATTGGTGATTTCAACTAAGTTTGTAATTAACATGAGTTTAAGAGTGAGTAAGGACGAAAACAGCAAATTCAGCGAGTCAATTTTTGAGTTTAATAATAATGCTCCCAATATGTTTCACAAGATAAAAAATTCTTCAACCTTATAAGTATGTCTTAAGATCTAATAACTTTTAAATTTTAGCCTTATTTGATATATACTATTACTCTACTCTATCGGAATAAATTTATAATAATAATAAATTAAGGATAAAATTATACATTCATGTGGAAAACATTTTTTACCTCTTGTGATGATGAAACTTACAAATGCGGATATCCTTAGTTTTGAAATGAGTTTTGAATGATGATTATTATATTAAACTATAATTATGGTGAACTCTTCAACCACGGTCCTTAGAAAATTAACATGCAAATCGATGTTCCGAAATTGTATCGTGACAGTAACGTAAACTCGTATCGTGAACTCGAATCGTAAACTCATAAAAGTTTAATTTTATTATTGAATAGGTATTACTAGTGTATAATTAAATAATTAAAATATAAAATTGACAACAAATTAATTTAAATATATTTTAAATCCAAATAATTAAAATTAAATCCATCAACATTCATCATTTATCATATTTAATAAAGAAATTTCTATAAAATTTCTATGTAAAGCTGCTGAGCATGATCAAATAAAAAATGTTAACACGACTTTAAGGGTAAGTTAACACGGTTTTGTAAGCTAGAAACGTAAAAACGGTAAACTCGATATATAAACTTTTGAGTTTAACCGAATTTATAACTGACACAAGTTTACCAGTGACTTGACTCATTTTTTTAAACTAGAAACTAAAAAACGATAAACTTGGAGAGTTAATTCGTCTAGAAAGATTATTATCTAAAGTTGGTTTTGTGAATGTGAGATTCTCTTGTCAAAAAAGGATGAAAATTAAATTGTTTTTAATAATCCAGCACCTCTTGAAACTGCTTATAAACTTTATTCTCCGTCTGTGTGTTTCTACTCATTTCATTTTAATCCTTAGATTCCAAATCACTTATTGGGAAACATTTTACCCCAACATTGTTTTTCTAAATGAGATTTGTTTCCATGAAATATCTCATGTAGGAGTATTTAAAATAAAATAATCATTAACATTCTTTTTATAAAACAATCATTCATCCCTCTAAAATTTTGATTAATCTGCTAACAGGGCTAATGAGGTGGATTCATAAGCAACAATTAGCATTCTTTATACTCCACTCTCTATGCATTTTTATTTGTTTTTTTGGGCCCCTATTTTTTTATATATATAGTATGATAAAAATATATAAAATTTATTTATATCTTATTTTTTGTGTATATGCATGAAATTAATTATATCCACTTTTTTTTTCTAAGCATAGTTATCATTCTATTCGAGACATTGTTAGACATTAAATGTGTAACATCCCGACTTTTCAAAAGCGGTATAAAATTTTTTCATCGAGTGAGCACCAGGAACAAGAGTGTAAGCGATATATTGTTATAAAATACCCACGGCTAGTTACATAAACGGTTCAACAACCGAGAGTTTTCAAAAGAAAAGAACAACGTCGGGAAGTCTTCATAGGATCCACGAACTTGCCGCTTCCTCGCTCCTCGGCCCCCGGTCCTCCCGAACTCCGACGCTATGTTAAGAGCCGAGATCCGCACAGGATCTCAAGTAGCAGTTAACCTCATGTATACATACACACATATGGGTTACCAAACAACATATAATCCACACCCAACCAATGCACATGTATCGCTCCCAGCATTACAGATGTATCGCTCCCAGCATTATAAATGTATCGCTCCCAGCATTATAAATGTATCGCTCCCAGCCTTACAGATATATCGCTCCCAGCATGCATACAGTTATCTTCTAACATAATATGCATTCCAACAACACCCCACATATATACATATCATACACACATCACACACATACCATATACAACAAACATACCATAACAATACACATAGCACATATATGCATACCATAAACATAAGAGTTAATGTTACGATGCGGACGTACCTTCGTTGACAGATTACGGTATTTCTAGCACGTTTACGAAAAGCGTACTTTTACGGAAAATCGTGAAAACGTCCAACATGGCACTTTGGCGGCGTAACAAGCAGCTAGATTAGGATTTCGGCGTCCTATAGGAGTAATATCACTTTCATTAGTGATTTGACATTATAACGGCATTTTAGGTAAAAATTACCATTTTGCCCCTATACCCTAATCAGCGGAATTTCGCAAAGACTTCGTTACTCTTACAAATTTTCTTCCCGAAATTTCGCCAGAACTTCGACGCAATTATGATTTCCGAAATTCTAGACTAAAATAGCCCTATCATATGATATCTAATCATACTTTGAAAAATAAAGGCTACTCTAGCATTACTACTCTAACTATTGAAAGAACTACGAAGACTAAAAGCTCGGTACCGGAAAACTTACCCAGAGCTTCGCTACAGATTTTCCCAGAGCTCCTCTCTCTTCTTTCTCTCTCTAAAACCGGCCTTAGCTCTCAAATTGTGAGAAAAACACAAGGGAGGGGGGTATTTATAGTTGAAGCTGTAGGATTTCGGCCGTCGGATCAACTTTATGAGAAACGATCTGAACCGTCCAAGACAACTTTTTCAACAAGTTTTTCACTCTTTCTTCTCACCTTGGCCGACTTCAACATGCCCCAAAAGTCAAGGGTTTGGCCAATGGGAGGTGGCCAAGTGTCACCTTCCAGAAGCTACCTGGATGAATTTCCCGATCGGCACTCGATTCGCGTAATTTTGGAGAAATCTCAAAATTCTGGATTTACAACTTTGAAAACATATTCTCACTTAGTAGAAATGTCCAAGTTAACCTATATTTTGATTCCATATAGGGCTCCAACAGTCAGTTGAGTCTTTCTCGAAAACGTGTCCAAACGCGTCCGGTGTCGAAACTTGTTTTCTAAACACCCATCTCTTCGAAAAATTCACTTGAATCCAAATATGTTCATGAAAATTCCCAATTCTTTTCCAAATGTCACAACATAACCTTTTCGTCCTCTTGGCTATCGGCCTTTTCTCGAATTTCCTATTTCGTCTTATTAGGAAAAAGCACAAACGGCCAGAATTAACTTCCGCAAGAGTTTAACGGAAGATAAAAACCCACTGATTAATATTTTACCTTGACTTTGGGAATCCCATTCCTAGATCTCTAGATAGGATCCGTTTCCTATTTCCCATTTTACTATTCACATAATTTTACTTTAATTAATTATATTAATAAAATAATAAACTTAACTTATCAACTAAGATTTTTACATAATCTCTTACAACATTTTCCTATTGGTCAATTCTTGCATTTAGGCTTAAAAATACCTAAACTCATCCTTTTTCCTTCAAATTTTCCAATTAATTAACCAATATATTTATGCTAATTTTTAGCCATTTATCACTAATTTTGGAGCTTTACATAATTATCTCCGAATTTTCTATACTTGTGCTTCAGTAATTTGCTAATAAATACTTAATCACTCAGTTATCACTGCTTAGTAATTTTCTTAATTAGAATACCGCATTACCCCTTAACCTTTGCTTTAACATGAGATTTTTCATGCATTCGCATTATTCGCATTTTCCATAATCGCAAGGGTATTATGGTCATTTCCTTACTTTTTGAGTATTCTTCTACAATTTCTCCAAGTTTGTAACTTAATAAATTACCTAAATTAGGGACAATATCCTTCCCTATTTTAAATAGATTTTTACTTGCTTCTTTTATAGCTTTCACAGGGGTATTTATAACCCACAATGTATTTAGGGACCTATTTGCAAATTCCCAAACGTTTTAGGGACCTAATTGCAAATTATCCAATTTCAAGAGAAATTACCTTAACAATAAGGTAAACTCAATACAAGGTGTTTGAAACCTCATATTCACCTTTTCCCTAAGTTATTTACTCCTCCTGGGGTATTTTGCTCATTTTGGCACTTTGGCCCTTAAATTCCTAATTCAAATTTCGGGGTATTACAAAATGTGAGCACCTCTTCCAACGAGGATTCAAACCTTGGTTTGCTAGATTGTGAGGGATTAACCTCTTCACTATACTCAACCCCTATCAGACATTAAGGATTTGTTTGGAAAGAGGGAAATATATATAGGGGAAGGGAGGGGAGGAAAAATTTTAATGAATTGGATTTTAAAAAAATTGAAGAAGGGGGTTATAAAATTTTAATAAAAATAAGATGTAAAATAAAAAAAGTAGGAAAAATTAATCAAAAACTTTTAATGCTACAAAAAAAATGGACTGGACCAGCTAAACCCGGTTATTCAACCAACAAAGCAAAACAAATTGTTGGAGAAAAAAAAAGGCAAACAAATCAAAGTGACCAAACACTAAAAAGGCCCAACAAAAAAGGAAAAACATCAAATTCACAATCACCAAGCCATGACAACAATTACTAACAACCAATTCTGTTCTGCTCCTTCAATAATCATATTTTTGGTTCGGTTTTCGTTTTCAAAATATACAGACGATCACTGGCGCAATCATAATAGCCTCTTAGTTGGAAGCCTTCACTTCCTTGTAGCTGTGTTTTTATTTTTCTCAAGAAAAAGGCTTGCATTGTAACAACTTCAAGTGAAGAGAATTGCCTGAGTTTCTTTCTTTCTTGCTATTATGGGACAGTTGATGGGGAGGATAATCTTTTACGCCAAAACTGTTACGAGCCAGCACAGTTTCTTGTTGATTAGTGGATACTGGAAATTATTGAATTTATGGCCAGTTATCTAATTGTTTAGTGTTATGAAATTATGAAAATTGTGTTTTGGGTAACTGAAGTTTAGGAGTAAGTTTTCCAAGATTTTTTTTTAAAAAAATGAGGTAAATCAACGATTTAACGGTTAAACTTATATTACATTACAGCCAAATCTTCTTATGGCTATATTGCAGGACCATTATATTTTGGGATGTGCATTACTGGAGAAAAATGAATATGTCGAAGCGGTCAGAGAATTGGGGAAGGTTTGTAGCCATTGAATTGCATCTTTCTTGCTTAAGATGACTATTCATCTCCTCAAATTCTCTTTTTTTTATTCTATGCTACTTAGATGACTTTACTGATGCAGAAGTCAATTTATTCCAAAAAGGAATCACATGATGATATATTATTGATAACAATTTCAGGTAGGAGTAAGATAGTTGTGAACAAGATCCAAATTACAAAACACAAAACACTGCAAATCTGACAGTGATATTAAGAGATTTTATGGTATGGGGATTTTTTCAGAGGAGCCTTGCCATATACTGCTGGCATAACACAGAACACTGCAAACACTGACACTGATATTGAAGCAGTAAGAATATATGCTAGCTCTAATTAATCTTGATGGATGGAAGAAAAGAATCATTCTTTATGTGCCAGGAGATGCGAGTTTTTGGCCCGGTTTGTGATATGTTTAATCAGCCTTGCAGTTTCTTCCTTTTCTTCTTATTCCATTTCATTGAATACCCTTTTCTTTTGTCTATTTGTGTTGATGTGGTCTGGGCTATATTAGTGTAAATAAGACAATTACCCTTAGTTTAGATGGGAAGAAAATTAGAGAGGAAAGAAGGTTAAGAGGAAAACTCCAATAAATAGTAAATGTTTTTACTATTTTTGGAAGTTTTCTTCTCTAATATTACCTATCCCCAATTTTCCTCATTTTTCCCTCCACCTATTAAATATAGCCTTAAGTTACATATTGTTTAAGCTTTTGCCTTGCTTCTGGGATGCTAAGAGGCATGGAGGTTCTAATTAGATATAACTTCACCACCACTGATGCATAAGGTAATGCTTGGTTTCTGATATATTAACTCAGGCTGCTTTTGTTTTTATAAATATTCTCATATATTGATTACAAACTTGTACTTTTATAGGCTTTTGATCTTGAGAAGGGTGACAATCCTAATGGGTGCATATTGGACACACTTACGGGACGGATGCACGTCCGATACGGCAATTGATGAATCGGAATGGTCAAAATACGGTCAATCGCATTACTGTAAATTTGTAATAAAAAAAAAAAAAAAAAGAGCGTTTTTGTACTGAGAATTTTGACAACAAAATACCTAAATCGACGATGTCGCCTTCGTCTCTCCTCGACGCCGTCGCTTCTCTCCTCAGTTTTGCCTGATGCATCAGAAGAAACAGAGAGGCTTGACTCTTGAGGGAGTGAGACTGTGAGAGAGGACCGGAGAGAGCTGTAGAGACGGAGAGGAAGAGGAGGAGGAATCGTGCGGGCCATACCCAAATGGAAGTTTGATCCTTGGGGTGATCATATCGATTGAAATCTGTTTCGATTGAGGGAGAAGTCAATTACTTTGTGAGATGGCAGATAGGTATGATGCATATATGTGTGTGTTTGTGCACGTTGATTTTTTATGAGAAGGGAGGTGATTTCCAACTAGATGCTCTTTGAGTACCTGTTATGGATTTGGCTTAGGTCCTTTCCGGACCTTTGTCCGCTGCATATCAAACGGCGCCGTTTTGGCGTCACGCACACACTTATACTTTTTTTTTAGAACAAAATATTCAAGCATTATCAGGTAATAAGATAATTTAGGATACTGAATGGTACTGAAAAAATTCTTTGTGATCTTGAAAAATTCTTTGTGATCTTGAAAAATTATTATATGATTTTAAAAAAATTTTATACTAAAAAATACTTCAGGATACTGAAAAAATAATTCATAATCTTAAAAAAATTATTTTATGATTTTGAAAAAATAATTCAAGTATTGAATGCTAATAAAACGATACTTTAGAATATTTTTTTTCAAAATCCTAAAATAATTTTTTAAGATCATGAAATATTTTTTCAAGATCCTAAAATATGTTTTTAAGATCATGAAGAATTTTTTCACTACCATGCAGTATTATGAATTATCCTTTTACTACCTAATAGTACCTGAGTTTTTTTTTTTTAAAAAGAAAAAAAGACATGTGTGTGCATTTGATATGCAACAGCCAAGTCCACCTGTTGCGTTGGTTTAGATAAGAAAAGAAAATGATAAATACACATATACTCTTATGCACACGCGCATGAGCTGGTGTTGGATGGTGCTACCCTTTTCCTATATGAGCTATTGGAGGCAAATATTATTTAATACTAAGACGTATTGAAACGTATCGAAATATTAGTATTTTTGAAGTAACGTATCGACATCACGTATTGGAAACGTATTGAAAACGGCGTATCGGCATTGATACTTTATAGGTTTATAGTGCAAATTACACAAAAAATTATGTCATATATTTGAGATCGGAGATGGTACTAAATTTGGCACTATTTATTTGATATATTATGTTAAAAATATGCCTTATTTTTCTTTCATCCTTGCTTCAAGGCTTGTATTACAGGGTGAATAGAATTTGGACAAAGGAACTAAAGTGTGGTCAGTGGCAAATTTTGTGCAATTCAACCTATTCATTAAAATAAATCCAAGAGTGAAAGTGTCAGACACTTAGGCAGTATATCTTTGAAGACGAAATTTTGGTTTAAGTGTTTGTTTATTGTTCATGAATGAATGTGTAATGAGCTGTAAATTTTGTTTCACTAAACCTGTGAAGAGAAATAAATCCAAAGATTAGAGTGCTAGAGGGTATATATCTTTCAACATTAAAGTACTTGTTTGGTGTTTATTTATTAAACATGAATGAATGATATATTTTTTGTCAAGTTGTTATCAGCTACTTTATAAAACATGTATATATTCTCATGTCATAGACAAGCTTGTATGTGTGCTCTAAATAAAAAACATTCTCGTGAAGTCTCTTAAATGGATATAGATAATGCTGAAGCTCAACACTTACAACAAGTTAATGCTTTAGAAAGAGTTTCCAGTAAAGCTTCATAGGCTGCCAAGGTAAGCAAATGACCGGTTTTTTGGTTATTACTATCTTCATCAAAGTTTTTATTTTTGTTTTTTCAATCTCATGGAAGAATAGCCAACCTCTCCTCATCCACAATGGTATCAAAGCCAAAGCCAACCTCGAAGGGTGACTTAGTATCAGAGCCAACCTCTCCTCATTCACAATGGTATCAAAATCAACATTTCCTCATCCTCAATGGTATCAAAGACAAAGCCAATCTCAAAGCATGACTTTGGTATCATAGCCAACCTCTTCTCATCCATAATGGTATCAAAGCCAAAGTCAACCTCAAAGCGTGACTCTGGTATCAGAGTCAACATCTCATCCTAAGCTTTTAGCATCGCGTCCAGTCAATGTGGGACTTTTCAGGGTTGTGACAAGCACCCCTATCATCGAGTGGGGGTCTACCCCATTCTATCCACGGAGCAAGGAAGGCTCTGATACCACTTAAAGGTTCTAGCCATTCAGAAATGATCATTTCGGGGCTCTTTTTTTAATCTTGTTTTCGTTGTGGAGTTTTTGTGTGCCGTTTGATTTCTTTCCTACATGATTCTCATTCTTTTTCTTCTGTGTCTCTTTTTTCTATTTCTTCATCAAGGCAATCAATCTGTGCCCTAACAATCCAGTTTATTTCACGAATCGTGCCCTGAGTCACTGTAAGCTCAAGTATGTTTTTGGTTTGTAGTGAAGTCAATTTTTCTTGTTTTTGGCTCTCCTTTATTTGGTTTCTTTTTGTATGATGTCTTTCTTTGTTTGTGGTTCTTTAGTGACTAGGCTAAAGCCGTAAGAATATATGCTAGCTCTAATTAATCTTGATGGATTGAAGAAAAGAATCATTCTTTATGTGCCAAGAGATTAGTTTTTGGCCCGGTTTGTGATATGTTTCATCAGCCTTGCAGCTTCTTCCTTTTCTTCTTATTCCACTTCATTGAATACCCTTTTCTTTTGTCTATTTGTGTTGATGTGGTCTGGAATATATTAGTGTAAATAAGACAATTACCCTTAGTTTAGATGGACAAAGGAACTAAAGTGTGGTCAGTGGCAAATTTTGTGCAATTCAACCTACTCATTGAAATAAATCCAAGAGTGAAAGTACTAGACACTTAGGCAGTATATCTTTGAAGACGAAATTTTGGTTTAAGTGTTTGTTTATTGTTCATGAATGAAAGTGTAATGAGTTGTAAATTTTGTTTGACTAAACCTGTGAAGAGAAATAAATCCAAAGATTGGAGTGGTAGAGGGTATATATCTTTCAAGATTAAAGTACTTGTTTGGTGTTTATTTATTAAACATGAATGAATGATATATTTCTTGTCAAGTTGTTATCAGCTACTTTATAAAACATGTACATGTTCTCATGTCACAGACAAGCTTGTCTGTGCACTCTAAATGAAAAACATTTTCGTGAAGTCTCTCAAATGGATATAGATAATGCTAAAGCTCAACACTTACACCAACTTAATGCTTTAGAAAGAGTTTCCAGTGAAGCTTTATAGGCTGCCAAGGTAAGCAAGTGGCCAATTTTTTTTGTTATTACTATCTTCATCAAAGTTTTTATTTTTGTTTTTTCAATCTCAAGGAAAAATAGCCAACCTTTCCTCATCCACAATGGTATCAGAGCCAAAGCCAACCTCGAAGTGTGACTCTAGTATCAGAGCCAATCTCGACCTCTTCTCATCCGCAATGGTATCAGAGCCAAAGCCAACCTCAAAGCGTGACTTTGGTATCAGAGTCAACCTCTCCTCATCCTAAGCTTTTAGCATTGCGTCCAGTCAATGTGGGACTTGCCAGGGTGTGATAATCACCCCTATCACCGAGTGGGGGTCTGCCCCATCCCATCCACGGAGCAAGAAAGGCTCTGATACCACTTATAAAGGTTCTAGCCATTCAAAAATGATCATTTCGGGGCTCTTTTTTTAATCTTGTTTTTGTTGTGGAGTTTTTGTGTGCCGTTTGATTTCTTTCCTACATGTTTCTCATTCAAAAATGATTCTTATTCAAATATATTACGGAGAAAAATGAATATGTCGAAGCGGTCAGAGAATTGGGGAAGGTTTGTAACCATTGAATTGCATATTTCTTGCTTAAGATGACTATTCATCTCCTCAAATTCTCTTTTTTTATTCTATGCTACTTAGATGACTTTACTGATGCAGAAGTCAAACTATTCCAAAAAGGAATGACATGATGATATATTATTGATATCAATTTCAGGTAAGAGTAAGATAGTTGTGAACAAAATCCAAATTACAAAATACAGAACACTGCAGATCTGACAGTGATATTAAGAGATTTTATGGTATGGGGATTTTTTCAGAGGAGCCTTGCCATATACAGCTGCCTGGCATAACATAGAACACAGCAAACACTGACACTGTTATTGAGGGAGTGAGACTGTGAGAGAGGACCTGAGAGAGCTGTAGGGACGGAGTGGAGGAGGAGGAGGAATCGTGCGGGCCATACCCAAATGCAAGTTTGATCCTTGGGGTGATCATATCGATTGAAATCTGTTTCGATTGAGGGAGAAGTCAATTACTTTGTGAGATGGCAGAGAGGTATGATGCAGATATGTGTGTGTTTGTGCACGTTGAATTTTTATGAGAAGGGAGGTGATTTCCAACTAGATGCTCTTTAAGTAACTGTTATGGAGTTGGCTTAGGTCCTTTCCGGACCTTTGTCCGCTGCATATCAAACGGCGCCGTTAAAATAATTCAGGTATTGAATGCTACTAAAACTATACTTTTAGAATATTTTTTCAAAATCCTAAAATAATTTTTTAAGATCATGAAATATTTTTTCAAGATCCTAAAATATGTTTTTAAGATCATGTAGAATTTTTTCACTACCATTCAGTATTCTAAATTATCCTTTTACTACTCGATATAGTACCTGAGTTTTTTTTTAAAAAAAAAAAAAGACATGTGTGTGCATTTGATATGCAACAGCCAAGTCCACCTGTTGCGTTGGTTTAGATAATAAAAGAAAATGATAAATACACATATACTCTTATGCACACGTGCATGAGCTGAAGTTGGATGGTTCTACCCTTTCCCTATATGAGCTATTGGAGGCAAATATTATTTAATACTAAGACGTATTGAAACGTATCGAAATATTAGTATTTTTGAAGTAACGTATCGACATCACATATTGAAAACGTATTGAAAACGACATATTGGCATTGGTACTTTATAGGTTTATAGTGCAAATTATACAATAAATTATGTCATATATTTAAGACCGGAGATAGTATTAAATTTGGCACTATTTATTTGATATATTATGTTAAAAATATGTCTTATTTTTCTTTCATCCTTGCTTCAAGGCTTGTATTACAGGGTGAATAGAATTTGGACAAAGGAACTAAAGTGTGGTCAGTGGCAAATTTTGTGCAATTCAACCTACTCATTGAAATAAATCCAAGAGTGAAAGTGTTAGACACTTAGGCAGTATATCTTTGAAGACGAAATTTTGGTTTAAGTGTTTGTTTATTGTTCATGAATGAATGTGTAATGAGCTGTAAATTTTGTTTGACTAAACCTGTGAAGAGAAATAAATCCAAAGATTGGAGTGCTAGAGGGTATATATCTTTCAAGATTAAAGTACTTGTTTGGTGTTTATTTATTAAACATGAATGAATGATATATTTTTTGTCAAGTTGTTATCAGCTACTTTATAAAACATGTACATGTTCTCATGTCATAGACAAGCTTGTCGATGCGCTCTAAATGAAAAACATTCTCGTGAAGTCTCTTAAATGGATATAGATAATGCTGAAGCTCAACACTTTCAACAACTTAATGCTTTAGAAAGAGTTTCCACTAAAGCTTCATAGGCTACCAAGGTAAGCAAATGGCCGGTTTTTTTGTTATTACTATCTTCATCAAAGTTTTTATTTTTGTTTTCTCAATCTCATGGAAAAATAGCCAACCTCTCCTCATCCATAATGGTATCAAAGCCAAAGCTAACCTCGAAGTGTGACTTAGTATCAAAGCCAACCTCTCCTCATCCATAATGGTATCAGAGTCAACCTTTCCTCATCCACAATGGTATCAAAGCCAAAGCCAATCTCGAAGCATGACTCTGGTATCATAGCCAACCTCTTCTCATCCGTAATGGTATCAGAGCCAAAGCCAACCTCAAAGCGTGACTCTCGTATCAGACTCAACATCTCCTCATCCTAAGCTTTTAGCATCGTGTCCAGTCAATGTGGGACTTTCCAGGGTTGTAACAAGCACCCCTATCACCGAGTGGGGGTCAACCCCATTCTATCCACGGAGCAAGGAAGGCTCTGATACCACTTAAAGGTTCTAGCCATTCAAAAATGATCATTTCAGGGCTCTCTTTTTAATCTTGTTTTCGTTGTGGAGTTGTTGTGTGTCGTTTGATTTCTTTCCTACATGATTCTCATTCTTTTTTTTCTGTGTCTCTTTTTTCTGTTTCTTCATCAAGGCAATCAATCTGTGCCCTAACAATCCAGTTTATTTCACAAATCGTGTCGAGTCACTGTAAGCTCAAGTATGTTTTGGGTTTGTAGTGAAGTCAATTTTTCTTGTTTTGGGCTCTTCTTTATTTGGTTTCTTTTTGTATGATGTCTTTCTTTGTTTGTGGTTCTTTAGTGACTAGGCTAAAGCCGTAAGAATATATGCTAGCTCTAATTAATCTTGATGGATTGAAGAAAAGAATCATTCTTTATGTGCCAAGAGATGTAAGTTGTTGGCCCGGTTTGTGATATGTTTAATCAGCCTCGCAGCTTCTTCCTTTTCTTCTTATTTCACTTCATTGAATACCCTTTTCTTTTGTCTATTTGTGTTGATGTGGTCTGGACTATATTAGTGTAAATAAGACAATTACCCTTAGATGGGAAGAAAATTAGAGAGGAAAGAATGTTAGGAATTTTCCTTTCCTCATCCACAATGGTATCAAAGCCAAAGCCAATCTCAAAGTGTGACTCTGGTACCAGAGCTGACCTCTCCTCATCCACAATGGTATCAGAGCCAAAGCCAACCTCAAAGCGTAACTTTGGTATCAGAGTCAACCTCTCCTCATCCTAAGCTTTTAGCACTGCGTCCAGTCAATGTGGGACTTACCAGGGTTGTGATAATCACCCCTATCACCGAGTGGGGGTTTGCCCCATCCCATCCACGGAGCAAGAAAGGCTCTGATACCACTTATAAAGGTTCTAGCCATTCAAAAATGATCATTTCGGGGCTCTTTTTTAATCTTGTTTTCGTTGTGGAGTTTTTGTGTGCCGTTCGATTTCTTTCCTACATGATTCTCATTCTTTTTCTTCTGTGTCTCTTTTTTCTGTTTCTTCATCAAGGCAATCAATCTGTGCCCTAATAATCCACTTTATTTCACGAATCGTGCCCTGAATCACTATAAGCTCAAGTATGTTTTGGGTTTGTAGTGAAATCAATTTTTCTTGTTTTGGGCTCTTCTTTATTTGGTTTCTTTTTGTATGATGTCTTTCTTTTTTTGTGGTTCTTTAGTGACTAGGCTAAAGCCGTAAGAATATATGCTAGCTTTAATTAATCTTGATGGATTGAAGAAAAGAATCATTCTTTATGTGCCAAGAGATTCAAGTTTTTGGCCCGGTTTGTGATATGTTTAATCAGCCTTTCAGCTTCTTCCTTTTCTTCTTATTTCACTTCATTGAATACCCTTTTCTTTTGTCTATTTGTGTTGATGTGGTCTGGACTATATTAGTGTAAATAAGACAATTACCCTTAGCTTAGATGTGAAGAAAATTAGAGAGGAAAAAATGTTAGGAGTTTTCCTTTCCTCATCCACAATGGTATCAAAGCCAAAGCCAATCTCAAAGCGTGACTCTGGTATCACAGCTGACCTCTCCTCATCCACAATGGTATCAGAGCCAAAGCCAACCTCAAAGCGTGACTTTGGTATCAGAGTCAACCTCTCCTCATCCTAAGCTTTTAGCACCGCGTCCAGTCAATGTGGGACTTACCAGGGTTGTGATAATCACCCCTATCACCAAGTGGGGGTCTGCCCCATCCCATCCACGGAGCAAGAAAGGCTTTGATACCACTTATAAAGTTCTAGCTATTCAAAAATGATCATTTCGGGGCTCTTTTTTAATCTTGTTTTCGTTGTGGAGTTTTTGTGTGCCGTTTGATTTCTTTCCTACATGATTCTCATTCTTTTTTTTTCTGTGTCTGATTTTTCTGTTTCTTCTTCAAGGCAATCAATCTGTGCCCTAACAATCCAGTTTATTTCACGAATCGTGCCCTGAATCACTATAAGCTCAAGTATGTTTTGGGTTTGTAGAGAAATCAATTTTTCTTGTTTTTGGCTCTTCTTTATTTGGTTTCTTTTTGTATGATGCCTTTCTTTATTTGTGGTTCTTTAGTGACTAGGCTAAAGCAATGGCCGATAGACGAAGAGCTATTGAACTACACGTTAGCCGAGGTCATTAAGTTCCTAAATCCTCCATGAGTACCCCCATTTTTTTAGTTTTCTTTGTTTGATCCACCCATATATTCTATATAATTTCCTGTTTTGGTCTTAAGTTTGTAAGCACATTCTTGAATCTTGATCAACTTTTTCCTTACAAAATTGGTATACTTCAAGAGTCTTAATTATGTCAAGAAAGTTCCATTTATGTATTTTGTTTCAAAATATATATTGTAGGAGGTTTTTTATCATTATGAACTTAAAAAGCCAGAAGAGAGAATGGATTTGGGTGAATTTCTATATATTTTCTTGTTATTGACTTTTATCTTTAGTCCATTCTTTCTTTATTAGGTCTTTAGTGCATTCTTTATTAAATTGTTTATTGCAAATTGGCCATAGTGGTTTGCATACAGTTTAGTTCAAGCACTGGCGTTAAGAATATTTGACCATAACATTTTGTAATTTTCATTTGTTTCATTTTGTTTAGTTAGCTTGTACTCGTTAGCAACTGGCTACTCATATTATGCTCAGTTGAATCCTCTTATGACTATATTAAGCAAATACTATAAGTAGGACAATGCATATGAATCGAGATCATGCAAATTGCAGTATGTCTCATATGGTTGATTATTATGCCTAATAGCTTAAGGTTTATGCAGATCAGTTTCTGCAAGGGTAGATCAATTTTATGCAATAATTCACATTAGTATTATGCCTATTGCGTCTCTCTTCTATCTCTCCCTTAATTCTATACTAATAAACATAACAGTGGTATCAGAGACAACCAAGGATAGACTGCTCTGATACCATTGTTATGTTTATTGTTATTGAATAGAAGATAGAGATAGAAGAGAGACACAAGAAGAGAGCAGAAGAAGAAATGGAGAAGAAAGCTCCTAAGACTCTCACGATCCTGTATTACTGCAATGTCATGATATACATAATTGTATAATTGGGGGATTCGGCTATTTATAATGCAATAGCCTCCCTCAAGTCCTAATCTAATGGTTAGTACTAATTATGTATCTTTCAATTAGGTCCCTAGAAATATCTTGCAATTAGGTCCCGAAGTATACAAATATAGATTCTATATTAGTGATTGGTTGCAAATTTTGTTCAATTCAAATGGTATTTTTCTATCATTCTCCCTGAGTAAATAGTTGCAAGACCTACCTAAAACAAAAGAGTGGTAAATATGGAACCAATGTTAAAAGAAAATAGGTAGAACCATGAATGAAAATATAAATTAAATTTGCATAAATACTCAAAAAAGGTAGATAAGCACCCAATGATTTTTTTTTTTTTTTTTGGAATTTTAATTTATACAAATTAATAAATTTTAAATAAAAAAATTTGTTTCTTTCATATTTTAATAAAATGAATAAAAATACAAAAAAAATATAAATTTTAATTTGTACAGTAAAATATTTTTAATAAAATAACTTTTATTTATATTTTTAATATACATATGGATAAAAAAAATAAGTTGTTTATATTTTTTATAAGGTAATAAATTAATAAATAAAATAATTTTAAATTTTAATACATATGAAGATAACGCATTTTGTAATAAAAAATTATTCTTTATAATTTTAATATTGACACATAATAAATTCTAAAATAATTTGTATGCATAAAATGTTATTTGTTTGTTGAATATCGGCCCATACCTTAGTGATCCGGAAGTCATATTGCAACTCAGAAATATTGCCATATCTTTTTTTTTTTTGCTCGAAATAATATTGCCATATCCATATTGGGGTATTGGCAAACACACTAATATATATGATATTTCCCCTCTGAGATACAGAAGATACTAAAAAAAAAAAGTGTATCTTCTTTTGTATTTGTTAAGTATTGTACAAAGAAAAAGTACATTATTTGTGTTTCCTCTGTGTTTATGCTTGAGTATGAATGATTATAAAAATATTATAATAAAACAATTTTTGTTATTTTTATTTTCTAAACACTAAAAATTCCTTGTTACATGGGCTCTTTGCCAAACATACTTCTTTGGCTTAATTACAGACTCTGATATTAGAACTTGTCCTAAAAATCGTACCATACTTTCAATAAGCTATCGGTGTTTGTATGAGTAGAGTAAAGTATATTTTTAGACCTTTAAATATAAATGAAGTATTATTTTAATTTTTTAAGTTTATAAAGTGTATTTTTAATCCTTAAAACTTAGCACGGTTAGTTTTATGAATAGAAAATACTGACGAAGCAAAGTTAAGGGTTGATCATGCAATGATAACAAAGCAAGTTTAATTTTTTTTTAAAAAAAAAAGGAGAAATACTCACAAACGAATGAAAAAACAACACCTAATTTTATGATATTATATGGAAAAATAAGAACAACCTTTTTGGCCCGACTTTCCTTCTCTGGCAATTGTTTGACGGTAGTGGCAAACATTTGGATCCGGCTACGGTCCACTGCCCACTTCCCCTATTTTGTCTAATAATTGGCTCAAAACCGCGCGTGGTATTATGAACCGCATGCGGTAAAGTATAATAAAAAAAAATCTGCACCGTTCAACTTTTCATCCAACAGCTTATATGAGGAAGAGGATGGGAGCCAGATCCCAAACATTTATATCTCAGATTCCGTCAAACAATTGCCTTTTATTATTTGTTATTTTCATGTGCAAGCATCCGTAAGTTTGTATGTCTTTGTGGTTTTGATCATATTCTAAATCAGGGCAAACTTCTGAATTGTTTCAAAACAAGACTTCCTCCTAAAAATTTCTTTGTAATTTGTTGAATTTCTTAATTAAACTTATCAATGGCCTGATATTATAAATTTTTTAGTTGGTAAAAGAAAATTTGAAAAACCTGATAAAAAGTGGTAAATTCTTTAACTAAACTTATCAATGACATGATAGTATGAATTGTTTTACTAGCAAACCATTGACAAGTTTAGTTAAGAAATTCACAATTTTTCATTAGATTTTAACAATTTTCGTTTACCAAGTAAATTATTTTTGCCGGAGCCAGTGGGGTGGCAACCAGCAGTCACCAATCGCCAGCAGGGTGGGGGTTAATGTTTATTTTAAAAAAATTGTGAGGGCATTTTTGTGATATCCTTTTAATTTCAAAAAGACATAGTATCTTATAGGGATATTGAAATTTGAAGCATCTCTCTGTCCTTTACCATTCTAAATGGTCTCTACGTGGGATTTTCCCAATAAAAATTGGTATCAAAATAATAATTGACTAAACAAGAATAAAGTCCAAATAGCTCGCCATAAATCCAGAGGCAAAGGGCATAAGCTTCATCACACAGGAGTAATCATTAAGTATTTACTAACAGCAGCAACAAAATCATGATCAAGAGATATATTTTACAATTTAATACCATAAACATGAGTTTTCTTTTAAAAGAACTTCTCTCCACTCTATATTTTACATGTTATACTTTTATTACTACACACACAGCAAAAATACTGTCCTAATTTTAAACTCTCATCAACCTTAGGACAGTAGAAGAATAAAAAGAATGTACAGAGACTGATTTACCTTAATTGAAGGAAATTAAGCAGTGTGTGTAATATTAACAACCCTGTTCAGTCTCTCAAGAATTCCAGCAGCCTTTCTCTTAGCCCTTGAAGTTCCATTTTGTGCAAGCTCAGTGATTGTTCTATGTCTGTTTTCTTCTTCCTTCATCTCCTTCAACCTGGTTCTGTCAAAAAGACATATAGTCTGAAGTATTGCTATGCAATTCTCTTTGTTTCTTTCACAAGTGGTCTCTCTGATTAAGCTCAGCAAGCTAGGGACAGCTCCAAGCTCTCCCATGTCCTGAATTGCCTTCTGGTGACTTGAGAGCAGCGCGAGGATGGCTAATAGCTCGTCTACGTAAACGCGGTCAACGATCTTCTTTATGATCACCTTCACCATGCCGTCCTTCACAGCTCTTGCCTTGTTCTCTTGGAGGACACATAAGGTGAAAATTGCTGATGCAACATCTTTCATGGTTAAGGGATGTCCTTCTTCTAAGAGATCAATCAGAGGCTTCAAGGCTCCGGATTTGCCTATGAGTTCCTTGTTTGAGTCTAGAGCCGATAAAGTGAAAAGGGCAGCGGCGGTGTTGCTTCGTGTCGCTATTGTTCCTGATCTCAATGCCCTCATCAGGAGAGGGATTACCATTGGAGTTTCTGCTACAAGCTTCTTGTTGTTGTCATGGATGGAGATATTGAGGATTGTCGTGATGACATCTTCTTGGAGGTCAGGGTGGACATTACCCAGAGAGTGACTCCCACAGATTGGTTTGAGCAATTTGGGAATGGTGTCTGGAAACTCACCAAAGAATACACGGAAAGAAGGCATTTTCTTTGTCAGAATCCGGAGCTCCTTCGCGGCGGCTTTCTGTTCAGAAAGTGCTGATGAAGAAATTTTCTCAAGCAAAGAAAGAAAATGGCCATGGTCTGGTTCTAGGATTGCTTCCTCATTGATATAGTGAACATGGTTGGAAAATTCAATCCCTTGGCTTCTACACCATTGCTCAATCATTTCGCTTATTAGATAATTCGGAGTGAGAACTGTGTGTGAGAGGACTTGCCGTGTCCGAGGACATGTCCGGTTCCCAGCTTTCAGCCACTTTTGAATGAAGGTTCTGTCATATGTCTGCAGCATTAAACCAAGTTTACATATACAATTACCAAAACAGGATAAAAACAAAAAAAAAACATGTCTAGTAATAAGAACTTCAAGTTCAATATTAGTTCCTACATTAATCACTTTTGAATTAATGTTCTATTATATGTCTGCATAATTAAAACCACCAATCTGGCATCATATATTATTAATCAAGGGAGGTAAGAAAATAAAGCAATGTTTATAATGAGAACTTCAAATGTCCAGTTTGTTCAGTATCATTCATTCCCACATCCAGCCATTGTTCTGTGGTCCAAGGCTCTAAAGCCCAAAAGAGAGAAAATAAAGAATGGTTAATGATTAGGATAAAATAAAAACTTCACTATCTCAAAATTTGTTCAGTTTTGTCATATATCAGTCAAGATCTGTATACTATAAACTAGTTATCAAGCACAGAACAAAAAGGCTTGGGACAGAATGATTAAAAGAAATTTGGGTGCAGAAGTAATTCACAGAAAGAAAGAGCTCAGAACACTAGAATTCAATGATTCTCTTTTGAGAAAATCAAGTCAAAAGTTTTACAAAAAGCTACAATCAAACAGCTCCACTAACTGAAGCATCACGCTTTATGGACAAAGAAAAATAGAATAACATTCTTTGTTTTCGCTTCCCCTATGGTGGTTGAGATATATCATCTTACTTTTCCTTTTTCTTCTTTTCAAATTATTTATTGTTGGCTGTTCTATGCTCAATTAAAGTAATATGAATGATCTACCTGCTAGGGATTTTACATAGGTGGTAAAAGTGAGGTGGAATGTGATAATCTCAATATTTCATCAAATCCTCTTGTGTAACCCGAAAAAAATACTCCCTTTATCCATAATATAGGAGCTACTTAGTTAGTTTGGGCAGATTAAGGAAATTAGTTTAGTTAGTTATTTGCAACAAATATAAGTTGATTTATCTAAAGTACCCTTTTTAATCATGACTACCCTAAGATGGAAAGCCCTTACTATGCCTAATCAGTAAAGATACTGGAGAAAAAAATTATAAATTTGAAAAACAAAGTGGATTGAGATCTTATATTTAGGACCAAATCCAACCGGAGAGTAACATGAATGATCTTCATAAATGTGTTAAGTGGAAACGGCAAAAATGTAAGGTTGTGAGTGAAGGATGAAAGAGGGACGAATAATTCTCTTTTATCTTTCCCACCTTATCAGGCTTTGGAACAGAGCAAATAGTGCAGAAATTCCAGGGGGAAAAAAAAAAAGATAGACAAGAGAGGTTATCAAATCAGATTCTATATTCTCACTTTAATCTGATTCCAAGAAATGCGACAACCATTTTCATCCACAACTTTATGTCTGTCACAGTTCAATAGGTTAATGTCAACCACATTTTGCTGAATGACAATTATATATATATACTTATAATTTCCTTTTTTGAGAAAATACATTTAATTTCATTTTTCAAAAATTATTTCTGATTTTTTATTAAAATATCTTCAAATATCCTTAATATTATCGGCATACAAAAAGAATGAGTAATATTAAAGATACTTGAATCTCATGGTTAAAATATAGTAATTGAATTGAAAAGTACTAAATAAACTACCAAAATAAATTATTAAAAACTTTTAATATTGCAGGTGAAATAATAAATGGACAATTTGTTGGTGAAATACTAAAGAATGACATCAATAATTGAGGCCTTCAACTGTAAGCAATTACATGTGGAAAAAAATTAGTAAAATTCAACTTAATTTTCTACGTTTTATGAATAATTTGACAAAGGCCAAAAAACTACACACAAATTGTTTATTTCATGAACAAAAAAGAATAGCATTTTAACAAAAAAAAAAAAAAAAAAAAAGCTTTGTCGTTTGTCTGCAAATTTTCTCAGAAACCAAACAGATCAATCACAATTGCAAATTGCATCACTGAAACAAAATTTTCCAGAAAGAAAGAGAAAAACAAGCCGGAGTGTGGTTTTCGGTTAAGATATTTGCCGCATCTTCTGCAAAACCTAACACACCGAAACGACATTTATAAATTCCGGCACTAACCTGACCAGAAGCCACAATGACAGGATCTCTCATCAATTGCTTGGAAAGAGGGCATTTGAATTCTTCCGGGCAATTCAAGCTGGTTTTATGGCGGAGCTTCAAAGATAGTGAAGAAGACGACGGCGCTGGCGTCGTCGTCGTCGTCGTCGATGATCTCTTGCTGAGCTTCAGCTCCTTCAGCAAAGACAGCGTCTCCATTGTCGTATCGATGGTCTCGGTGCCGTAATGATGATCTTCATCTTCAACAATTGACTTCACCAATCTCTGCAACTCCTTCTTCAGCTCCATTGCCTTCGCCGTCACCGTTGGATCAGATTCCAACACTCCCGGCTTCGCCATGGGCGGATCCGAGTCGTCCGTTCGAATTTTGCCAGAAATGAATCACTTCTGAATTCTGATAATGCGCAAGAAGCAGAGTACGACAGTGGCAAAATACCCCTTTTCACCTCTCTCACGCGTTCTTTTCATTCGTCGTCTGTGGGTGTGTATACATTATATATTACCTATATATGTGTAGACTCCTCCTATATATATATATGGGTTATTATTTGTCGTGTCTTGACATAAGTTTATGTCAAGTCACTCCAAAACTATGTCGTTTTAGGACTAGAAGAATTAATGAACTCTCAAAACGACGTAGTTTTGAGTCAGGGGAATTAATGAAGGATCTTTTGATAAAATTCATATAATAAATACTAAAACAAAAACATCATTCATTAATTTCCTTAACTCCCAAAATGACGTAGTTTTGAAACTCACTGACATAATCTTATGTCAAGTGATATGACAAATGATAAACTCATATATATATATATATATATATATATATATATATAGGAAAACACTTTTATGTTGTAGGATATCATATCACACACACATAAAATAGTGGGGCCATATATATATATATATATATATATATATATATATATATATATATATATATATATATATATATATATATAATGCTCTATATATATATATAATGCTCATTATATATATGTGGGTCCCCATTTCATGTGTGTGTAGGAATCTTTTCTTCTCACGTATATATGAGAAGTTTAAACCCCATATATATATATATGGGATAGGATATTATTCCATTTTTGTTACTACCACTTTTTACCGTTAGATCGAATCTTAATAGGAGAGAGAAATTACAAAGATAGATGCATATATATATAAGGGTTAAGTTCCATATTTACCGATGACTATTATGAAAAGAGTATCTGCTATAAATATTAATTGAGGGTATCTTAAATATAAACAAATAATTAAAAATGTACAGTCATGACAACAACAACAAAAATTAAATTTGTGTTGGGCACAGTAAAACTTTTTTGTATTGGGTGCACGCTCCTGAGTAAAAAAAACAAATTTTTAATTGTTTGTTTGTATTTAAGTACCCTTAATTAATATTTGTGTCAGATGCTTCTTTCATAATAGTTCGTTGGTAAATATGCAGTTTAACCCTATATATAAAGTGAAATATATATACTCACACTTACGCACATAAATATTTTAATGAAGGATAAATAAAGAAATTGAACTTAAGAGAATTTTTCAATATAAGAAATTGAATTATGGTTATTACATTTAAAATATATGTTATTTTTTGTTGTAATTCGTTGATGTTTTTGAAAAATTAGCTCAATTCACCAGAATTTAAATACATTCGCATTTTGTTTTGCAATAAAGACAAAAATATTTTGATTATTAAATATATATAAAAAAAATTCATCACAGACAACTAAGACTCCAAAAACTACCCAGATTATAACGGGTTCAATTTATAATTATAAAGTTTTAAGTTCAAATCTTAACAATATGAAGATTTTGTGGATGGAGAATATATAGATACATCTATAAGCGTTCTTTAACCTTAAGCATTTCTCAACCTGGTAAGTTCGAACCCAACTTATCTATTTTTTTTTATAAAAAAATAACTGAAACTCCAAAAATATTTTTTTTCTTTTAATTTTGAGATGGGGGGCTTTTATTAAGGGTGGAGTGTTTTATTATCAACATTACTCGAACTCACTAACGGGGGTTGGCACAAGTAGTAAACGGTTTGTGTACCTTAAGTAAGGTCTTGGGTTCGAGCCTTGTGAATGCAAAAAAAACCCCGCGGGGAGACTCTCCCACCAAAGTCAGGTGTGCAACGCGGGTCGGATCCGAATTAGTCGGGGCGAAGCCCCAGTGAACCAGGTGAGCAACCAAAAAAAAAACCATTACTCGAACTCACACCCATCTCAGCTAAAATGTGGGTTCTTTTACTATTTGTTAAAAGAGATTGTGTGTATGCAATTTAATTCAGTAAATCAGTAATTAGTAATATGAATAAAAGATTACTTGAATATGGCACTCCCTCCGGTCCTAATTATAAAACCGGTTGATTTTTTTTTTAAAGATTAAGAAATCTAAATAAGCTACTTAATCATATCATATGTTTTGTATCTTAATATTATATATTAGTTTATTAGTCAAACTAATTAATTTGGAGAAAAAAATTAAAATAAAATACTTTAAAGTAATTTAATCAGTTTATTTAATGTTTCGAAAAAATCAACTTAATCTTCTAATTATATGCAGAGGGAGTATCATTTAATTGGATGTATTTGTTCATCTCAAATACATGTAAACATAGTCTTGTTACCATAGTATGAACAACAACGACAATCACACGGTTATTCTTATAAGTATCTAATAATAACTTGGGATAGGATATTGTCACTACCAATTTTATGTCACTAGTCACTACCACTTTTTCACAGTTAGATCAGAATCTCAATAGGAGAGACAAATGATAAAGGTAAATGAGATTGTGATCTAACGGTGAAAAAGTAGTAGTGACTTGGTGGTGACATAAAATTGGTAGTAACAATATTCTATCCTTATAAATTATCAAAATATTTGGGCATTCTTATCAAAATACTTATCTGACCTATGAAAAAAATAATACTTAAAACAAAAATGCTATTTAATGAAAAAGGTTAAATAGCACCCTAGAGAGCGCTAAGAATCATATACTTTGTTTTTGTGCATCCTACATTTTAAACTATTTTTTTAATAGGGTTAAGTAGTAAATCCACTCCGAAAGTATAGGCCTAGAGTAATATTGCCCTGAAAGTTTTTTTTTGTCTCAAGGTTGTCTCAAAAGTTTCAAAACGTAGCAATGTTACCCTATTCCGTTAAAATATTAATGTTGACCATTAATTTTTTTAACGAAAATTGACAATATTGCAACGTTTTAAAATTTTCAGGGCGACATTGAGGAAAAAAAAAAACTTTCAAGGCAACATTGCTCTTTGATAAAAATTTTCTGGACAAATTTACTATTTAACCCTTTTTAATAGCACAAGGTATTTTAAAGTAAGTTTTGGTACATCCTGCATTATAGGTTAAAATATTTTTCAGTAAAACTTAATATCTCGAATTTAGGTTAGTGGTTGCTTTTAATGAAATATATATTAAAAGCAAAATTGTAGTCCTTATAATGAAACATGGTGGAGTTACTAATAATAAGCAGTGAAGGAATAATAATAATGAGAAGAAGAAAGGATAAGAATAGAAAGGGTATATGCCGACAAAGGATGTGGGAAGAGGGAAGATAATTTGGAGTTTAGGAAGAATGATAAGAATAGTAAAAGAGAGATGAAGGGAACAGTGAGTCACGAGTTTGGAAGAAGATGCTATAAGAGATTAGAAAATGAAGCTTGCGGATGCTATTGAATGGTTCTCCTGACATGTAGGTAGGCCACCTCTACCTTGGACAGCTACTTCATTATGTATTTTTTTTTATTTTTCATTTTAATAATTCAAATCACATGCAAATTTCTTGCCTTAGGAGAAAGGTGATGACTCACGAAAAACTATGCTCCTCTCAAGTTTTTAATATTTTTCGTGTTTTTTTAAATAGATTTGGAATCAGTACCTCAAAAGGGACAATACAATAAACCTTCAGCAACGTCTGTTTTTTTAACAAAAGAAGGAGGTTGATCAAACAAACAAAAATTGTCATCTATCATGTGAGAGTACTTAGCTAACGGGTCCGATTTCTCTGCCCAGCAATGGCGGAACGCTTTCATGGCTAGTTGGGGTCTTGGCCCCAGCTGGCCCCGACTGATCTTATAAAATACGTTAGTATATGTATGTATTTATTATATGATATTTTATTTGGCCACAAATTTGACCCCAGCTAATTTTTTATCTTCTCTGTAAAGATAATGTTTGTTTCATTACTCATTGGGCCATGAGAGGAAAGTAAAATTCTTGTTTAAGATATCGAAAAAGTCAGTATCATCTTATATATTGTTTTAATTTATAATTATCGGTTATTATTTATTTGTATTTTCAAGGTTATTTGATACTATTTAGTAAATACTCCCTTTGATTCTTATTTAAGAAACCAACTAACAATTTTCACAAGTCAATAAAAATAATTAAAGTCATTAAATTTATCCTAAAATTTAAGTATTTTTCACTATTTTCCCTATTAATTACACTAAACTCTAATATTATATTAATTATTACTCTTTTTTTCAAAAAAAAAAAAGAGTAATAATTAATTTTTATTAATTATTACTTTCACTCACTACCTTTATAATTGTGGGTATACATGGGAAAAAAATATTTAATGCAATTTAGAAACAAGCAAATGTCTTATAAAAATGACCAAATATACATGTTAGCTTGTGTTTTATAATAATAACTAAAGAGAGTAGTTCAATATATTTATTTTTTGGCCCGGGCTAAAAAAAATTTCTGGTTCCGCCACTGCTGCCCAGCACTTCCCTGTTCATCCCTTCTCATCTTCAGATCTGGTTGTCCAAATCTTTATCCAATGGTCCAGAAATCTTTTCAAAAAAATCGCGAGCAGTGATTTTTACCCCGCGCGGTTTTTTGAAAAAAAAAAACTTCTGAACCCTTGGATTAAGATTTGGATGGCCAGATCTGAAGATGAGGAGGGATGAACAGAAAAATGCCAAGGAGAGTATCTACTTCCCCTAGCTAACTGGTATGGAGGAGGGGGAATGAGCGAATTAAGGAAAATAAATAAGTATTTTAAAAAATACATGTTATATTAAATAACTCAGTTAACTTCCTTAATCAAATCAAGTTACATACATATATCTTTTATTAAAGACATAAAAAGAAGTAATTTTTAGAGAAAAATACATTAATTTTTTTTAAAAAATTCTAAAATTCCAAATCAGGTTTGTTACCAATAATTGATAAAAGATTTATGAAATTTGATAAGTAATTCACAACTCAATTTTTTAAAAGATACTTGATTAATTTTCAATGTTAAGCACTAAAGGTAGTATCATATATTTTTAATCTGTCAAATTTTTTATGCATTGTGTATTATCTTTTAGCGTTGACCCCGTCATTCATAAATCCTCACTCCATCTTTACTAGCAACTAAGCTTTTTATGAAGATCACTAGAAATATAACTTTTTGAATTGAACATTACACTTGCCCAGATAGATATATGAACCAGCCCTTGCTGTTCTGGTTTCGTTCATCTCTCTATTACTACTACATTCTTCTGGTTTTTCTCTTCCACTTCATACAGATTCGTTATTGGGTTCCTCTGGAGACTCCTTTTGTAGTCTTTCCCTTGCCTTCCTAATTGCCTGCAATAACCACAAAACTCTGTCATCAAGCCATCACTCAGTTTCTCTCAAGTTGCATTATTGAGTTAATTCTAACAGTGTTATAATATATCCATGTGGTATGCTGTTCTGAGTCCTGTAAAAATTAAATCAAGGAAATCAATTTGACCAAATAACCAGTAAATCAAATCTGAGTCTAACTGGAAGCATTGAAAAAGTTAAAATCATTCTTATTATTGATTTTAAAATATAAATTGATGATTGATTTGTTTTTATTAGAACTAATAAATATTGATATCCATAAAGAGTTGGTCTAGCGATGTGAAGTCTCATTAGATTCTTTTGGATCTCAAATTTTAGGAATTGGCTTCAGTCCACTGCCATCCACTGCAATGAAACGGGGTCGTTTGGCGCAAAAAACTGATGTTGATGGCTTGTTTTTCAAAAAAAAAAACAATAGGGTACTGGGTGGTACTACAAAAAATACTTCAGGCCGGATACTAAGCAGAACTTAAATAATCTTTCATGATCTTGAAAAATTATATTAGGATCTTAAAAAAAATATTCCAGGTACTGACAGTCACTAAAAAGATACTTCAGAATACTAACTGGTACTGAAAAAATACTTTTTGATCTTGAAAAAAAATTTGAAGATACTGATTAGCACTAAAAATATATTTCACGATATTAACTGGTACTGAAAAAAAAATTTCATTTCAAGGTACTTGACTGGTATTAAAAATATACTTCAAAATATTTTATAAAGATCCTAAAATATTTTTTCCAGATCATAAAATAATTTTTCAAGACCATGAAAGATTCTTTAAGTATTGTTCAGTATCCTGAAGTATTTTTTCTTAGTACCAGTCAGTATCCTAATTTTTTTTTTAAAAAAGCCATCAACCTCAATTTTTTGCGCCTAACGACGCCGTTTCATTGCAATGGATGGCAGTGAACTGAAGCGCGCAGCGGACTGAAGCCAATTCCCAAATTTAAGTATTGGAGGAAACATTTATATTGGAAAAGATAGTTATCAACCTTGAATTGACTAACGTTTAATAATATTTTAAAAAAAACTAATCAATACTGGTAAATTAAACATTATTAAATACTCCCTCTAATCCTTATTATAAGACACCAACTAACAATTTTATTTAGTTCTTTTCATAAGACATTTGTTTGTTCCCAATAAGCATTGATTATTTTTTTTCATATTTGCCCCTAATTAATAAAGGTAATGGGTGAGAGTAATAATTAATATAATATTAGAGTTTAGTGCAATTAGTAGGGGTAATATTGTAAATTATTTAGATTTTAAGAAAACTTTATTGACTTTAACTACTTTTATTGGTTTGTGAGAAAAATTAGTTGATGTCTTATAATAGCAGAGGGAGTATTGAATATAATAAAGATGATTTGATGGATGGGAATCTGGGTATGAAGATTATTAAGTAGGGTAGCGTGACAGGGCAATAAGGGGGTCCCACGTGGCGTGAACAGCTGGCGCAAAGCGTGGGTGCTCCAGAGTCTTGACCCACTGATGCAGAGGTTATGTTCCGCTGCATCCTGTTCCATGATTGTCAGTGTCACCCCCTTGTGTTTACGTGGCTCTGCGGTACTGAGTTGTTGTTATATGATCAATGATGAACTACAGAACTTCAACACGTGTCATTCCCCTCTAACTAATCTACTGCAACTTGCTAGATAGCGTTAAAAATAGTGGCTCCCCCTTCTTCATTTTGAGTGGTTTTTCTCATGAAATCTCGACTGGCCATTAAAATAGTTTAGATACCGAGTCAATGGTTAATAGGTCATATAAAAACTAATTCAAAGCTAAATCCATAAAAAATAAAATATTTTAGAGTAATTAATATAAAATTAAAAAAAAATTAAAATATTCGATTTAACCACCCCAAATCAGGTTGATGTCAAGGCCTGCCATTAAAGTAGTCTAGATATTGAGTCAAGGGTCCATAGGTTATATCGGAACTAATTTAAGACTAAATTGATGAGAAATTGAAGATTTCAGAATAACTAATATGAAATTTAAAAAAATAAAAATAAAAATAAAAAATCAATTTACCGATCCTCGAATCAGGTTGATGTCAAAACCTGCCATTAAAGTAGTCTAGATATTGAGTCAAGGGTCCAAAGGTTATATCGGAACTAATTTAAGACTAAATTGATGAGAAATTGAAGATTTCATAATAACTAATATGAAATTTAAAAAAATAAAAATAAAAAATCAATTTACCGATCCTCGAATCAGGTTGATGTCAAAACCTGCCATTAAAGTACTCTAGATATTGAGTCAAGGGTCCGTAGGTCATATCGGAACTAATTTAAGACTAAACTGATGAGAAATTGAAGATTTCAGAATAACTAATATGAAATTTAAAAAAATAAAAATAATAAATCAATTTACCGATCCTCGAATAAGGTTGATGTCAAAACCAGACCAGTTCACCAATTGATCCAATTTTTAAAACATTGGTTCTTCCCAAAAGTATGGTTGTCTCCCAAACTCTTTTAAACCATTGATAAACCATTACAATTGTTTTTTATTTTTCAACCTCGTGGTCCAACAAGCTTCTTTCTTAAGTTCTTTTTAAATGTGAGGTTATAAATACAAATTCTCCATAGGTACACTGAGTATATGAGTTATGGCCAAAATAGTTTTTTTTTAAAAAACTAATTATAACTAATTATTACATATTAAGAACTACTATTAGTTAAGTCATTAAATATACTTCAAATTTACCTTTATTTTTTTTTTTAAAAAAAATTCTCTATGCCTTCAAATCATTCTCACATCTCTTTCTTCTTTCTCTCTTTCCAATAAGAATTAACATATAAGTAGACTACTTATATTTCTGACAAAAAAATTGGTCTCAAGGAATTTGACAAGGAACCATCCTTTCATATGTGTTCCCATGAAAGTAGATTTGGAAGCCGAATGGATTGTCAAAGCTTTATTGG
Source organism: Acacia pycnantha (assembly GCA_025563575.1). Taxonomy (NCBI): domain Eukaryota; kingdom Viridiplantae; phylum Streptophyta; class Magnoliopsida; order Fabales; family Fabaceae; genus Acacia; species Acacia pycnantha. The sequence continues at coordinate 108,740 of JAMWYP010000155.1, forward strand.
AAGTGTCTTGTTATCTAAATTGGGTATATCTACCTTTATGAATATATACCTAGGCTAATTGTAAGGAGATTCTGATTTGTTATGATAAATGAATAAGAGCATCACCAAATGGTGGATAGGAAGTAAGGATTAATTTGTGAATTTTTGTATTGTGGATAGGTTTGGGAAGGCCCATGAAGTTTGAATTGTTCAGTTATGGTCTTCAGACAAAGTGAGAAATCATTTCTGCTTGCCGCAGGAACACAAGACCAAATGATTGGGCTGCTTTCATCAATTTCCTACATAGGCCCAAAATATTGGCCTAATAAAGGTTTTTTTGTCACTCGTTTGAAAGTTGATGAAAGCAGCCCAGTCATCAGGACTTCTCATATATCTAAACCAATAATTCTTACAATCACTGGGTTTCATTTAAGGGAACTCTCACACCAAGAAAAACTTAGGCCCGTTTGGTTCAAGGAATTTGGGAGAGGGAATGGGAACTTAATAGAGTTCCCTCCTAAAAACATGTTTGGTTCACCAAGTGCCTAGGAACTTAAGTTCCTGGGCCCACACCGGGCCCACCACTCTTCCTCATTTGTGGGAACTTGAGTTCCCACCAAAATTGGTGGGATCTCAAGTTCCCACGTCACTATTCACATTTTTGGACAAATTTGTCCCTGAAATTTAAACTTGGCAGGAAGTTCGAACTTGGCGGGAAAGTTCGAATTCGGAGAAATTTTTTTTTACACAAGTTCGAACTTAACAAAAATATATTTTAGCAAAAAAAATATTTTTCTTTTTTATTTTGAATTAATTTCTTTAGAGGGTAAAATAGACTTTTTCTAATTCTTTACCAACTACCATCCCTTCATTTTCTTCCAACCAAACAACTCAAGCCATCTTCCCTCAGCTTTCAAATCTTCCTTTCCCTTCCTTTAAGTTCCTTTCCCTCCTCTAAGTTCTTTTCCCTCCTTAAAAGTTCTTTGAACCAAATGGGCCCTTAGGGTATGTTTGATTTGAGGAAAGGGGAAGGGAGGGGAGGGAAGGGGAGCGAAAAAAAAAGGAGGGGAGAGGAAAATATGTAGGCCCCACTGCACTCAATTTTCAAAAAAAAATTTCTCTCCTCTCATTTTTTTCTCTCCCCTCTCCTCCCCTTCCCTCAAACCAAACATACCTTAAGTTTCAATCCCTGCTAAAGGAGGAATCTACCTTTACTATCCAACTGTTACTCGAATAGGATTGTCTTCAATATAAGGATATTTGTGACTAGAAAAAGAAATATTTACAATCATTGTCAAGGGCAAACTCTTACTTTGTAATATGCATATGAAAAGTGTAAAAAATATAGACTACTAAATACTTTGAAAGATTTCAGGGGTACCTAGAATTTGATTAACTCATTGAGTACCAACAAGACATCGGAACACCGATACACTATATGAAAGTTGCATCATTAGAGAGAAGATAACCAGAGGGAGCTGGTTCTATGCAAGTTTTCTATCCATTACTAAAAAATGACTCATAAATCGATATAATCCCATGTCTGACATATGGATGGTTATCGTGATTTGAGTTTCAAATCATAAAGATAAAATTCCTCTTTTGTATCCATATCTTCCATATTTACATAATAACACCCAAATCAATTAGGTTTGGGCCTTAATCCACCAGGAGTGGACTAGGTATATTCCAACATACTTAATAGCAAAGCTTTGTCAATTGCCACCCTTTATAGTTTTGCCTCGCTCAATTCAAATAAATCCTTCAGCTAAAGTGAGTCAAGTATTTGGTTGGGTAACTCCCTCTGGTTCTAATTATAGGAACACATTTTGGAGTTGGTTTTGGTCCTAATTATAAGAGCAAGTTTTAAATTTTGTCAACTTTTTCCTATAATACCCTTATTTATACTTATTATTAGGAGCATTTATATATATTTATATATGTGTGTGTGTGTGTACATATATATGTATATCTGTGTTTATGTGTGTGGTGTGTGTACACGCACACACACATAGATATATATATATATATATATATATATATATATATTTGTGTATGTAGATATATGGGGGTGTGTGTCTATATATATATGTGTGTGTGTGTCTATGTATCTATATAGATAGGGCCCGTTTGGGATAGCTGTTGAAGAAGTAACTTTTGTTTCTGATGGACTTTTCTTGATGAATTTTTTTTCTGATGGACTTTTTCTGATGTGATTTATGTTTGGGATAACTTTAGAAAAAGCAGCTTCAGACCTTGAAGCTTGGTTAGGTGGCTTCACATAAAAAGCAGCTTCAGACTTTGAAGCCCATCAAAGTGTGAAGCCATACCAAACACTCATTATTCCTGCTTCTCCTTTCAGTGAGCTTTCAATGGGCTTTTCTTAGCTTTTAAAGCCATGTCAAACAGGCTCATATATGTATACACACATATACACACACATATATATTTATATAGCTAGGTCATTATTTCAATTAGAAAGTGTGGAAAGGAAAATTGGTCGGAGAGATATGTTATAGGGTTGTAATTCACTTTTATTTATGTCATTTTAAATTTATATAAGGACATTTTAGGAAAATGAGTAAAATTAACTAATTTAACTCCTCTCCTAAATCTCCAAAATCGGTTAAGTAGTTCTTATAATTAGGAGCGGAGGGAGGATAACGTAAATGAGATTACATTTTGTAATATCTATTCTCTTATGTAGATAAATCAAGGCTTATGAATAGGGATTACAATATGTGGGAATCTAAACAAAGATATTAGGGTTAAGGAGCAATTTTACACATGAAGTTTACCCCCAGGAGCGCCCAGCACCACGAAGTTTTTTCAGGAGCAAAAGTATACATGACGTTACGTTTTGGGAGCAAAAATATCACGGGCCGTTAGTTGACCGTTAACTTGGATGGAACGTTGACATGGCGTGACGTGGCGCTTATTTGGACTGACATGCTGACGTGGACGCTGATGTGGACGATGACGTGGACGCTGATAGTAAGTAAAAAGAGAAAATTACCATTTTGCCCTTAGTTTTAAGTAAAAATTACACTTTTGCCCTTAGTTTTAACTTTAAAAAAAACTAAAAATAGCCCCTTCGCCCGGTCGGTTCCACCACCGGCGGCCGACCACCGTCGCCACCGGGGGCTAATTTTTGTTTTAATTTTTTTTATAAAAAACTTAGGGCAAAAGGGTAATTTCAACTAAAACTAAGGACAAAAGTGTAATTTTACCCGCGTTACTGTTCACTTTCATCCAAGTTAACGGTCAACTCACGGTCAACTAACGGCCCGTGGTATTTTTGCTCCCAACACGTAACGTCGTGTGTACTTTTGCTCCTGAAAAAACTTCGTGGTGCTGGGCGTTCCCGGGGGTAAACTTCATGTGTAAAATTACACCTTAACCCAATATATTATTTGCCTTTACGTCCTCCACTTGACCACCGTACCCGTTCACCACCACCATCCATAGCAATAAATTTTTATTTTTATGTTAATTCAATAAAATATAAATTCTTTGGTTCTCATATTCTTAAATATCATGCCAATCAAATCAAATTCATATCATCTCCATTAGATTCTCACTAACCCCATCAATGAAACGAGCCGTTATATAATTTCGATAAATCCTAAGAAAAATATGTATAATTTGTACTCCTCAAAAGAAAAGAGGGGAATTTTTTAGGAAAAAAACTTTAAAAATGCTAAATATTTATAATACTAGAGAGGTGTAAGGACATGGTTTGCCCATTTCAAAATTAAATGGAAATAACATAAATATCCATCTAAATTTAAAAAACATGCTCTCATTTTTTAAAGAATTTAACAAGTTTAGATAAAATTTTCACAAATCTCAATTAAAAAATCACCACTTGCTACCATGTCTGTTAAGGTTTTAACAAGTTCATATTAGGTTTTAATAAGTTCTGATAAAATTTTTACAAATTCAATTCAAAAATCACTACTTACTATAATGACAAGGTTTTGATTCTCACTTCCAATAAAATCTTATCAAAACTTATTAAAGCCTTATCTAAATTTGTGAAACATTTATCAGAAGTGAGAATCAATGCCTTAACACATTAACAAATGGTGATTTTTAAATTGAAATTTATGAAAGTCTTATCAAAATTTGTTAAAACCTTATATGAACTTATGAAATATTTATTAGAAATAAGAATTAATACCTTGTCATTGTAGCAAGTCATGATTTTTGAATTGGAATTTGTGAAAATATTATTAGAACTTGTTAAAATCTTATCTAAACATTTTTACCCTTATGAAAATCAGGAGCATGTTTTTCAAACTCATAGGGACATTTTTGTCATTTCCATTTAATTTTAAAAAAGACAAATCAAACCCTTGCGCCTGTCTAATATTATAAATATCCGTAACACTTTTTTTTTCCTTTAATATTTTTAAAATTCTTTTTCAAAGATTTTTCCAAAGTAAAAGGAGGTAAGGGTCATTAATCTTAAACCTTTAAATAAGAATGAAGTGTGTCGTATATGATTCTTGTAAAGAGATCCTTTTTTTTTTTTGTCTTGTGACTCTGGTAAAGGGATGAACAATACACATTAGTTATAATAAATATATTTTATTTAAAATATCTACACTGAATCATCTTAAAACATTTACTTAAATGTTACTCAATGACACTTGTTTTGTTATATTGCAAAAGATCTTTGAAACAAAAGGATATACTAGTCAATGTAGACGTCGCTTCATTATTTTAAAATCAAACTGTTTAAGATTCTAGGGGCTTCTTTGATGTTGAAACTTTGGGTTATAATTTATTCACCTTAGTTGTAGTAATTTTTAAGAAAGAGAACGAGTTCTAGATAAATCAACCCAGAAATATTTTTTTAAATATGATGAAAATGCAGTGCTATGATAAATATGTTATGTAATACATATGTTGAGAAATTGTAATTGCTAGTAAAAACATCAAAATATTTTCTATTTATTCAAATTGTCTTGAACCAAAATAATACTCTTTCTTATTCTTAATATAAGACACATTTATCTAGTTTAATTAAATTAGTTAATATGACATATATTTTCTAAAATATCATAGTCATCTTTTTTAATTCTTTCATTTCTTATCCTCTATGACTATAGTTGAGGAAGCATCAATAAGATAAATTAGGAAAATATTGAAAAATATGAAAAATATTTCTTATATTTAAGATCAAGATTAACTCTCCAAATATATTCTATATTAGAATTTTAAGGATTATAGTGGAGAGGAAACAAGCCGCTAAAATATTATTGAATCCTTAATACAATGAGAGAACAAGAGCCCCGCAAATCATAGTCTAAACTAATAAATCTTAATCAAATATAAACTCTAATAATAATATTTCTAAGATATATTATCTTCAGTCCTAATTATAAGACCTGATTGACTTTTTTTGGAGAGGTTAAGGAAGCTAAATAAATTATTTAATCATTTCATATGTTGTATATTCTTAAATTATATATTAGTTTATTAGTCAAACTAATTAGTTTGAAGAAAAAATAAAAATACTCTAAAGTAATTTAATTAGCTTCCTTAATCTCTCCAAAAAAGCCAACTAGATCTTATAATTAGGACTGGAGAGAGTATCAAATATCAACTAATGATATATAATATCTCAATATGAGAATATACCAAATATTAATATAAAATTGGAGTATTATAATATCTCAAGACCCTTCAAACTAAAAATGAGTGTAATGAGATTTTAACCGACAAAATATGTTGGGATGATTCATATCAATGGTCCACATTTGGGAGTCTTATCCAATCCATATGATGCACTGCCACTTGTTCTCCCCATTTTAATGCTTTCAAAAAAAAAAAAAAGGGAAAAAAATCAACATTTAGAATTTTGTTGGTAAACGATATGAGGGAATATTATTGTCTAAAAAAAAACATGATTTTCATTTTGATGATACGTTTGGCTTCTTAAGCATTTTGCTCATGATTTTTTAACAAGTCAACCAAACACTTTGTGGTCAACAACAAAATTAAAGAAGAATGAGCACAATATAATGAAATATGTCGACATCAACATGACTCATAAGAATGATCCCAACTCATTTGAGCGTTATCCAAGACACATCATGACACAATGTCCCTTGTTGAAATAAAAACCCAAACTTGATTTAGCCTTCTTTTTTTAGCAATTAAATATTAATTGGTTCGAGTGAAAAAAAATGGGATTCTTTTTAAATAACATTGCATGTTTTAATCTTATAAAAAATTAATTCAATTAAAAAATTTACTCCAAATAATTACTTAGATAATGTTATAATCTCGTTTAATGTTATTCTATCTAAAATAATTGTATTAAAAAATTAATTAACCCAAAAGAACATCACATAATGGCAATACTTATCCCTCAATTAAAACGACCCCACCCCTTATCCTCTACAACAACCATTTGTCTTCCCATTTGCATCCATATCATACATCATTAAATAAATGCTTGTTTGAAATATATTGATTATTAAATGAATTGAATCAATCGGTGCTAATTAAATATATTTTATCAAAAAATTATATTACATTTAAATTTTGTTTGTTATGAGAAAATAGAAAATAAAAAGGAAAAATTATGATAAAGGACCTAAGAAATATTAATATTAAGAATGACCATAAAAATTATAATTATTTTGAAGGACCAGAAATTAAAACATTAAAAAACAGAAAAACCAAATGGTCCTTAGCCAGATTTTCTATATTATCTTTAACTGAATCATAATCTGGAATGATTGATGGATAATGACAAGTAGATTAATAAATTTTCATTGTTTAATGATTTTGGCGCTAATTGTTTGCCAATCTGTTTCTGTTCTTCAGTCAAATTTATGTCTGCTATTCATGCAGGGAGAAATATTCAAATGGTATAATGCTATGCTAATAGTCCCGTGAAATGGGGATCTATGTTGTAGGTGTATTTTCCCATACCATGTTATTTTGTTTGATTTGTTGGAATAATATTTTAGCTCCAATCATAATCTAGAGGAGGTGTCCATATCTTACTCTGTAGACTATAAAGCCTTGGAGTTTCTACTGTAATCGAAAAAGAATGAGGTTATTTGAATTGGTCTCTGTTATTGATTCAAATAATGGGCCTGCCAGAGGAAGGCCCAACTGGAGAGCTCCTGGCGGGAAACCTCCCACGAAACAGGTACCCCTCGTCAGTTACCTTGCACCGTGCCGAGAATCCAGCAATCATGCAGGAGATGGAAGGCGCACGATCAGGACTGGAGAAGAGGCACGATCACACGGAAATGGACTCAGGGTAAGGAGAACGAAACCCTAGGTAATATCTATATATAGGAGGTTACCTCCCAGGTACGCTCTACACGTTGACTATTACATTCTTATAGTTCAGTTCCACTGTGCACACACATCACCCTCAGGCGAAAGGCCAACCCCGTGTAGCACAGTGATCCACTAGCGACCGCTGATATCTCCCCTATAGATACCAGTGGACGCTATATCAGATCTAATATCAATCATACCTAACCCCCTAGAGGCTAGACATTTGTGTTCTACTACAGAACAGTCTCTATTTATCATTATCTATCAATCACTTCAGATTCTGATTCAATTAGAGAGAATATAGGAAATCTAGCTAAGGGCAATTTAGTTGTTCTATTTTAATGTTTTAATTTCTGGTCCTTCAAAATAATTACCATTTTTACGGTGCTTCTTAATAAATATTATTTTTCTTAGATCCTTTATTAGAATTTTCCCAAATAAAAATGCATATAATTGATAAATTAAAAATTATTATTTTTACATTTTTATATATGTTTTCTACTTCGTAGTGATCATAAGCCTTCTACTTTGCACCCACTTTTGGATATTATTTTGAGTATATTAGTTTTATAGAAAGAGTAAGTACAGAAGGATCGAAGTCGCAAGTTCACACCTGTTCCTATGGTTTTATTAGGAATAATTAAAATGGACAAGGAGGCCACTGAACAAATTCCTCTTGTATGTAACAATAGAAAATTGGTTTAAAGATGCATCAAATGATGAAGCAGACTGGATTATCCATTATAGAATCAGTCTCACATGGCAGCTTCACCCATTTAAAAGATCGGACTTCCTCCTTTAGGTGTTGTGACTTGTTATATATTTTATATAGAGTAAATACCATTTCTCGTTCTTGACAAAAAACACGGACTCTATTTTGGTCCTTGAAAAAAAAAAGACATTTATTCGTCCTTTTTATGGGACTAAAAATGACATTTTGAAAATTTGTGAGGAATCAAAATGTCCACCAATCGACCCTTATTCGTCCTTTTTATGGACTAAAAAAGACATTTTTTTTGTCAGTGACCAAAATGGGTCCATATTTTTTGTCAGGGACCAGAAATGATATTTACTCTTTTAAATAAGAGTAAATATCTTTTTTGGTCCTTGACAAAAAACACGGACCCCATTTTGGTCCCTTAAAAAAAAAGGTCCCTTATTCGTCCTTTTTTATGGACTAAAAAGGATTTTTTGTAAATTTGTGAGGGATTAAAATGTCAACCAATCAACCCTTATTCGTCCTTTTTATGGACTAAAAATGACATATTTTTTTTGTAAGGGACTAAAATGGGGATCGTGTTTTTTTTAGGGACCAGAAAGAAAGAGTATTTACTATTTATATAACTTATAATCAAATTTAAAATAATCCAATCAAACAAAGGTTTTCAAATGTACTTATATTTTTATGATATAAAATAATATAATTCGAGAGTATGACTACTCTTATAATTTAAAATTATATTTTTATGATCTCAATTAAAAAGATAATATCAGAAATTAAAAGTCTTATAATTTGTCTAGTTCATTCACTTGTTAATGACTACTCTTTTATTTGTCATTAATAAGTTATGTGATTTTTTTAATATTATTTTTCTTAATTGAGATCTTGATGTCATTTTCCCTTTAAATTTTAACCACTTAAGTTATTTTTGGTATAATTTTATTTTCAAAATATTTTCTCAGTAGCACTCAACACCTTAAAATAATTTATTTGTGAAATTTTGTTGTTAATTTTTTTTTTCCCAGTACCCTAGATTATTTTAAGACATCAAGATTGTTTTGAGAAAATAATTTAAAATTCTGAGTGCTTCCTAAAACAATATTTTAGAAGCAAAGTTTCACCTTAACACAATCATCAAGTTCACACTTCATAAATTACATATGTATGAATTTGAGTCCACGTGAACTTCTACGAAACAAACACATATTATTCTTGATAGATATAATAAACTGCTTTGGTCGATCAAGTGACCAAAAACCTTTGACCATGGATTAATTAACCTTGTCAATTCTTTAATTTGTATTATATTCTTATTATTTTTTTTCTTTTTTATATATAGATAATTAATGACATGTATAAGGGATTGATTATTTATCGATTTTCATATATCATACACAAACTTGTCATCCTTTTATTGGATAGGTTTGTTCGGTTCTTCAGTTTCGGTTCGATTTTTAAAATGAGTGTATTTCGGTTTTTCGGTTTTAACCGAAAACTGAATCCTCACCCCTATGTGAGTTCATACACACACACACACACATATATATATATATATATATATATATATATATATATATATATATATATATATATATATATATATATATATATAAAGATGATCCCTAGTAGAAGCAACAAATCTTTTTTGTCTTTTAAACTGATTTTTTATTTTTATTCATATGGAAATACATGTCACTCATTATCTCAACAATAAATTTTTACTAATTATCTCTCATATTCCATTTTTATAAAAAAATATATAATTAAAAATAAATAGATAAATATTAAAAAATAGGTGATTTACCAATAAAATGAGTTGTGAATTGTTTTATTATTTTTGTTAATTTCATTACAATTTTTGCCAACATGATTTTAAAATTTAAATAGTATTTTTTATTTGTTATTCTCCTTATATCTTATATATTTATTATTTTTGACTAATATTGATATATTTTATTTATAAAAGGACAGGGGTGAGTAAAAAAAAATTCATTATCCAATTACCCAAAACCTTCATTTATTTTTGACCATTTTAATGAATGATATAAAATTCATAGACTGGGCCCGACATTTGGGTGCCAGCTGTCCACTCCTTAAGCTAACCAAGCCATACACTCGACACCACTTGTCACATGAAAAAATATTAAAATAATATTTTGTCTCTCCCATCACATTCATGCTTTCATTTTTTATCGAGGGTTAAAAGAATAATCACTCCACTTTTCCCGTGGGTCCCACTTTCTTTGTCCTTTACGATCGGGACAAGTCTTTTGTTACATGTCAGGTCGCGTTGGCAAGTGATCCAGCCTCCCGTTCGCCGCTTCAACAAACGATTTGTATTCGCCGCATGCACTGCTCAATTATGGATTATCCACTCACTATTATTAGTTATTTATTTATTTATTTCACTCCAATATTTTTATTACCATTAAAGTCCTCAAAAATGGTCAAGAAACAAAAGGGACATCGATTTTACAGATTTGCCCTTCCGCCCTACAATATTTACAAAATTTGCCATTCTATCATCTCGTCCGGACAAAAACACCGCCGTGCCTGGCTTCTGAACTCACGTCGTCGAAACCGACTAATCTGCAATTGGCCCCGGTAACGGCCTTAACGACGACCGGAATTGCGTTTCCTTGAACCGGGTTCGTGGTTCGTCGATACGGCGCGAACCATTTGTTTTGCATGTACCGATTTTTTCTCCACGGGGGAACAGAGAGTCCTCTGCTTCGGAAGCACGTCTTTGCGGCGTTACACATGGCCTGAACGATGCGTTTTAGCTCCTCCGCCGTGCTGACGAAGATGGTTGGCAGAGAGGAAAGAATATCGGAATACCTGCTCGTCGGTCGAGCGATCTCAAACTGGGCGGCAAAATCGATGTCGACGAAGCACCTGTTGTTCTGCCACGACGTCGAATCGGATTGGGTCACGTCGATGAAATCATAGCTACCGGCGGTCACCCCACTGGAAGAATCCCACCTGGTCTTGCAAATCGCCGCATTATGTCCTTTCTCTCTTAGAAACGCCATCACGTTTCGCTGGAACAACGAAACGTTTCCCCGAAGAAACGCAAATTTCTCCGTCGCCTCTGTAACGTGCGTCAGAAGAAGCTTCCGGTAAGAATCCACATTGTTTTCGACACTCAATCTGAGAGCTACATCGTCAATAACCTCCGACCCATCGTCCTCCGGATCGACCCGATCCGGGTCCAACTCATTCGTCACCGAATTACTCTCACCCTCGTTGTCCTCCAGGAAATCATGGACGAGCGCGGAGAGACGCGGCGAGTCCCCGTCGCCGGAATGTTCGCTCCCGCTGCTCTCGTAACTCAATCGCCGGAGATCAGCTCCGACGAGACGGGCCTTAGCCTCGTCGTCAAGAGGGTCAGTGATCCAATTCTTTCTGGCCAGACCCACCATCGATTCAAGCTAAAATTACAACCAGAAGACTAAAGGCAAATGCTTGGTAAGGCAGAGATGAATAAGAGATGTATTATTTGGTTTAGACTCAGAGAAGAAGGAGAGAGAATCAACTTCACTTTGAATTCTGAAAACCGTGATGGTTTTTGGGAGTTCTTATAAAGGAGAGGAGGAGGGTTTAACGGGGTTGGGAGGAATTTTCTGGAGAATATTCGAGGGGAAATAATTTCTGAGAGGCTAAGATTAAAAATTAAAAATTTATGAGAGAGAGAAAGAGTTTGAATGGGGAATGGATAAATAAGGAATGGGGATATGCGGGCTGGGATCCGGAAGTCAGATATATAGATGCCTGGGCATATGCGGTCTGCTGACGTGTAGGATCGTGATTTCACCATGTGTTGCGTTGGTGAGAAAGAGTGAGTCTGCACGTGCAGGGCACGTGGATCACCATATACACACAACATAACACACTCTTGTTGCTGCAGCGGAGTGAAAATTAGTGGTTGTGTCATGTGTGGGTAAACTCTCAAAGACGTCAGAAGTTTTTTTTGTACGTTAAGATAAATTTTTTTTCATATATTTATTTCATAAATTATAAAAATTATTTTTCTAAAATTAATTCAAACACACAATAATCTTGTGGGATATACATGTATATTTGAGATAGTGTTAGAAAAATACGTTCACGTAAGTAAATATAAAACTCCTCTTATATACTTACACATACACCATAAATTACGTCAAAAAAGTAATTTCTATTGCTAATACAAATAGGGTACACATCCTATTTGAATGAGCGGGTGAAAATTATACACGTGAAAATAAAACTTCACTCACATATTTACTTCAAATATAATAAATTATGTTTGAAATGTAGTTTCAACTAGCAATCTAAATAAAACTTGAGTAAATATCATTTCTAGTCTCTGACAAAAAACACAGACCCCCCATTTTGGTCCTTTACAAAAAAAAAAATCGACCCTTATTCGTCTTTTTTTAGGGACTAAAAAGGACCTTTTGAAAATTTGTGAGGGATCAAAATGTCAACCAATCGACTTTTATTTATCCTTTTTATGGATTAAAAATGACCCTTTTTTTTAAGGGACCAAAATGGGGTCCGTGTTTTTTGTTAGGGACCAGAAAGAGAATTTACTCATAAAACTTTGATTTGATATAACTCAATCACTATAGTTTCAACTCGTTTTTTTTTTTTTGCCCGAATAGTTTTAACTCGTTTAAAACTTAGTTTTACAATTTAACTTGTTGCAACTTAATTTATATTGTTTAAACCATTTAATTAAAAGTTTAGTTCTAACCTCTTAAAATGTCATGTTTTGTCTGTTTTTTAGGATTATGTTCAGTCTTACTTTATAAGGTTTGATGTTATCCCTCCATTCTGTTTTATAAAAAACAGTTAACACCTAAAAAGCTCCCTCCTAAGAAAAAAGATGGCGATTGTTCTCTCACGTAAGGGGTCTCAAGTTCCTCCGTCTAACGAAGAAGATGATATTCTCCATCAGAGCTCGAAGAAGATAAAAAACGCTGACGCTTTGTCCGTGGAAGAATGGCCAATGCTAGGGGATGCCAGAAAGAGTAAGTGGGTGGCTGGAACTTCCTTTGCTGATAAGCTGCAAGGAATTACTGGTAGTAAAGAAGGGAATCCTGCTGTAAGCGATCATGACATGTCGGAGGACAGTATCTCGGATGAGGAAGATTCTGAGCCATTGTGCACCATTAAGGAACATCCTGATAAGAATTTCCCTACCTTCTCCTTCTCTCCACGGATGAAAAAACGGCTCTATAAAGCCTGGAATCGATCTCTGATTATTAAACTTTTAGGCAAGACTATTGGCTACAAGCTCCTGCTTTCTATCTTGCAACCTCTATGGGCGAAGAGGGGAGTCATTAATCTAATTAACATTGGCAACGGCTATTTTGTAGTAAAATTTACGAACCAGGAGGATTATAGTAATGCTCTGACTGGAGGTCCATGTATGCTCTTTGACCACTACCTTACTGTTCATCCATGGGAGCCAAGGTTTAATCCTCATCGTGCCACTATTAATAAAGTTGTGGTACGGGTGAGGTTGCCCAAAGTCTTTCTTGAATATTATGACAAAGAAGCCTTATCCTGGATTGGTGATCGTATTGGGGAAACTATCAAGATAGACATCAACACCTCTTGCCAACTTAGAGGTCAGTTTGCAAGAATCTGTGTTGGTGGATCTGAGCAAACAACTAATGTCAGGGTTCACGCTTGATGGAGAAGATTACTATCTCGAGTATGAGGGCCTCCATTGGCTTTGCACAAACTGTGGTATATATGGTCATAGTGCGGATACTTGTGTTGTGGAGAGTGAGAAGAAAAAAAACAGGGGATACTTCTTGTGAGGAGGGTGGAACCAGTGTTATGGATTCTGAGAACTTTAATTCCAGGGAGCAGGGGGTGTGGAAGGTAGTTCAGAAGCCTAAGCGACAAAAGCATGGAGGGAAGGATCAGCACACTGGAAATTTGAAAATGCAGAAAAGTGGCTCTAGATTTTCGGCGTTGGGTTGGCTGAGGAATCCCCGGTGACCGTTGAGACTGAGAAGCAATCGGAGGTGGATCAGACGGTAACCAAGGATACGTTGGGAGCTGAAGAGGCTGACAAAGTAGGTTTGGTAGGTGATCGAATGACTCTGTCAGGAAGGAAGAGCGGAGTGTCATCGGGAACCCATAAAAGAGTAGAGAAGAGTAAGGGTACGATGAGGGAAAACAAAATGGAGGCTGTACTGAGATCAACTCAAAGGAAAGAAAAACGTCATAGGGAGAGGAGCCTAAAGCCAGCAGTGAGTACGGAAGGGGAAGATACCTCGTATGAGGTGAAGGAATATGACAGGGGCTCAGATCTGGAGAAGACAGGGAAAGAATTGGTGATATCGGGTTCAAGCCATATGGACGAACCGGGTATTGAGATGTTTTTGGGGCAAGACCTGGATCCAGGGGATAGCAGACCCACTATTGGACTTGCTGGGAGGTTTTGGGCCCAGCCAGATGGTTCAGATCTAGACTTAGATATGGTGCCTGAGACTATATTGGAAGTGACAGAGAAGCGAATTAGGTTTGGAGCCTGCGACGAGTAAGGCTGTGGGGTTATTTTATTTTATCCATTAAAAATAATGATAAGTATTTTATATTGGAACGTTCGTGGTGCTTGTGGGAAGAATTTCCTTCGAAATATAAGTATGGTGTGTAAATGGAGTCAGCTGAATCTCCTTATTCTCTCTGAAACGAAGTGTGAGGAGGAAGATAGATTAAGACAATTGGGTGGTTTGGGTTTCGAAGGTTTCGCCTTTGTCCCTAGTCAGGGTCGGTCAGGGGGGCTGGTTGCGGTGTGGAAATCTCACTTCATCACCCTCAACGTTCTGAGCTCAGGTAGGCAATTTATGCATTTGCAATGTGAATATGGTGGAAATGTCAAATTCCTTCTCTCTGCTATTTATTCGGTGCCCTGTGTGGTGCAAAAGCAGATCTTATGGGAGGAACTTCAAGGTATTGCATCGAATGTCTCTGAGCCGTGGGTGGTCATTGGAGACTTCAATGACGTCTTGTTCTCATCGGAAAGAGTAGGAGGGGCTGCTGCTGATGATAACAGAATGCAAATTTTCAATGATCGAATTAATAGTTGTAATTTGGCTGATCTTGGAGCTAGTGGTCCTAAATACACCTGGAAGGGGCCGAAGGTGACGGGTGGAAGAAGATTGTATGAAAGGCTGGATCGTGCTTTAGCAAATGTGAGATTTACTCTGGAGATCCCTGATTTGGATGTTAAGGTACTTCCTCGCTCAAACTTCTCTGATCATAGTCCTCTCTGTCTAAAAATAGGGGGCCAGCGGGCTAATGAGAGAAGTGAGCGTTGTTTTAGATTCGAAGCAATGTGGCTCTGTCATGATAATTATAATGATTTTCTAAAGAATGTCTGGAAGGTGGATGGGAATTTCGATAATAATTTATCCCTGCTTCAGGAGTCGTTAGGTGTGTGGAATAGGGAAGTTTTTGGTATGGTCGAGAAAAAGAAACAAGGTATTTTGAACAGGCTTAAAGGGATACAAAGATCTTCTGCCTATCCCTATTCCAATTTCCTGTGCTCTCTCGAACTGGAGCTTCAAGGTGAATTAGATAAAATTATGAAGCTTGAAGAAATAAAGTGGTTCCAAAAATCGAGAACAAAATGGGTTACCAACGGTGATCGTAACACCAGGTATTAACATCTGAAAACTAAAATGCGGAGACGAAGAAATAAGGTCGTGATGTTGAAAAATGGAGCTGGGGAGTGGATTGATAATGATGGAGATCTGAAAGCTTTAGTGGTTGGTCATTTCAAAGAATTATTCTGTTCGGAGATCCAAATGTCATCTGCTCTTATCACTACTGCCAAGTTCCCAAGCCTTGATCCCCTGATCTCTGAAGGTCTATCTCGGGTTCCAAGCTCAGAAGATATAAAGAAGGTGCTCTTTTCTATGGGCTCCTTCAAAGCCCCAGGGATTGATGGGTTTCCCGCCATGTTCTACAAGTCTAATTGGGGAACGGTGGGTCCAGCGTTGTGTCATTTTGTTCAAGATGTTTTTGAGGGTCGAAAATCGCTAGTTGAAGCTAATAGGACACTTATTGCTCTGATCCCTAAGCTGACCAATGTTGAATTAGTTAACCATTTTAGACCCATCTCGCTATGCACAGTTCACTATAAATGCATTTCTAAAGTGATTGCTTTCAGGCTAAGACAAGTGATGGACAAGATTATCTCTCCATTCCAAGCCAGTTTTATCAAAGGAAGGTGTATCCAAAATAATATTATCGTTGGCCATGAGATTATGCACATCATGAATAAGAACCGGAGTAAGAAGGGGCTAATGGCTATGAAAGTTGACCTCGAAAAGGCATATGACCGCATTAGTTGGGAGTTCCTAAGGCAGGTTTTGTTGGAGGTGAGATTTCCGTTGGATTTTATTAATCTGGTTCTATCTTGTGTATCTTCTGTGACTTATAATGTTATGTGGAATGGGATGCCAACTGAATTTTTTACCCCTAGAAGGGGATTACGACAAGGAGATCCAATTTCCCCCTTGCTTTTTGTGCTATGTATGGACAAACTGTCTCATCTAATTTGTGATGCTGTGTCGGAAGCGCGGTGGAAGCCAATTTTGGTAGCTAGAACGGGCCCCAGTGTGTCACATCTGATGTTTGCTGACGACTTGTTGCTATTTGGGGTAGCTTCTGTTGCCTAGGTGGAATGTATGGTAGACTGTGTTCAGAAATTTATGACGGCATCCGGGGGCAAGGTGAATTATGCTAAGTCTTCTATATTCTTTTCTCCGCGAGTTTCCTTGCACACAAAGAACAGAATTATGGAGATTACTCAAATGAAATGCTCTTGTGAAATAGGGCGCTATCTCGGTATTCCTCTTTCTCGTCATAGAAGAAGAACTGAGACCTTTCAATATGTTGTAGATAGGGTGCGAGCGAAACTTAGCGCCTGGAAGGCTAATTCTCTGTCTATGGCTGGGCGAATTACCTTAGCTAAGTCTGTAATTAGTTCGATTCCTCTGTACCCAATGCAAGTGGCTCGGCTTCCTGGGAGTATTTGCCTGGAAATTGAAAGACTTCAAAGGAACTTTATATGGGGTCATGTGGATGATGCTAGAGATCCCATACAGTTGGTTGGGACCAAATCACCAGGCCCAAGGATTATGGGGGTCTCGGATTAAGGAAACTGAGTTCAGTCAATCAAGCTTGCGGCGCTAAGCTGGCATGGAAGTTGATATTGGGAGCTAAAGGTCTATGGGCGGACATACTTACTTACCGGTATATGTTGAGGGAGGAGGAGTCACTGTTGTCTTACCAACCCGGCGATTCTAATTTATGGAGGTTTATTTGTTCCCAAGCTGATCTGGTGGAGCGTGGTGTTAAATGGCAGATTAGAAATGACCTTACTATCAGTTTCTTTAACGATTGTTGGGTGGGGACAGGGATTAGGCTTAAAGATTTTTGTACTCGTCCTTTATCTGAGGCTGAGGAAAATTCTCTTGTGGCTGATTGGGCGGCTAGGGGTACATGGGATCTTAGTAAGTTATCTGATGCTGTTAGCCCGGCTGGTATTAATCAAGTCGCCCCAGTGTTGCCTCCTAGACCTGATGCACCGGATGATATAATGGTATGGGGTGCTTCAAGAGATGGTAAGTTTTCTATTTCTTCTTCTTATTTCCTTTTGGAGCCTAACCCTCCCTCTTTAAGGGATCCTCTTTTTAAGGTAATCTGGCGATGGGACGGAGTGGAGAGAATCAGAGTTTTTCTTTGGAAAGTTGCTCTTGATAGACTTTCAACTAAACTTTGGAGAAGTAAATGGTGTCCTTCGTCGGCTGTGTGTGATTTTTGTAATACAGATTTAGAGGACACCCTGCACATCTTGCGTGATTGTCAGTATGCTAGATCTCTGTGGTATTCTTTCCTTAATCCCAATTCCGTTGCATCCTTCTTTGATGCAAACTTGCGTGATTGGCTTTTTATGAATCTAAAAAGTGCTATTAGTACCAAAACTTGATAGGGAAAAACTTTAAAGCCTATAACTCCGCAAGTATACGGGCCGTATCAGGTAATAAAGTGATAAGAAAAGTATTGTTCCCACGAGGACTTAGTATCACAAACTTCAGTTAAGCATTAATTTCACAATTTCATTTAAGTTGAGAAAACTAGATTGAATTTAATTAAAAGAAAAGAAAATCAAAATAACAAAATACTAAAATAATCGAACGAGCAACCTAGAGTCACTAATCCCTTATTTGTTCTTAGATTTTATCCCCACTAAACTAATTTTGACTTAACTTAATCAGATAATCTAGAGTATTAATGTCTATAAATGCCTTCCGGTCCACTTATATACCTACCTTAATTAATTATGCAATGCCTCACACAACTAAATAAGATGCGTTTTAAATCTGGCTCACTCTAATTTGATTATGCGGAGCTTCTAGGTATATTCCTATCCTAGACGCAAATTAGATTAAAACTTAATTTTACATTAAATTTAAACCTAATTCCACATTATTTAGTCCCAATGTCAATTTAGGATTCCCTCTTCCAAGTTCAACCCTAAATCCCCAAAACATGCTCAATGGTGGCCACTCACTAAGCAATAACAATAAACACAAGATTAAATAAACTGAATTAAATTAAGCAAAACTAATCAGTGGGAATAATCTCTAGAACCCAAACAAGTTCATAGGTCCTCTAGGTTGAAAATAGAATTAGCCACACATGGCTATAACAAAAAGATGAAACTCATATTGAGAGAATAAAGAAAAGAGATGAAAGAAAGTTTTTCCGTCGCCTCCACAGTCCTTCCGTCCTTCCGTGGAGATGATGAAGAAAACCAAAACGCTCAGTCGCTACTCCTCTGCTTCTTTATTTCTGCGTCTCTTGATCTGCTCATCATTCATCTTCTTTATATCTCCTTCTTCTCCCTCTCTTCATATATATAACCTAAATATAACTTAGGTCGTGGGTCACTGATTCTCCTTTTCTTATTAAAAAGATATCTTATATCTTGTAATTTACTCCACCAGATTACGCAATTGATTTTGTTTCTATTTTTCTTGCGTGGGATCTCCGAGTCTGGTTGATTGCATATCCTCTTAATTGCTTCTTCTACTTCTTTCCAAATCAGCTAATATTTCCTGCAAAATATAATAGGATATAAGTAGATTTTATATCAAAATATCTTTTTATCCTATAATGATGGAAAAGTTTATAAAAGATAATTAAATAGGCATATAATATTAATTACTCCAGCTAATTCTCATAAAATATACACCTATTTAATCATAAAATATATACTTATCAAACTCCCCCACACTTAAACATTTGTTTGTCCTCAAGCAAAAGGAAGAGAATTCATTATCTGAAAAGAACATTACTTTTGACATTCCTAAATAGAGAGCAATAAACCACCACACTTAGATCATATCATCAAATCTTATTTAAGTTAATGTCTTATAAGAATAGGTCACTAAGTTAATAGAGTCAAACAATTGTAACAACCTCTTAACGTCCCATGATCAAAAGATCGGCAAGCAATAAGTTCAACCATAAGATTAGTAAAAGAATATTACACTACTCAATTTCTCCAGAAAAATTCAAATGCCCCACCAAACCAAGCTTTTCATTTAATTTATTAAGGATCCTCATGTAGGAAATAACTCAATTTGTCTCTTTTTTCTTTCTTTTCTTATTCTTTTAATTTTTTTTTTTTTTTTGTTTCTTGAGCCGTTGTAGTTCCCCTTTTGACGCGACCCTGCACATGGGTGATGCAGCACCGGTTACTCAGTTACCCCAGCAGGCACCTCAAGAGGCTTTTAGCCCAACTCATAACCTTCTTTGACTTTACCGTTTGACGCGAGTGCCAACATTGGTGATGAAGTGCCCCCGATTACTAAGTGAGGTCTAGAAAAGTCATTGGAGTTGTTTTATTTTTTTGTTTTTTTTTGTTTTTCTTGAGTCATTTCCCTACACAAAAGTTTTACTTAGCTAGCAAATGTCATCATCTAATTTTCTAAAGAAATCATGTAGCAAAATATTCATGAACTAATAATCTGTTGATCATATTACAAACTAATCCCTATTCTCATAGTCCATCTCAAGATTGCAAAAAAAAAAAAAATAAATAACTCAAGGCTTAGGGACTTGGTTGAAACTTTTTTTTTTCTATTTTAATTTTTGACTTGATAATATTCTCTAAGATGGGGAAAGCTCAAAATTAAGGTCAATCCTCAACAATGCAAAAATCTCAAATATAAAAAAAAAAAAATCTTTTCAATTGCATAAGGACAAGTATAATCAAAGAAATTATATCCCTCCCCCACACTTAATCAAACATTGTTCTCAATGTTGCAAAAATATAAAGAGGGAAAAAAACTAGTACTCCCCTGGTTTAGGCCTCTAACTCTAATGTGGAGTGCTTCCTCTGGTACCATCCATGATATTTCAAACTGTAAGGGAAAAGAGAGTGCTAAAGCAAGACCTTGCAGCAACAAGAGGAGTGATCATCTTCAAACCTGAATAAAACTAAAAGAAAGAAAGAAAAAAAAAATATGCAAACAAAATCCTTGGGTTGCCTCCCAATAAGCGCTAAATTTATAGTCTTCAGCCAGACTTCTCAAAAGAAACCACTAATCATAAGTATCAAACACCATAATTACATTGTCTTCATTTCTTTTCAAACAACAAGGTATCACACACAAAAATTGATCATTCAAGTTAATTACTTGTACTTCCTTAATCATAGACAATCCTGGATTACAAGCAATAACTGAAGTCAAATGAAGCACAACATGCATATCCCTGAAAATAAATATAGGCACTTCCAAGAATTTAGAGCATCCAATAAAATCCACTTGACTTTCATCAGTAAGAGTCAACACTTCAAGAGGAGAGTCATGAACAACAACAATTGGGACATCTACATCAATTTGATCACCAAAATCACAATCCTTAGGCTCCACAGCCGGAACCTCTTCTAAACATCCAATATTCTCATCTAAATCAATTTCAAACCCACAATCACTTTCTACATTATCTATAGTCTCATGTGATTCCAAACCTTCAACTTCCTCACAATAATCATTATCAGCATAAGAAATGGTCATCAGGCTTAAGGAATTATTTTGCATTATAGTCTCAAGGGTTGAAACAATTTGACTCACTTGTACCCCAATATTTTGGACACTTGACTTAATGCTAGTGACAATCTCCTCTTGCTCTCTAACAGATCTCTTAATGCTAGTGACAATCTCCTTTTGCTCTCTACTAGATCTCTCTACTGCTTCCACATACTCCTCAAATAATCTCTCTAAATTAGATTTTTCCTTATACTCAATGGTGTGTTCTTCAATTGGTGGATAAGAGTGAAAAGGAGGAGTATTTTCATGAGAATAATAGACATGTGGATCCCTAAAATTATGTTGCTCAAAACCTTCACTAGGACTGATAATTGAATATTTAATACACTTATTTTTATCTCTTGATCAATATTTAGGACTCTTTAGTTAATAAATAATGGCTTTTATGTGCATTTAGGCTTTGGGCCTTAGATTGTAATTTTAGCCATTTTTATCGATAAAATTCCAGTTTTATATTGCTTCACTATTTTTACCATAACTCTTGAACCAGACATCGGATTTGCCTCATTTTTGTCTCATATTTCAGATGATTCAGAGAGCTACAATTGTTATGAAGACATAAAGAGCCAATTCGGACAAGAAGGCGGTCAATTTTGGAGCCAAAGTCAGATGAACAATTCTGGATTTTAATTGGGCTCGAATTTTGTAATTAAAGCCCATCTTTATTTTATTTTCGTTTTGGGCTGAACCATTAGACCTAATTCGTTTTTAGGTTATCTTTAAGTGAGGCAGCCGTCACACATTCATTCTACGCATTAATTCATTCACGTTTTACACAGTTTTGGATTAAAGACGAAGTTT
The DNA here is from genome assembly GCA_025563575.1 of Acacia pycnantha. Taxonomy (NCBI): domain Eukaryota; kingdom Viridiplantae; phylum Streptophyta; class Magnoliopsida; order Fabales; family Fabaceae; genus Acacia; species Acacia pycnantha. The sequence continues at coordinate 130,685 of JAMWYP010000155.1, forward strand.
TAGTTTTCTCTCAAATGTTCTTCATGTTCTTCGTCTTTTCTTCTTCTATTCCAACCATGCTCGGCTAAACTTCTATGATTAATCCAACGTGAGGATTCCATGATTCGTCCGAGAGAGCCTAGGCTTAATCGGATTAGGGTTTCTCGATTCTGTTTTCATCTTATCGGATCGATTTACGAAAATAGTTCGAATATTAGATTTAATATTTGGTTTGGTTCGTCCCAAGGACTGAGTTCGGACTAGGTTTAAAGTGTTGCTGTGCGATCGTACAATGAGACGCCACTGTTCGATCGTCTAGTCGAGGGAATTTCTGGACGGATGCAGAGATCTCGGTTCGTCTAGAACCAAACGCGAGTTCGTTAATATTTCGCTCAAGGATGGACGTTTCTGGGAATCTAAACGTTGGGTTGGTCGTTTTAATCTATTTCAGTTTATTAACGTTTTTCTATCTGTTTCTCAATATTTCGTTTATCTCTGTCTATTTCGTTTTAGTCGGTTGAATCACAAAAAAAATCCCCCCTTTTTTCACCGTTAGGGTTTCGTTGTTGTTGTTAATCAAGCCCGCTGCAAGTTCGTTGGGAAACGATCCAGGTTCCCTATTACTGCAAATCTTTTATTGAATCTGGTTATTTTGAGGCACGGCAAATCTCTTTCAAAATTTGGCGCCGTTGCCGGGGAAATTGCATCGGTTTGATTAGTAACAGTATTGGAAATTTTTAGTATTATTATTATTTTTTTTATTTTTTTATTTTTTTTTTATTTTGATTTGATTTGATTTTTTTATCTTTTATTTTATCTTTTTATTTGATTTTATTTGATTTTATTTTTTTATTTTTTTATTTGATTTGATTTTATTTTTTATTTTATTTTATTTTTATTTTTTTTAACGAGAATTTTTATCTTTTTTTTTTACTTTTTTTACTTTTATTTTATTTTATTATTATTTTTAAATAAAAAAAATTATTTTTTTTTAATTTTTTTTTTTAAAAAAATCATTTGATAGTATTTCTGATAGTCTTGTTGTTTTCACTAATTCTAGTAGCAATTTTGCTAACTCAGACGTTATGACAGAAAGACAGGCAGATCATGCTACTTTAAAGGAATTGGGTGCACTGATGTTAATTATCAACCTTTGTGCATCCAATATCCTAACCTTCTTTGCTAACTTTAAGCTTAAATCTGGTCTAATACACTTGTTGCCTAAGTTTCATGGTCTTGCGGTGAGTGCCCCATTAAGCATTTGAAGGAATTCCATGTAGTGTAAAGACAATGAAACCACAAGCCATTGATGAGAATCATATCAAGCTGAGAGCTTTTCCTTTCTCATTGGACGGTGGAGCTAAGGATTGGCTGTTGTACCTTGACCCTCATCTATTGGGAGCTGGGTGATATTCGAGAGGTTATTTCTAGACAAATATTTTCCTTCATCAAGAGCAAGCTGCGATCAAGAAGGAAATTGGCAACATTAAGCAGTGTTTGGGAAACTATGCATGAGTATTGGGAGAGATTCAAAAGGTTATGTGCAAGCTGTCCACACCATCGATAAATGAAAAAGACCCGATTAACGGTTTCTATGATGGTCTCGCTTAGGTAGACAAAGGATTGGTGGATGCTTCTAGCGGTGGTGCTATGAGCAACAAGACACTGAAGAGGCTCGGGACTTGATATCCATTATGGCGAGATAACTCTCGGCAGTTTGGCACCGGGGCCAATAGTACCCTGTTTACCATATTCAAGCAAAGACCGCCAAACCAAGTATGATTCCCAGAGATTAGAGACTAGACTTGATGATCCGACCTCCCTTGTGAGGCGGTTAGCGTGAATACAGACGGTGCGGTCTTCACCTCCTCGAGTGGGTACTCCGTGGGTTTTGTTCGACCCATATCATTCTACTCGACTCTTGCCCTACCTTGCATGATCCCGCTTACCAAGACCGATCGGTAGCTTCGGTGGGCGTTTTTCGGGAAGGCCACAATACCAACGAGAATAATGCCTTCTCCAATACTTATAATCCTGGTTGGAGAAATCACCCCAACTTTTTGGAACCAAAATCGAACCAGAGTAACCAGAATCGAATCGAGTAACCGGTATCAACGAGTGCAGGAATTACCAGCGAGAGACAGTACATGCCACGGACTTTCCAAAGAAGATCTGCACCCCCTTTGCCTTTGCAAGCACCACCACCTCGACCGGCCATATGTCCACCTCCACGGGCGGCACAACAAAGAGCTAGTAGTAGTGGTGGTGGTTCCTCACTTGAAGATATGATGAAGCAATTTGTCACGCCAATATGCGGTTCCAACAAGAACCGACACTTCCATTCGAGTTTGCAAACACAGATTGGGTAATTGGCAACATCATTGAACCGGCTTCAACCTCGGGGATCCAACTCCCTTCCTTCACAAACAATTCCCAATCCTAAGGGAAATGTGAGTGCTATATCACTATGAAGGGGAATGAACGAGTGAGTTTGAATCAGAATGTCTCAACACTCATCCAGCCTACTATGCCTCGTAAATGCAAAGATCCAGGGACATTTTCTATCCCTTGCCTCATTGGTAACTATAGATTTGATGATTGCATGCTAGATTTAGGTGCTTCTATTAATGTCATGCCTGCATCTGTTTATAGATCTCTTGGTCTTGGTCCTTTGCGTCCTACTGGTGTTATTGTTCAATTAGCTAATAGAAGTAGTGCTCATCCTTCTGGTTTAGTTGAAGATGTATTAGTCAAAGTTAATGACTCAACCAAGCCACTCGCAAGGATCATTATCCTCTACCTTTCATTGATCAGATGTTAGAGCGTTTGGCTGGTAAGTCTCATTACTGCTTCCTGGATGGCTACTCCGGATATTTCCAGATCCATATTGCTCCTGAGGATCAGGAGAAGACGACCTTCACATGCCCCTTTGGGACATATGCTTACCGAAGGATGCCTTTTGGCCTTTGCAATGCACTGGCACTTTTCGGCGTTGTATGGTAAGTATTTTCTACGAGTTTCTAGAGGATTGCATGGAGGTTTTTATGGATGACTTCACCGTATATGGGTCTAGTTTTGATTCTGCTTGGCTAATTTGTCTAGAGTTTTGCATAGATGTACTGAGTCTAATCTTGTGCTAATTATGAGAAGTGTCACTTCATGGTTGAGTCAGGTATAGTCTTGGGACACATAGTGTCTAGGAAAGGGATTGAGGTAGACCCTGCTAAGATAGATGTAATTACTGAGTTGCCTTACCCCGCTTCTGTGCGGGAAGTTCGTTCTTTTCTTGGTCATGCAGGTTTCTATCGGCGTTTCATTCAAGATTTTAGCAAGACTGCCCGACCCTTGTCCAACCTTCGCATAAGGACGCTGAATTTGTATTTGATGATACTTGCAAGGCGGCCTTCGATCATTTGAAGCGTTGCGACTACGGCCCAGTGATTAAGCCCCCGATTGGTGCCTTCCTTTTGAGTTGATGTGCGATGCTTCCAATTATGCGGTTGGTGCTACCTTGGCACGGCGGGTAGACAGAGCATCTCATGTCATTGCATATGCCTCCAAGACTTTGGATTCGCTCGTCTAATTACACCACCACCGAAAAGGAGTTGTTGGCCATTGTATTTGCTTTTGATAAGTTTAGGTCATATCTCGCCTGATCTAGTTAACTATTTGGTAGGTGGTATTTTTCCTGTAGACTCCACTAGGGCCCAAAACCTAAAATTGAAAAGTGAGTCTAAATATTATGTTTGGGATGACCCTTATCTGTGGAAGTTTTGTAGTGACCAGATAGTTAGGAGATGTATACCTGACCATGAATTTCACTCCATATTGCATTTTTCTCATGCTTCTGCCTGTGGTGGTCACTTTGGACCCCAAAGAACTGCTAGGAAAGTGTTAGACAGTGGATTATTTTGGCATTCCCTGTTCCATGATGCCCATTTGTTTTGCAAGTCATGTGATAACTGTCAGAGGGCAGGGAGTATTTCCGTAGGCATGAGATGCCCCAAAACCCTATATTGTTTTGTGAGATCTTTGATGTGTGGGGTATTGATTTTATGGGTCCGTTTCTGCTTCATATGGTTACACTTACATATTGTTGGTCGTTGATTATGTTTCGAAATGGGTTGAGGCGAAAGCCACCGGACTAATGATTCTTCGTGGTGGTGGACTTTGTTAGGTCTAACATTTTCGAGGTTTGGCATTCCTAGAGCTATTATCAGTGACCAGGGTTCCCATTTTTGTAATCGAAGCATGGGTGCCTTGTTACGGAAGTATGGAGTGCTACACAAGGTCTCCACAAAGATACCACCCTCGGACCAATGGTCAAGTGAAGTCTCAAATAGAGAGATAAAGCAAATCCTTCGAAGACGTTAACTCTACCCGGAAAGATTGGAGTAAGCGATTAGAGGATGCTTTGTGGGCATATCGCACCGCCTACAAGACTCCGATTGGGATGTCTCCTTATCGGATTGTCTTTGGTAAGGCATGTCATCTTCCGGTTGAGTTGGAACATCGAGCCTATTGGGCCATTAAGCGGTGTAACATGGATTTGGCTCGATGCAGGATGGAGAGAAAGCTACGGTTGCAAGAATTAGATGAGTTGAGATTGGATGCCTATGAGAGTTCACGGTTGTACAAGGAGAAGACTAAGGCATTCCATGATAAGCATATTCGAGGAAAGAATTTTTTGTGGGCCGAAAGTTCTTCTATTTAACTCCGTTTGAAGTTTATGCCGGGTAAGCTTCGATCTAGATGGGATGGCCCTTTTGAGATCACTAACATTTTTCCATTTGGTCTTTGTTGAGCTATGTGATCCAACCACGGGAAGTACCTTTAAGGTTAATGGGCATCGCCTCAAGCCATTTCATGAGGGATCCCCACGCGGCTGAGGAAGCGAGACTCTCCTCATTGACGCCATCTATCCTCCATAAACCCTTGGGGAGGATTCTTCTTTCTCCTCCATAAACCCTTGGGGAGTATTCTTCTTCCTTCTCCCTCTTTCTCTCTTATTTGTTTTCTTTTTTTCTACCTTGCTTTTGAAAAAAAAAAGTCTCTCTTTCTATGATTGCTACATATTATGAACGTGGAATTAGACTTTGGTTTTAATGGATCATTTCGGTTGGTCTACAATTCTTGACTCTTCGATTACAAGTCTTGATAGTTGATTTGATGTTGTTGATTGCCTAAGTTTGTATTGACCTTGTGAGGTTTGGGTCTGCATGAATGGAATTCATCTTTTGCCATTCTTTCTTTCATGTGTGCATCTCTCATGATTTTTGTTCTCTAGAACTTGCTCCTTTTCTTTTTGAAACTACATTTTTCACTTACGTGCATAAGTATGATGGAAGCTTGTTTTCTTTCTTTTATTGTCCTCACTTGGGCCAAATAGCTTTCCCTTGCATTATGATTCCCTTGCTAGCCCCTTTGTGCCTTTTGACCCATTCTTTTCTAAGCCACATTACAAGCCTAAGCGTAAAACCATTTTATTCCGCACCTTGAAGATTTATTGAGCATTGGTTTCAACTTGTTTTGTGTTTAAGTGTGGGGTTGCTCAGAGTGCAACGGTTTAAGTGGGGGGGAGATATTTGATTTTGACATTGTAATTACGTATACAACGAAAGGAAAGAAAAAAAAATAAAAAAAAAAATAAAATAAAAAAAAAAGAAGAAAAGAAAAAAAAGAAAAGAAAAGAAAATACATAGAAAGGAATGGATATATTAGTAGAATAAAAATTTCATACATAGAGAATGATTGTGTTAATCAGTGCTCTTCCTTTTGATTTCTTTGGTGCTTAGCCTCTCATTCCATACTATTACCTACCTTCACCCTAGCCCCGTTACAACCTTTAATTACAAGCTCTCTTGATTTGTGCATGTACGTGTTGTGAGTAGTGGAGACGTAGAAGTTGAGCAAGCTTATGGTAGAACAATTTTCTTGAGTAGAATTTGAGCGATACACTTATTTACCTTAAACACTTGAGAGACCGATTGATTGAGCGCATCATTTGTGAGACCATCTTTTGTGATTAGCATCATTGATTGAGACTACCATGAATTGTAATTTGAGATGAAGGGATTTTGGTCTTGATTGATTGGTCTTTTGGAACTTTTTGTCCCTTGATTCACTTTTTGCATTATTAGCAATTATTAGTAAAGAAGAGTTTTTCCTTTTAGTCTTTTCTTTAGATTTTGCTCAGGAGTGCAAAAAGATAAGTGTGGGGGAATTTGATAATTGAATATTTAATACACTTATTTTTATCTCTTGATCAATATTTAGGACTCTTTAGTTAATAAATAATGGCTTTTATGTGTATTTAGGCTTTGGGCCTTAGATTGTAATTTTAGCCATTTTTATCGATAAAATTCCAGTTTTATATTGCTTCACTATTTTTACCATAACTCTTGAACCAGACATCGGATTTGCCTCATTTTTGTCTCATATTTCAGATGATTCAGATAGCTACAATTGTTATGAAGACATAAAGAGCCAATTCGGACAAGAAGGCGGTCAATTTTGGAGCCAAAGTCAGATGAACAATTCTGGATTTTAATTGGGCTCGAATTTTGTAATTAAAGCCCATCTTTATTTTATTTTCGTTTTGGGCTGAACCATTAGACCTAATTCGTTTTTAGGTTATCTTTAAGTGAGGCAGCCGTCACACATTCATTCTACGCATTAATTCATTCACGTTTTACAAGTTTTGGATTAAAGACAGAAGTTTTAGTTTTCTCTCAAATGTTCTTCATGTTCTTCGTCTTTTCTTCTTCTATTCCAACCATGCTCGGCTAAACTTCTATGATTAATCCAACGTGAGGATTTCATGATTCATCCAGAGAGCCTAGGCTTAATCGGATTAGGGTTTCTCGATTCTGTTTTCATCTTATCATGGACGGATGCAGAGATCTCGGTTTGTCTAGAACCAAACGCGAGTTCGTTAATATTTCACTCAAGGATGGACGTTTCTGGGAATCTAAACGTTGGGTTGGTCGTTTTTAATCTATTTCAGTTTATTAACGTTTTTATATCTGTTTCTCAATATTTCGTTTATCTCTGTCTATTTCGTTTTAGTCTGTTGAATCACAAAAAACCCCCCCTTTTTTCACTGTTAGGGTTTCGTCGTTGTTGTTAATCAAGCCCGCTGCAAGTTCGTTGGGAAACGATCCAGGTTCCCTATTACTGCAAATCTTTTACTGAATCTGGTTATTTTGAGAGGCACGGCAAATCTCTTTCAAGGACAAAATGAGTTATCAAAACAAGCTTGGTTCCTAGTGAAATCATCTCTCACAAAATGACTAGTTGTACTATATGGACAATGTTCATATAAATGATTCCCTCCACAATAAACTCAAGACATGCAAACATATTGAGAAGAATCAACATATGGAATACAACCATCATTTATGCTCCTTTTACGTTGCCTATATTCATTCAAAGAATTTAAAATAGCAATCAATCCATCTTGTGTAGAAGACAAAGAATTCATCTCCTTCTCAATATTAAGACCAGTTGGTTGCCAATTAAAATCCATTTAAAAAAAAATCCTAAAAAAAATAAAATATTTACGAACTCAAACTTAAACTACTAATGCTCAATCAATTATAACCAAGACAGTTGTGGCACATAAGTCCCCGGCAACGGCGCCAAAAACTTGATAGGGCAAAACTTTAAAGCCTATAACTCCGCAAGTATACGGGCCGTATCAAGTAATAAAGTGATAAGAAAAGTATCGTTCCCACGAGGACTTAGTATCACAAACTTCAGTTAAGCATTAATTTCACAATTTCATTTAAGTTGAGAAAACTATATTGAATTTAATTAAAAGAAAAGAAAATCAAAATAACAAAATACTAAAATAATCGAACGAGCAACCTAGAGTCACTAATCCCTTATTTGTTCTTAGATTTTATCCCCACTAAACTAATTTTGACTTAACTTAATCAGCTAATCTAGAGTATTAATGTCTATAAATGCCTTCCGGTCCACTTATATACCTACCTTAATTAATTATGCAATGCCTCACACAACTAAATAAGATGTGTTTTAAATCGGGATCACTTTAATTTGATTATGCGGAGCTTCTAGGTATATTCCTATCCTAGACGCAAATTAGATTAAAACTTAATTTTACATTAAATTTAAACCTAATTCCACATTATTTAGTCTCAAGGTCAATTTAGGATTCCCTCTTCCAAGTTCAACCCTAAATCCCCAAAACATGCTCAATGGTGGCCACTCACTAAGCAATAACAATAAACACAGGATTAAATAAACTGAATTAAATTAAGCAAAACTAATCAGTGGGAATAATCTCTAGAACCCAAACAAGTTCATAGGTCCTCTAGGTTGAAAAGAGAATTAGCCACACATGGCTATAACAAAAAGATGAAACTCATATTGAGAGAATAAAGGAAAGAGATGAAATAAAGTTTTTCCGTCGCCTCCACAGTCCTTCCGTGGAGATGATGAAGAAAACCAAAACGCTCAGTCGCTACTCCTCTGCTTCTTTGTTTCTGCGTCTCTTGATCTGCTCCTCGTTCATCTTCTTTATATCTCCTTCTTCTCCCTCTCTTCATATATATAACCTAAATATAACTTAGGTCGTGGGTCACTGATTCTCCTTTTCTTATTAAAAAGATATCTTATATCTTGTAATTTACTCCACCAGATTACGCAATTGATTTTGTTTCTATTTTTCTTGCGTGGGACCACCGAGTCTGGTTAATTGCATATCCTCTTAATTGCTTCTTCTACTTCTTTCCAAATCAGCTAATATTTCCTGCAAAATATAATAGGATATAAGTAGATTTTATATCAAAATATCTTTTTATCCTATAATGATGGAAAAGTTTATAAAAGATAATTAAATAGGCATATAATATTAATTACTCCAGCTAATTCTTATAAAATATACACCTATTTAATCATAAAATATATACTTACCAGTACCAGATGGGGAGATAGATGGAGTCAAGTGTTTGGAGTCTCCTTATGAAAACTTTGGGAGTGGCGAAATCATCACTGTTTTGTCAGTAATTTCAGAAAGCCTGAAAACCCAGCTTCTGTTATATCAGCAACGTGGCATAATTATTAAGGGAAGCATGCAACAGTTGTGGTGTGTGAGCCAGACCTTAGCGCCATGAGTAGGGTGTGGGTTAAACCTCCGGTAGGCTGGATGAAGCTTAATGTGGATGGAGCTAGATCAATCATCTCGGCTCAAGCTGGTTGCGGTGGTTTGATTAGAGACTGGGAGGGGCATTGGGTGGCTGGATTTTCGAAAGTAGTGGGGGAATGTCAAGCGAATGTGGCTGAGGAGTGGGCGCTGATAGAGGGGTTGCAGATGGCTTGGGAGTTGGGAACAAGGAAAGTAGTGGTCGAGTCTGATGCTGAGGACTTAGTGAGGATGGTCCTGGACGAAGCGTATAATATTGGGAGTTAAATGTTATAAAAATTAAGGAAATGTTACGATGGGACTGGCAAGTATGTCTTAAGGCTATTCCTAGAGAAGCTAATAGAATTGCTGATGAGTTAGCTAAATCAGGAATTTCTAAGTCTGATGTACTTGAGTCTTGCCCTTCCTATTTAAGGACATGGGTGGACCAAGAGAGTTTGGGAGATAATCCCCTTAGTTTGTAACTTTGTACTGTTATTGAAGGCTACTAGCCATCTTTCTTATCAAAAAAAAAAAAAAAAGTTAACACCTATGACTTGCTCTTATATTTATATGAGACATTTAAATATTGTATCAATTTTTTATTTCTCATTTTGTACACATTTAATTACTTATATCATTCTATTGAATTCCCATGCATTCTCTTTCCGCACATTCTCTCTCTTCCATTTTTTTAACCCGAATTTCCCACTTAAATGAGGATATTTTTTACCCAAAAAAAAAAGGTTCTTTTCTCCATGTTTGGTGCCTCTAACAAACTTTTTTTTATATAGAAAGGAATGGAGGAAGTAGTTTCTATTTCTCTTGTCCCCTAATAGAAGACTTATTTATCTAATTTTGAGAGATTAAAAAAGTAAAATAAATTATGTAATTATAACATATATATGTGACACGACCTCTTTAAAATTCTTTTAAGTAATATTAGATTATATATCATATTATAACCTAGATAAATTAGTTTGAAAAAATATATATAAATATGAGTGCTAAATAGGAAATAATATGTTATATTTATGACTTAAATTCACCTCAAACTATGTCTAGGACGCTTTTCTTTGGAGCCTAAGTAATGTTGTACAAGGTTTCTTGAGTTTTTGTGTTATCGTTTCACTCATAATAATAAATTTTGATGTCTGTGGAAAAAAAATCATGTAGGAGTACTTTAACATTTTTATCCATTTAACAATCAGCCTATTTTCTTGGCCAAAATAATAAGGCAATTGAAAAAAAAAAAAAAACCATTTAAATTATAAAAACCTCAAAAATTACTGATAGGAGTATGAGATTTAAAGTTTGAATATTGACAACTTGTGTATAGGAATTAAACTTGAGCTCCTCAAGTTATTATTATCTATACTTACGTTGTCAATGCCCAAATTTTAAAATTTTATATTTTTACTAGATTACATATTTACCATTTTACTAATTTAATAGGAATTTTGAGATTTTTATAATTAAAATGGTATTTTTCTTCTATTCTCCCAAAAAAACAATCAACCTATCTAAAAAAAATATTGATGATTTAATGTGATGGATAAAAAATGAAATCAAATCAAATGATAAGGATGCAATGACATGACACAAAGGGAGTCCGTGGAGGATAATGGGTGGGCTCGTTTTTAGGGATAGTGGCTGCCGTTTGCTATTATGTGTGGGCCTAACTAATTTAGTTTTTTAATAAAATTATTTTATACTTTGGTAGGCGATCTCGTAAGTCTCCAGTAAGTGCTCATAGAGTCCGGGGCCGTGCCCTGACCTTGGTGGGGGACTGATGTCGAACCCCTCCAAAACTTTTTTTTCATCAAAAAAAAAAATTTATTAAATGAGATTCAAACATTGTTCAATTTAAATTTGAGTAGCTTTCTCAATATAATTAATATTTTTACATGCTTGGTTATGGTAACCGGCCAATAGAAATTAGGTTTAGGGAAAGGAGTTAATCCATCTCAATATAATAAATTAATATTTGAATTTATATTAAGAGAAATATCCACATTTTGTGCAATTCACTCAAATCTATTGTTGTCAAACTTATGGATTGATTTCCCGATTTTATTGTTTCTACGTTTCTAGTTTATAAAATTGAGTCGAGTCGTTTGTAAACTCGTGATTACTGTAAACTTAGTTAAACTCATGAATTTATATGCCGAATTTATGGTTTTTACGTTTGTAGCTTACAAAACTATATTAACTCATCTTTAAACTCGTATTAATTTCTTCGATTTGATCATGTTTAACAGCTTTATATATAAATTTTATAGATTTTTTTTATATATATATGATAAATTATGAATGTCAATGGATTTAATTTCAATTATTTAGATTTAAAATATTTAATTATAAACTATTAATACTGATTTAATGATGAAAGCAAATTCTTACGAGTTTACAATTAGAGTTTACGAAACGATTTTATGTCACTATAACGAGTTTGTTTAAACTCGTAAGTTTGACAACCTTGCTCAAACCTATAAAATAAATTTTTATTTCCGGCCAACCTGCAAAATATTTTTAAATTTTTTTTGCCTGAAACCTACAAAAATAAACTTCAAATATACAATATTAACTAAGAAAAATCATATTCCATATACTCAAATTAATTATTAGTAGTGGAGGGATATGCGATATGGTATTGGAGTAAGTGAATTACATTGATTAATTATTAATAAAAAAAATTTTAATGTGAAGAGGGGAGGAAGAAGGAAGGGGCCAAAGATTGAAGGCATTATCTTTTTTTATGAAAAGGAATATGCCAATAAGATAATGATTGATTGAAGGATGTCTTTAATTATTATATTCAAAGTAATTAAAGTTTGAAAATGGTGATTAAGGAACCTACTAAGGCCCTTACTTTATATATTCACTTAACTATAATCACGACAGATATAAAAACAGAGACACTTAGCTGTCAAATTTTATTTTTAAAAATAAAAAATAATATTGGATAAGAAGAATATGAAGTACCATTTGAAAATGAGATGTTTTTTTTTTATAAAAAAAATATTAATTTTAGTTTAAAGTAAATCATAATTTATTCCTCATGATGAGTCATGTATTTATAGTAGTTTTAAAAATTTATTGCTTTATTTATTCTTTTTTCTAAATTATAAACCAATTGAAAAAAGTTCAAACTCAAGTAAGATTCATTTAAAACTTATTAATCCGTTGGTTTGAATTTGACTAAAATATAAATATTAACACTTGTATATTAATTCAAGTCTAAACATTAAAAATTACGCAGAAAAAAGAGTTTATTACCTGTATCTGAATTATAATTTTTTTTTTTCAAATATACTCAAATTAAATAGAGGTATTTTTTATAAAAAAAATATATTATTTGTTAAGGGTTGAGGAAAAAATCATTAAATAGGAATATTATTTTTTTAAAAATTATAAGATTACAAACTATATATACATTGTATACATTATATAAAGCGACATGGACAAAACAAATCATGTATTATGTTTAGCTACAAGTAATATTATAAATTTAGATATAATGAGGTATTAATAAATGTACATGGAAAAGAGCGGGGAGGGACCCACAGACAAGTCACAAGCAAAGATGTTGAAATAATGTCATCATTTTTTATTTTTTATTTTTCCTCCGACAAAGTCATCATCGTTTCTAATAACTCATCATGTTTTGGAGTTGGCATATCGCTTTTTTGTAGCCAATGATATGTTTTATTATGGATTTCATATTTTAAAATTGAGATTGAGATTTAGAAATACAATTACTATCTCCTGTTTAAAATATAAAAATCAGAGCCTCGTCCTTGGGCTCAACTAGTAAAGGGGTTGGACATTCTCATCAAAGGGAGGGGGTTCGATCCTGAAGTTGGTCAAGACGTTGGGGGAGACATCCTAGCTCCTAGGTGTCTAGGTTAACGCCTGAGAGTAATAGACGGCTCGCCCTGCCCAACATCGGTATCACCTAGGAGGAAGGGAGATTTCACCCTACCCTTGGATTGTGGGTAAACCCAACTCATTTCTTAAATTTTTTTTAATCAAAAAATAAAAATAAAAATCAGATGACTAAATTAAGTAATTCAAAAAGTTAGTTAAAATTGGTTAAAACATAATAAATTTGTAAAAAATATAATTTACTTTCCTAAAAAGTCCTCATTTATGGAGAGGGTGGGTGTGAGAGAGAATGAGTGGAAATATATATGAATGAGAAGAAGTGGAAAAATATATATGAAAGAGACATATAATTAATTAGGGATAAAATTGAAAGAAAAACATTAAATGATGAGATAAAAGCAAAGTAATTTTTATATAAAAAACCAAATCTCCTTACAGGTTTAGATCTTATATTTTAAACAAAAGAGAGTATTAAAAAATAACAGCCGTTTCTCATTGTTTTTTAAAGATATTCTTATTCCTTATGGCACGTACACTATATCTGATTTAGATAAGCATATATATAAATCAAGTTCTAGAAGTGATGATTATCCTCATCTTTGTCACTTAATGGAGTGCTCCATCTGATCCTAAATATAAGACATAATTAATTTTTTTTTGGAGACATTAAGAAAGATAATTAAATTACTTTAAAATATTTATATTTGTCATATTTTCCTCAAATTATTTTACCTAACTTATAAACTAATATATAATCTAAAGATATACAACATATAATATGATTAAGTAACTTATTTAGTTTTCATAATTTCTCAAAAAAAATCAACAATGTTTTGTATTTAAGACTAAAGGAAGTATTAATTAAGTTTTTTTTAATATCATCCATATTAAAGTCATTAACGGTGAGAAACAACGTAATAAAAACATGAAAATTCTTTTTATATAATTGTAGGTAAAATTGAAAATTTATTATAATTTCAGACAAAGTTCTTAACCGTCTCTTATTAGTTCTGAAAAAGTAGTTAAAGATGATTTATAATGGGTTAAGGAGCAATTTAGCCAACGAACTATTACCTCAAGAGCACCCAACACAAATAACTTTTAAGTGGACCAAAAAAAATTTAAAAATTTACAATCAGCACAAAAAACTTTTATTCCAGGAGCGCCCAGCACAAAAAAGTTTTACTCTATTTTTGTGCTGAATGCACATTTTTTAATTTTTTTTTTTTGGTATTTTTGGTTCACTTAAAATTTATTTGTGTTGCGCGCTCCTGAAGTAAAAGTTCATTGGTCAAATTGCTTCTTAACCCATTTATAATAAGAATCAGTTGAGTGAGTAAATTGTCAAATATTTTGCATTGGTATGAAATTTGAGGTCAACTTTAATATTCATAATCTATGAATAAATGAGTTGTGTTCACAAATTTAAAACTTTTGGAAAGTTTATTGGTAAGTGTTAAATGTTTTGGAGGTTATTTAAAAATTGCCTTTAGTCGTATTTTCATGGCTATTTAAAACAAATGCCACAAACAAAAGAGGGGAAAATTTTGGGAAAGTTCAATGAACGAATTGATGAGTCTCTCAAGACCAAATTAAGAGTCTAAGAGACCACTCAAAGAAGGAAATGAAACTTAATAGAGATAAAAGAATGTTGAAAATGACAAGTTTAATGCAAAAATAAAATAAAAATAACAAGAGGACTCTGAACGATGGTTCTCAAATCCGGACCGGACTAGGAACCGGCGAATCGATGGGTAAATTGGTCCGGTCCAGGAGTCAAACCGGTTCGTTTTTTTTAAAATAAAAAATTGATTTTTTTTTTTAAATTTTCTTTAGAATTTCATACTAATAACTCTAAAATCTTTCATTTTTTACCGGTTTGACTCTAATTTGACCCACTGACCATTGACCCAGTACCTAGACTGGTCTGGTGACCGGTCCGGGTTTCAGAACCTTGCTCTGAACTTGAATAATCTTTTGATGAGGAAAAAATGGAAATAAAGAGAAGTGAAGTTTCCATTTGATTGATCCCTTTGTAAACAGAATATTCTCCAAATTTATTAATGAGTTCATTTTAAATAATGAAAAATATTGGAAAATGCCCAATTGATCTCTCCTTAAAGAGCATATTCTCTAAATTTATGCCCAACGTACGGACTCCACTACAAATTAATCAAAGCAAGTGGACTTCTTTTTTTTTTTTTTTTTTAGCCAATTTACACATGGTGATTTTTTTTTTAACCTTATGCCTAATAGATAATAGCACACTCAAGGCTTTATACTAAGGCTCTGTTTGTATGAGGGAAATTAAGAAATTTTTTTTAACGGATCTAAAAAAATTGGAGAACTAAGATTCAAATATTTTAATTAATTTTTTATTTTTATATCTTCTCTCTATTAAAATTTAAAAGGTACATTATGTCATAAATTTCAGTTTTGTGTAGTTGAATTTTGCCTCAGATAGTTAATATAAGATATATTTACCTAATTTTATTAGATTAAAAAAGTTAGTTGAATTAGTTAATATGACATGTACATTCTAAAAATCCTTAGTTATTTTCTTTAATTTCTCATTCCCTCCCTTCTTTGATTATTATTAAAAGATCATCAATATGGGTAAATTAAGAAAAAATGATAAATATACAAACTATATGATATATTTAAAATCAAGATCATACGTAGATAGATTTCAGTGGGAAACATAAAGATAAAGAGCCATCCTACTGCTAAGTATTAGCGGTCCTAGTGAATCAAACACATTGTCACATTCCATGCTAAGAGTGTAGAGGATCATTTATATGTATGATTACTTTCTAGTTGGAACCAATTGTCAATTATCAATGTCATTTCAAAGACCCCAATGTTAACTCGACATGTTTGGGGGCCCCGTGACTCTGATTTTTAATGAAAAAAGTAATACACAAAAGTCTATAATTTACCGCTTGTTTTTGGGTCCAACTGACAAAGGGGTCAGACACTCTCACCAAAGAGAGAGGGTTCGATCTTGGAGTTGGTCAAGCCGCTGTGAGAGGCATCCTAGGTGATGTGAACTTGTGGAAACGCAGGCTGAGGTGGAGATATGTGTACTTTCAGTCCTGTATGCCCTGGGGAGCAAAGTCATAGCGCCCTGCCCTTGGACTGTGAGTGAACCCAACCCCTTTCCTAAAAAAATTTTATATTAAAAAAAAGTCTATAATTTTGGGTTGGGTTTGGGGAGGGGGGGATTATCACTTAAACTTTAAAATTTTAAATAAGTGACTTGTGTCTAAAATGAATTGTCAATATTTACTTAGATATAGTTAATACTTGCTCTCTTATTTATTATAAGACATTAACTAATAAGTGTATTTATTTTCTTTAGAAAGCACTTGTTTGTTTCCAAAGAATATTAAATGTTCTTTTTCATGTATGCTCATAATTAATAAAGTTAGTGAGTAAGAATAATAATTAATATGATATTAGAGTTTTGCGCAATTAGTAGGGATTATATTGGATATTACTTAAATTTTAGGACAAATTTAATGACTTTAACTGTTTTTATGGGTTTGTGAGAATTGTAATTTGGTACCTTATAGTAAAGATCAAAGGGAGTATATATATTCTTGTAGGCAACAAAACTAATTTGAGATTTTGAAAATCAAGTGGTATTTTTTTTTTTTCCTTTCCCTGTAATTTACGGTAATGATTTTTTAGAAAAAAAAAAATTTATAATAGACCCCGACCCATTCAAATTGGAGACAGGTCTTATATGGGGTATTATCTTCTGCATTTACAGCAACCTTGTTTTTATAAAACAAAAAATACAAAGGCAAGCAAGTAGCTTGAGAAGTACAAAGTGTCTACTAATTAGACAATACTAATGTGGTTCTGAAAGACTTCACCACAGCTTAAATAACTCCAAATAAACAAAAGGCTGTGTCAATAAGACTTCAAAATCTTGATATTCGGGCTAGATAGTTTGCACATCTTAATTCTTCCTGATACACACGAATGATCTAGATAGTCTGCACATCTTAGTTCTTCTGATACACACGAATGGGCTAGATAGTTTGCACATCTTAATTCTTCCTGATACACACGAATGATCTTAAGATTCTAATTTGATAGGATAAGGGATCTTACTTCTTGAATCTCATCTTGCAAATGATGTACTTGTCCCAATCAATCAAGAGCAAATGCATAACTTCAGAAGAATCTGTGTAAAGCTTAATTCTACATAGTTCCAACTGTCTATAGGGCATAAGACCGATGTGGATAGCATGGATTTCCACAGCAGTTAAAGTCATGTGCCTTAACTTTGGTTGAAATCCATATATCCAGTTGGGGTAATGTGCACTCCCCTACAAACTGCCTGGCCACTAATATTTAAAGGGACTTTAAATCCAAGACTTTATCCCATAATTCATTCCACTAAAACCAATAGAATAATAATTTATTTTTTAAAGTTAATTTGAAAAAAAGATTTTTTTGGTAATATACTTTTTTTAATGAACAGTAATATACATTTTAAAATCGTCATTCATCCAGTTAATTGATTTAAATTTTAAGATATCATAAAAATATTAAATATAATTGTTTTCTTTCTTATTCACCATTACAGCCATAGAGAATAAAACACATAATCTCTTGTTTAAATAAGACTTAAGGGAGATATTATGACGAAGGATGGAAATAGACTATGTCAGACTTTACCTAAATAGATCTGGACCTACAATAGAGATTTAAAGCTTGAGCCTGAACATGAGCCAATATGTAGGCTTTTGTTATACTTGAGCTTGAACCTTTAAAAGGCCTGAAACATGTTTAAATGTTTACTTAAAATGTAGACCTTTAAATACCTTTAAAACTTATGCCTCCAAATTCATATATAACCCTTCATTTTTTTTTTTTTTTTACAATCCTACATTATGTTTTAAAAGCCTAACATCCATTCATTGTTTTAAAAGCCTAACATCCATTCATCCATTCTTATCGTAATATAAGAATGGATATAAAACTGCAACTAAGCATCACTGTTTAAATCACAAAATTTTATGAATGTAAAATTTAGACTATAATTTTAAAGAACATAGAATAACTTGTATCCATCAGAAATTTATTAATTTTTTTCTTTTTGAAATTATACTTTGAAACTCATTATCCCCAATTAGTAATTATATCAAACTGTACATCTCACCGTTCACTTTTGGTGGTGTCTTGTCTCTTATCAAGCCATCATCTCTGCTCATTTCGGCTATTAGGTTAAACTTTTCAGATAGTTTCACAAGAAATTAAAGACATAATAATAATAATAATAATAATAATAATAATAATAATAATAATAATAATAATAATAAAGCACTTCCCTTATATTTGAACAGAACGGGCCTTTAACGCAACAAAATGCATTCATGCACTCGTCACAGCCTAAGAGTAGAACACACAATCTTATGTTTGTCCAAGACGTAAGGAAGTACCATAACCAAGTATCATTGTTTTCAAATCACAATAATTTTATGAATGTAAAATTTAGACAGCATAAAACATAGGAATAACTTCAGTGTATCAGAAAACCGTACATCACAGAAAGCTCAGAAGATAAGATGCACTGTTCATCAAGATGGTGTCTTGTCTTCCACGGTTGACCTTTTCTGTAAGTTTCACAAGAAATAAAAAACATAAATACATAATAGAAAAAGTATTTCCCGTTTACAATTCTACAGCAAAAATCATTCTCAATGATTTCCATTCATTATTTCAGAGTGATGGAATACCTACTAGTATCCATGCCCTTATATTTGAATAAAACGGACCTTTAACAAAAAGGAATATCATTTTCAAGAAAAGGTACATCGTGAAAGGACCTCACAAATTCACAATTACATCACTCAAGAGAGTGAAGATGGCATGCTTACTTTTGCATGAATGTTACAAAAAAGGAATGCCTACAACAATTGAATAAAAAATGATTGTCAGAGCCGCTATCCAGAGGCATGTGCAGGTAGGTAATGGTAAATTTGAGCAACATTGAGCAAGAGCTCCCATGGGGTTGAATGAAAGGAAAGAGAACAAAAACCACAATGTTGGAACTAATAGCGGTTCCAGTAGGTTCTGCGTCTGAACCAGTTGTAATCAGGCAAGCCCTGAATAGGTCCCATGGCCGAAATAGCTATATCCTACAGTAGGAGAAAACATGCCATGAACCATACATCTCAAAGCATCACACAGGAATAATTACATCTCAAGAGATTTCGACCATTACCTTGTCGTAAATGAATCGGTTTGCCACACGTTTAATTGTGCTTGCATCTACCGCATCGATTCTGGCAACCAATTCGGCAAATGGAATTCTTCGACCATATGTAAGCAACTGAAATTGATAAAAGTTTGTGAATATAGCAATTTGTTTATTGATATGATCTTAGCGCCAGAGACAAAAATGATGCAGCATGTCAAGCTAGTCATAATTGAGAAGCATAAAAACCAGACACCACAAATTTCAGAATACCAATAACGTGAGTAGATAACCAGAGTGGTTTGAGACAATATCACCAGCAACGCAAATTCCCAGGTTATTTGTCATGTTTACTGTCGCATTAGAAAACAAATTCACTATCTCCATTTGAAAATGGAAATAATCTCTTTTACACTACTCTGACAAGCATAATAGAATGTAATTTTGAAATTAAGGATGGTTTGGCATTTCAAATTTAATAGTAACTTTTATACTGGATACTAATTAAGGTAAAAGATGCCATGCTATTTAAGATGCCCATGTTTGATGTGACAATTGCATATTGTTGGAAGAGAGAATACTGGGTGATACTCTCTTAAGTCTTAATTATAGGACAACATTTGAGAGTTGATCATGGCCCTAATTATAGGACAAAGTTCTAATTTTTGTCAATTTCTTCTCAAAATTTCCCTATTGTTTTCATAGTGGTTGGGTGTTTTACAAATTTGTAAGGGACGCTAGAGGGGAGCAAAACAGAGCGCTGAATAGGGAAGCTACACTGGAGGTATGTCTTATAATTAGGACCGGATGAAGTATTTAGCAAGAGTTAAGGCCCTGTTTGGTACATGACAAGATTGCTGGCAAGAGAAGAGCACAAGGTAACTCCTAATGACCCAAATTTTGACACATGGTTCGCTGAAAATAACTATCCTTAATCTCTCCAAAATTAGGTAAATATGTCTTATAATTAGGACCGGATGAAGTATTTAGCAAGAGTTAAGGCCCTGTTTGGTACATGACAAGATTGCTGAGCACAAGGGAAAAAATGAGGGATTTCATGGTTCCGTATATGAGAAAAGGAGAGTGTGGGGATTTCATCACAATTTTGAAAGCATAATTGGTTTCCACAGTTAAAAGGAAAGAAAGTATCATGCACCATGAATAATTCAGAAATGCCCCTACCAAGATATTTTATGATTTGAGGGAGAAGCGCGGTTTGTATTTTTTGCTTTAAGTTATTTCCAATTCCTCTTTTTCTATTCTACCAAACATCACTCTGATATATTTTGTTTCCATTCCTTTTTTACCTGTGTTTCATTCACATTTCTATTCCATTATGTTGAATTTAGAGGGATAACGCATACTCCATTCATCTGTGAATAAAAGAAAGTACATACGAGCCTTTATATATAGACAAACCTAGAGCTAACCCTTAGAATCTAATCTAATCTAATTAATCAAAATAATTAGGATATAATATCCTAAGATATAATATATCCATATCTAATCCTAAGATATGATAAATATAAAACTTAATAATAAGATAATGATTAATCTAAATAATCCAGAATATTCTAACACATTAAAACGCTTTCCTCTCATCCAAATGGGGCCTAAAAGAGCTGTGATGTGAGATTACGTGGTATATTGCACACTATGGTTAAGAACATTGAAGTATAAGATACCATACGATTCAAATCAAGGTGTCCAAGTTAGGTGATTAAAGGAATCCAGAGTCTGAAACAGTTACATTCATGGGAGAGACAAAAATATTCCAGTTTAAGAAAAAATAGGACCATAGATGCATATTAAAAGACCTAATTAATGGACAAATTCACATCCTCTAAGAAACGAAAAGGCACAAAAATCAAGACCTAATTAATGGTATGAACTGTCCCCTTCCCCACTGTTTTTATTTGTAAAATGGGCGAAGGTGCAAATTTAGCAATAAACTATTTCATTATGAGCACCCTACACAATTATCTTTTGTTGGGTTTAAAAGTAGACAAACATTTTTTAAGGTAGCATATATGGCAATGCCGTCACCTCTGGTTAACCTCTGTTACTTTTTGCATTATGAGTCTCACCAGTCTTCCCACTCTATTATTTTTAGTATATTTTTATAAATATGTGCCTTTTTAATCTCTCACCCTCTCTCCTCCTCCACAATTAAGTTTTGTCAATGAAAAGACAATAATGCCCTTACTTCATTTTTTTCATAAGAGCATTTACAAGACAAATAAAGAGAGTCAAAGAAAACCAAGGAGTTAACAAGATCATTTTGGCCATTCACAAGAGAAATAAGAGAATTCAAAAGAGAAATAAAGGTATTCAAAAGACAAATAAAGCCATTTACAAGAAAAAAAGGATTTAAGAGAATCAGGGAGTTAAAAAAAATTAGTCATTCATAAGACAAATATAGACATTTATAAGACAAAAAATGTTTATGTCTACTATTGAAACCAACAAAAGATAATTGTATTGGGTGCTCATAGAGAAATAGTTTATTACTAAATTTACACCTTCGCCCTTCTAAAAATATATTAAAATAATAGAGAATGAGAAGACTGGTAGGACCCACAATACAAAAAGTAACGGAAGTTAACCTGGGTTAATGGCGTTGTCATATATGCTACCTTAAAAATGTTTATGTCTACTTTTGGACCCAACGAAAGATAATTGTGTTGGGTGCTCATATCGAAATAATATGAAAGATCTAATGTACCTGGCGCCCCATATCTTCAGCCACTGGACTTGTGCCATCTATGTGGAGCAGGAGTGAAGATTTCAACTGAAACAAATACAAAATTACAGTCACTATTGAACTACGACTAGGTATAGAAACTGAAGAATAGAGGATGAGAATAATTGATGATTCTATTCGTATGATAGGTGATACATTTATAGACCAAAAGAGATCTAGATTTGAAATTTGAAAAACAATATCCTAACAATAATCTCCTATAATCTCTAGGTTTAGTTAATCCCTATAATTATGGGACTAATAAAATATTATAATAATAACAAATTCTACACTCCCCCTCAAGTTGGACTGTAGATGTCAATCAAGTTCAACTTGCCAATTAGATACTCAAATCTGTCCTTGGGCAGCCCTTTGGTGAGGATGTCTGCATTCTGTTCTTTAGACGGTATATACCTCAAATCAACGATACCCTCATCGACTTTTTCCCTTATAAAATGTCTGTCTATCTCGACATGCTTGGTTCTGTCATGTTGAACCGGGTTATGAGCAATGTGAATTGCAGCCATGTTATCGCAGTAGACCTTGATTGGTAGATTTATGCATTTCCTCAAGTCTTCTAGGACACGCTTTATCCAAATGCCTTCACAGATCCCTAGTGCTACAGCTCTGTATTCAGCTTCAGCACTGCTTCTTGCAACTACACTTTGCTTTTACTTCTCCATGTGACCAAGTTACCCCACACATATGTACAATACCCGGATGTTGATTTCCCTGTCATCTTGATCGCCCGCCCAATCAGCATCAGAACATGTGACTCTACATTCCGTTTGTCATTTTTCTTAAATAGCAAACCACGTCCCGAGATCCCTTCAAATAACGAAGGATCCTGTAGACTTCATTTAAATGTTTCATTTAGGGTCATGCGAATGCTGGCTAACAACACTTACTGCAAATCCAATGTCGGGTCTGGTATGGGACAGATATATTAGTTTGCCTACCATCCGTTGATAGTTCCCTATGTCCACCGTTTTACCGAGATCTGTTTCTTCATCTATTTTATTAACCTGTATAGGCGTGTCACTGGGTCTGCAACCTGTCATCCCTGTTTCCTTTAGGAGGTCTAGTACATACTTCCTTTGGGAGATATAGATTCCTCTCTTGGATCGAGCCACTTCCATCCCAAGAAAGTACTTCATTTCTCCAAGATCCTTGATTTGGAATTCTCGTGCTAAGGCTGTCTTGATTTGATGAATTTCTACCTCGTCATCTCCAGTAAGAATTATATCATCAACATACACGGCTAACACAGCCATCTTACCCTTGTGATGTTTAACGAACAAAGTGTGGTCACTCTGCCCCTGAGTATACCCGTGTCTCTTCAGAACTCGAGTGAATCACAAACCAGCACGTGGAGATTGTTTCAACCCATATAATGATCTCTTTAGCTTGCAGACTTGATTAGCCTTTTTTCCTGGGAACCCTGGAGGTAACTTCATGTACACTTCTTCCTTGAGGTCTCCATTGAGGAAGGCATTCTTTACATCGAGCTGGTGCAAATCCCAGTCTAAATTTACTGCAACAGATAAGAGGATTCTGATGGTATTCAACTTGGCTACCGGGGCAAACGTTTCAGTGTAATCCTCCCCATATATTTGAGTGAAACCTTTTGCAACCAGTCTAGCTTTGTATTTCTCCAGTGTCCCATCTGCTCTATACTTTGGGGTGAATACCCATTTGCATCCAACAGGCTTCTTTCCTAGAGGTAGATCTACTATATCCCATGTCTTGTTTCTTTTGAGTGCCTCCATCTCTTCCAAGACAGCTTGCCTCCACTCAGGTATAGCCATGGCCTCATCAACCGTGTTTGGTACCCTTATGCTATCAAGGTGAGAAACAAACGCCCTATATTTAGATGAAAGGGCCTTATAGGATACAAACTGCTCAATAGGATGTCGAGTGCATGATCTGGGATTTTTTCGTACTGCGATGGGAAGATCAAGGTCAGAATTCTTTGTTACCACTGGTTCTCCCGGACCTGCCTCTGGTTCTGACTCCTGGTGAGTGCTAACAGCTTGTGACTCATTACCCTTTTTATTTCTTCGTACGTAGGTTTTACCCCACTTGTTTGTGTCTCCCCCTGGACTTGGCACATTATCAGGATTATCAGGGGTGTCAGGTTCTGTATGGATAGGTGTATAGGTTGGAGGTGTATAGATTGTAACTGTTTGGTCATCTTTTGGTGTCTGGAATTCACCATCACTCTCCCCCTGAATTGCAGACAGGGAATAATACGGAGTAGTCTCATGAAAGGTGACATCACAGGTAATGAAAAACCTTTTGGAAACCGGGTCATAACACTTGTATCCTTTTTGGGAATTAGCGTAGCCAAGAAAGACACAACGAAGGGCTCTAGGGTCAAGTTTGTTGGTATGATGGAGGTGAACATAGGATGTGCAACCAAACACTCTAAGTGGCAGAGTGTTTTCAAGGTATGGGAGGTTATAGTATTGATGCAAGAGCTGAAGTGGTGTTTTGTAAGATAGTGGTCGGCTTGGCATTCGGTTAATGAGGAATGTAGCAGTAAGAATAGCATCGTCCCAATGATATTTAGGAACATTACTACTAAACATGATGGCTCTTGCAATTTCGAGAATATGACGATTCTTTCGTTCGGCAATGCCATTTTGTTGAGGTGTATTGGGACAAGTGCTTTTGTGAATAATGCCATTTTCGGATAGGAAGGTAGATAGCGACTGATTGAAGTATTCAGTCCCGTTATCAGTGTGTAGGATCTGGATTTGGGTTTGGAACTGGGTTTGGATCATACTGTGGAAGTTGAGGAAGGTTTGATACACCTCGGTTTTATCTTTCAACCGGTAAACCCAACTGACACGTGTATGGTCATCAATGAAAGTGATGAACCATTTGGATTTCGATCGGTTTGGTGTGCGGGATGGTCCCCATAAATGCTGTGAATTATGGAAAAAGGTTTTGATGCATGGTACGGAGTTTTTGGAAATGAAGTACGATGATGTTTAGCCTTTTCACATGAATCACATTGAAAATCAGAAGCAATTTTATTGGAAACAAGAGATGGAAACATCTTAGACATGTAATTGAAATTTGGATGACCTAAACGTTTGTGCCATAACTCCAAGTCACTACTCCTAGGGAGAGACACTTTATTGCAAGATTTAATCCTACGACTATCACTTTCATCAAGGTAATAGAGACCATCAAGCTCTTTAGCACTCCCAATCATCATCCCCGTCAGCAGATCCTGAAAAATACAGTAAGTAGCAAAGAAGTTAGCCTGACACCGTTCATCATTAGCTAATTGACTTACTGATAATAAATTGCACTTCAAATTTGGAACATGCAATACATAGTGAAGAGTAAGTGTGGCAGAGATTTTGATAGAACCAATTCCAGTCACTCTAGACCGAGAGTCATCAGCAATTCGCACAGTTACTCCATTGGTGATGGGTGTATAGGATGAGAAAAGAGTTTTATTGTCAGTCATATGATCTGAGGCACCCGAATCAATAATCCAACAATTCCCTATACACCGACCTTGAATTATAGCTAAGGCTTGGAAAAAGTTACCTCTCCTGACTATTGTGGCAGTTGGTTGTTTTGTAGTTTGTAGTGTGACTAGCATTTCCATGATCTTGCTTAACTGGTCATTTTGAGATGTTTCTTTAGAGGCTTCAGCTACATAACCTTTTCCTCTTCCTTTCTTGGGCTTCCAGTCAGCAGGTTTACCATGCAGATCCCAACAAGTGTCTTTGGTGTGCCCTGGTTTCTTACAATGATCACAGAGCGGTCGGCTTTTATATCCTTTGGATTCCGTGGATCGCACAGCGAGACGCCACGGACGTGTGACGGAACAGTTGATGACGAGAGGCCACGGACGTGTGACCGTCGGACTCGTTCTGGAGACGATGATAGCCGGAGATGGCAGAGAACGATCTTGAAGGCCCAGTCGGACGGAACTGGGACAGAGACACTCGAGATTGACAGCAACGTTGGTTGACGGCAACGTTTCACGAGCTGGACTTTGATGTTACAGAGTCAGACGAGACTAGGTAACGTTTGGAAGAGGTCTGATGATGTTGCAGTGGGCAACGTCTCAGAATTTGAAGACGTTACAGTGGGCAACGTCTGGATGAATCAATTAGTCTCTTCTTCTTCGTGTTGCTCTGATACCATGAAGAATAGAGGATGAGAATAATTGATGATTCTATTCGTATGATAGGTGATTACATTTATAGACCAAAAGAGATCTAGATTTGAAATTTGAAAAACAATATCCTAACAATAATCTCCTATAATCTCTAGGTTTAGTTAATCCCTATAATTATGGGACTAATAAAATATTATAATAATAACAAATTCTACAGAAACCAATTATCAGTAGAACTAAATAAAAGATATTACAACAAATAAATGCATGAGATCAAGATCTACATTGAAGGGGAATTAAATGGAAAGTTGGCACCGGGATTTAAGCGGTTTTAAGGCATGAACTGAGACTTATAACAATTAAAAGGTCTAATTACCCTTGTGGGTATAACAGAAACCATTGCTGGAGCAAGATAATATATGGACTATATATATGCATCCTCACTAATGTAATCCTTGGCTAATTAATGTGCGATACAAGTTTCTCAAGCGCCATCTCAAGTATAGAACATCTATATAATTTATCCGACCCAGCCCATGATCTTTTGTGAACCAAGCATAAGCAAAATTCCATTTTTCAAGTAAAAAAAAAAAAGTAGAATTAGTGGGAATGGATGCGAGCACAGAAAGCCAACAAAGGTGTGGCGCTTACCTGATTCTGAGCACGTGTGACATCATCTTCTGAAACCCGATAAGCCAACTTGGTGGTCTCATACATTATTGCATAGGCCAAATCATCCAAGCAATCCGGCTGAAAGAAATTAAAATTAGAAATATAACTTCATCAAAAGAACTGAAGATACAAAGGCGGAAGTTTTTCAAAAAAAAAAAAAACAGTCAACAAAAGAAAACGCCCAACAGAGTATTCTTCTTACAGCTCAAAGATTAATGCTTCAAACATCAAAACATGAGTTCACACACCAGCACAATACACACAGCGTACAAATCCAAAATTGAGAATAGCAGTGCATTAGCATTCTTAGTTAAAGTCAAAGGATTTTATTTCTTCAAGGTCAAAGTTTGGGGGGAAAATTATACCCACCATCATTTCCCCGCCCCCCAACACCAAAAAAAACCCCAATCGTTATGGTCACCAGATAACATAAAATGTTTTCTCTCATTTCAACAAAATAAAAAAATAAAATGTTTTCTCTCATGTATATACAAATTAGAGAAAAAGGAGCTATACATCCCTAATGAAATGGATCTGGTGCAAGGAGAAAAGTCATGCAATAAACCTGTAAGAAAGTTCAAGAGAATAAAAAAAAAAAAATCATTTATGCAAGGAAGATACTAGGCCTCTTGTCCGGAAGATTTCAATGTACGTGAATACAAGTTATACTGTTAGCTCATTTCACCAAGTTCCAAAATAAGAACAAGATTGCTCACCTTAGCAACCGCATAAACACCAAAAAGACCGGTGTCCTTGTAGTTGGTGTTGAAAGCCATCATGCTTTCTGCAACTTCATTAATGCCTACCCGCTGGGCTAACTCAGAACTGTTTGTGCAGTTAAACTCTTCTCAGTATGAGGGCAAGTTATTTAAAAAAGAAAACCTCAAGTGACGTACCCCATATGTTTTCCACCTCCTGCCGTCTTGTTCCATGAACCCAGCATAGATTGCATGACCATCAAGGAAATGGAATCAGGATCTGTCCAAGATGCTCCTTCAAAAGCTACTGCAAATTGTGCGAGGGGTATATCATCATCAATCATTCTAACCTGTAATATAAAATAAAGGAAATTAATGATTAATATTACTATCAAAACATGTAAATGTACCGTGGCATCATGGGTCCATGTACCCAACCCCACCTAACGGAAAACTTGTTATTGTATCAAAACATGTAAAGATGTGATGTTCTGAACATATATATTCTTACCTCAGACCCCGTAAAAATGGCTGGTTCTTTGGAAACTAATTGAGAAGCTGTAGTAGGATCTGATGACAACTTTGTGAACAACGTTTTTACTTGCTCAACAATATCTTCATGCTTGACAGCTCCAGATGCAGCTATAACCTGAGAAAGAAAACCGAAAAAGGAAAAAATAATCAGGCTCTCTGCCATATCCTGTTATTAGATGATAATCTGTAAAGTAAGTTACAGGATAACCAGCTTAGAAATACCATGCATCAATCATTAAGAAGGAGATGCATACAAATAGGAACTTAGATTTTCAGCATACCATCCTAGGAGCCGCGTAGTGCGTCTGAATGTAGTTCTGCAAATGATCCTTAGTGATTGTCTTAATATTCTGAGCAGGTCCAAGAATAGTTCTACCCAAAGGACTGTACTGGAAAGCTGTTGCATGCAAATGGTCAAAAATAACTTCCTCCGTTTGCGCCCCAACCTACAGGCAGTTCCAGGTAGAAAACAAATTAAAATATACAAGACCGGAAGTTAAACTTGTGCAAGTCAAACGGAACAAGATAACTGCTTCAGTATAAAAATTATACGTTTTACATAATTATATAATTTCGAAGAACAAAATAACTAATTTAGCATATAAAACATACAGGGACGTTAAAAAAATTAGATAAATGTAAGAAAATCTGCACACCTAATAAAATCAGAATGTAAAGGTAATCAAATGTTATGACAACCGTACAGAAAGAAGAACCTACCTCCTAGTAAAAGTCGAAACCTTGTATTTAGTCCTTAACAATACAAACTGACTTAGGAAGATAAAACAGAATAAACAAAGCGAGACATTGCGGTCAGACGTACTTCTCAGTCGCATAATCAAGCCTATGCCCTTCCAATATGACTGAGAAATTTGATCCCGCAAACTTCACATTTAAGAGCCACTAATTTTTTTTTTAAAAAAAAATTGATTCTCACTCGATTCTACAATGCAATGTAATCCTCATTACCTCTTCCATTTCCCTGAGGATCACGTCTCGCTCCCGGGTAATTTGTTTCTCGTCAAACTTGGAATTCTGCAATATATCAGATAAAATATCAAGTGCCTTGGGAACATCCTTATCCGTAACCTTCGCATAATACGTGGTTTGTTCCCTCGATGTATACGCATTCAAATGCCCGCCCATATTCTCAATCTCCTCCTCCAGCTGACGCGCCGTCCTCTTTTCAGTGCCTTTGAAGATCATATGCTCGAGGAAATGTGCGGTCCCATTGGTCTCCTCGGTCTCAAACCGTGATCCTGCGTCGATCCAGACGCCAACGGTGGCGGTTTTGGCGGCGAGGTTAGACTCCGTAGCTACACGTAATCCATTAGAAAGAGTAGTAACACGAGTTTCAGGTGCAGAGAGGATTCGAGTGAGGTCCGATAGGGTGGGGCGAGGAGACCCGTATTTGAGGAATCGCGGGTCGGGGTTTTCGAGGTGCTTGAGCTTGGACTTCACGGACTCGGCAAGATGATCATAGATCATAGCATTGGGAGGAGGAGGGGAAGGAGGGGACGATTCGGCAGCGACGGCCGGGGAGGACGATGAGCATCGGATGGTCTGGTACGCAGATGAGAGAGCAGAGCTGCGACGTCGTTGTGAACGCCGAGCCAGGGCTATTAGGTGCTTGAACGCCATGGCTCACTGCGAGGCTCGCCCTGGTGCAGTTAGGGTTTCAGTGGCGAGAAACAGAAGTATACAGGTGAGGGAATCTGGACTGTGGAAGAAGGGAAGAAGGGAAGAAGAGAACAGTGTGGGTTTTTGGAAATGGAAATGAAAGTAAAATAATTACTCCCTACAGTCCTAATTATAGGATAACATGGGTGTTGGTTTTGGTCTAATTATAAAACAACATTCTAATTTTTATTTTTGTCAATTTCTTCCTAAAATATCCTTATTTATTCTCTCAAATGTGTTTGGTTTTTAGTGAGTATATGTATGTAAGTGCATAGACTCTTACCGTCAATGAAACTTTTAGATATATATGTGTGTGTCTACACACAAATATTTATAGTGTGTGTGTCTACACACAAATATATATAGACACACAAACACATATGTGTCTACACATATATGTGTGTGTATACATATATGTATATCCGTGTGTGTGTATACATATATGTATATCCGTGTGTGTGTCAATATATGTGTGTGTGTGTTTATGTACACATATACTTATATATCTTTGTGTGTGTAGATATATGTGTACACACACATGTATGTGTGTACACACATATATGTATATATAGCAAGACTATTATTTCAATTAGATAGCATGTGGAAGAAAAAATTCTAGGTCGGAGAGGTATGTGGCCGGAGTTGTTGATTCACTTTTACTTATGTCATTTTAAATTTATATAAGGGCATTTTTAGGAAAATAAGTAAAATTAACTAATTTAACTTCTTTCCTTAATCTCCCCAAAATCGATTAAATATGTCATATAATTAGGACCGGAGGGAGTATGATTTAACTATCATTCACCGATTATTATTATCAGTAAATCTAAAATTACAAACAAGTATATGAATGGTATGCATTCTGTGGATATCGGACGGGCCACTAAATTTTGGTTAGTATTATGTTAGTTAGTGAGTCAAACTGGAGCTAAATCAGATCAGAGTTAAACCAATGATAAATTTAAGATTTAAGGATAATTAATATAAAATTTTAAAGAAAATTTTAAAAAACCGAATTAGGTTAATGTCTAAAATGAACTAGTTTACTGACTGATTCGTTGGTTTCTAGTCCGGGGAAGGTTTCAAAACAATGATAAAATCTCCAGACCTAACAGAAACTTCGTGAGATTTTTATTTTCCTATAATTTTTGATATATTCTATTAGGTTTTATACATTTTTTATTATTCAATTGTTGACCCATTTCAACCAAAAAAATATCAAAGTAAACTTATTCATGAATGAGAGAAGATGCATTTGGCAGCTTGGAACCAAATTTCAAAAGAGAATAATGCTGGGGAATTGGGAATTAAGAATCTTAAAAGGCAGAATGAGGCATTTGTGATGAACTCTGTTGGAAATTGGTTACTCATCGAGATGCTTTGTGGGTGAAAGTGTTGAGATCTAAGGTGAAGAAGAAGCAAAGTTCCTCCTTGATTTGGAGAAGCATTTGCGATGTTTGGAGTAAATTCAAAGTAGGACTTGATTTAAAATTGGTGATGATCACTCAATTTCATTTTGGTATATGAGTACTTGTCAAAGGTTATGGGTATAAACAACTGTCTGACTTCATCCATGACAATGCAAATGATAGTTTCTTTTGTGCATGTAGGGATATGAATCTCCAGCATGAATGTGGTTCCCATCTAAAAGACTTGAGTTTGAGGGAAACACATCCTCTTATGATCTTTTTTTCTTATTATTCCTTATGAGTACATCTAGACCATAAATTGAGAAGAAGAGAGAAAAGTCAAAATAGTTTTGTAACCTTTCAGATTGATTGGACGGATATAATTTAAAGATTATGAGGAACAATGAGAAAATGATGATGAGAGAAACCCGACCCAGATTTGAGTCAGAGTTGGTGAACAATCAAGGTGGTTGTATCTTATTAAAAGTAGATGGATCTTCTCTGACTGCATCTAAGCTATTAACATGATTTATTAGGGGGTTGTGATGAAATTCATCCTTTCAATGATGTTATTAAAGATGTTAGACTGCAATCGTATAAGGAATGGCATGTCTTGTTAGCCATACTGGTAGGAAAAACTTGAGTATTGTTGACTATTTAGCTAAGTTCTCTCATCTGATGGGGAACAATTTTTGTATCATTGATCAACCCTACCTTTTTTATCAAGAGGGGAAGGTTGGTGAGGGAAGTTAATTGCTGTCTTGTTTTGCCTTACTTCTTATGAAGCCATGAATATCAGCTTCTGTTAAAAGAGGAAACTGAGAGGGAGGATAGGCTTTGCATTCCATGTTTGGTAAGAGAAAACAAGATCATAGGTGTTTTGTATAAGAACAACAGATGTTTAGTTCAATGAACTAGTATTTTGATATTGGATCGGTTAACTCTCTCCTAGGTATCTATAGAACAAATACCTATGAGTATAGTAGATCACTGTGCACGAATAGGCGTTAGCCAAAGGGGGTGGTGTGTGTGCACAGTGATGACAGAATAGTAATTAAGAGAGAATGTCCTCATACCTTAAGGTTTACCTCTTATTTATAGAGTTTACCTATAGGGTTAGGGTTTGGACTTATGGATTCATGTGCTTCCAAGCCCAAGTGATGTACCGTCATATCTGTGTCTTGTAGATTGCCCTTTGTTGGGTCATATATTAAATGGGCCTCATATATGATTCCGTAGCAGTAGGTATAACAAAAAACAATAAAAAACAAAAACAAAAACAAACAAAAAGAGAAGAAGAAGAAGCAAATTTAAATGACCCAATTGTCCTGATCAATTCATGCTTTTTTTCAAATCTAGAAGATTCATGGTTACATATGACAGTGTAAAACCTCTCATGTCTAATATAAAAGCTAATTGCTAGTTGGATTTAGCTTTAAATATCATATCTCAATTCATTTTACATTTTTGAAACCCATTTCAAACCCCTTGAAAAATGTTGTTGACTCCCACAACTCAGACATTCTTCGGCAATTTGGCTGGAAAGCTGAGGAGGCGAAGGTGAGATCCAAATAATTTTTTCCCCATTAAAAGATTACATTTTTTAGATGATTTCATAGCTAATGCTGGAACTAGAAGCAAATTAAAGTCATAGGGAAGAAAGTTGAGATTTGAGACGACCTACAGGAACCACAGACAATTGCTATATATTTACAGTGATATTTTGTTGAATGAACATAGCTGTGGAATGAAACCATGTTTTGATCAATACTAGGCTAAATCTTTATTGGCTAAAATATAAACTTAATTAAACCTTTTGTAACAAATTTTTGATTTTTTTTAATGAACATGACCAGAACTCAGAAGAGTGCCCATCGAAGGAAGCTAGAAAGGCCATGCATATTAATCAAAACGCGTACAACCATTGGGGAAATAGAGAACAAAAAGGAAATAAAGTAGATATTGGAAGTGGAAAATTCATTGCCGAGAAGCATTAGAAATAGAGCAGCGTTTATGAGCCAAAATTGAATTGATTTCTAGAGAAGAATTGGAGCTCAACAGATGCAAATTCGTCAGCTCCAGATTGGGATGGAGGCTTGAGAGCCTTAATTTTGCCGCCATCAAACAGATCTTCAGCGGAAAGTGACAGATTCTCCGATTCCCGACTAACATCAAACTTGAAACTGTAATCGCCATTATCACCGCCGTCGTCATGTTTGGGTGTGGCGGAAAAATACTCAAATTCAGAAACAAACTCAGCGAATCTAGAGGGACTGGCGGGAGCACTCAAGTAGTAATCACCAAAATGCTTGGGTGAAGAAGGAACGCTCAGGTAAGGCGAAGTAGCATTGCCTCCATTAAAATCAAAATCCCTAATGGGACTGGAAATTAACACCTCCATAGCTTTCAAGTTCAATTCGTGATAGCTAAATTTGGTAGAAGGTGTAGGCGTGGTAGTTGTGAGTATTTATATAGAAACAGGGTAAAGAAGTCAGGACAAGTGTGTGGGTTGTGTGGGAAAGAAGGAAGAAGGAGAGAACAAATTGTTTTGTTGACCATTGAATTGAATTGTTTTGATTTGGTATTCACAAGAATGTCATAGGCTCATAGCAGAGTTGCGGGAGTAAGAAGCAGTGGTTTAAAATGAGTTTTAAGAAAGTAAAATGGATGGTTAGGATTAGATGAAATGGACGACTAAGATGAGACCGTGAGAGATGATGAGAAATTGGCTAATGTCTTCTCCCCCTCTACCCTTTCCCATCATCATTGACCCACTCGCAGTAATTCTCATCCATTCTATCCATCGTGAAGAAAAGCCCCGTACTTTGAAATAATAATGAAAGTATCCTAACCTTCATCATCACCGTCCATAGATTTTCCATCTACTGCAAATCCAGAAAAACTATCGTTGATAACAGCCTAGATGTAAAAGTTGCTTATGCTCCGTGAAGCACCAAAACTTAGAAACGTACGAACCAGAGAACTTGATACTAGGATCTGCTAATTTTATTAATTAAAATTTTATAAGGAAAAAATTACTCCCTCCCTAAATATAGGATAAAGTTTACAGTATTAATTTTATCCTATATTTAAAGCATATTTGGTTTGAGGGGAGGAAATGAGGATTTTTTTCTCTCATCTTTACTAAATTGTCTATAGAAATTTTTTAATATTTCAAAAATACACCCTTAATAAAAAAGAATATTCTTTTTATTAATGATAATTCGGTCAATATCCTCCTTAGGATATGCTTCCCTCCCACCCCCCTAAATCAAATAGACCCTTAGGCTTTGTTTAGGAGTTCCATTTTGGAGGGAAATGAAAGGGAATGGAAGGGAAGGTTTTGGTAGTCTCTTCCATTATTTGCAAGTTTTAAAAATAAGAGAGGAGGAAAGGGAAAAGCACCAAAATATTTTTTTTAAAAAAAAATTTACCTAATTAAATCAGATTGGAAACATTTTACCAAAGTAATGCAGTTAGTGATGTAATGATAGTTCACGCCACTAGTGGCGTAAATGGGGTTCACGTCATTGACACAAAAAGTGGCATGAACAACATTCACGACACTAGGTGGTGTGAAATCAATCAGACCCACAATTGAGTGGGTCTGATTCCATATTTTAAAAAAAAATATTAAATATAATAATAATATATAATAATAATAAATGATAAAAAAGTGAAATAATTTAAAGCTCTACTTCATTTAATTTGAAGTCAAAAGAAAGAAAGTATGGAGTTGAAATAACTCATTAACAAAGCCTTTTAAGAGATTACGCGGTACAATTTGGTTATAACAACCGATCCCAATACAGGGGATCTATATATTTGTTATACACAAAATATTTGTGCTTTTTTATACCGATCTCAAAATCAATACTGTTGTTATACAAATATTTGGTGTATAACAAATATATAGATCCATTGTATTGGGATCTGTTGTTATAACCAAATTGTACCGCGTAATCTTTTAAAATGCGTTCTTAATGAGTTATTTTAGCTCCATGCTTTATTTCTTTTGACTTCAAATTAAATGAAGTAGAGCTTTAAATTATTCCACTTTTTTATCATTTTTTATTATTATTATAAATTATTATTATATTTAATATTAATTTTTTTATATGGAATCAGACCCACTACAAATCTACAATTGAATTGAGTGGGTCTGATTCCATATTTAATATTCACGCCACCTAGTGGCGTGAATGTTGTTCACGCCACTAGGTGGCGTGAATATTGTTCACGCCACTAGTGGCGTGAACCCCTTTTACGCCACTAGTGGCGTAAACATTACTCTGGTAAATAGTTTCCAATATACTTTAATTAGGTAAAAAAAAAATTTAAAAAAATTATTTTGGTTCTTTTCCCGGGGAGTAAATTAAGAATTTTTACAAATCCTCCAAAACCCTCATTCTTCTAAAAAATAAAGTTTCCCCAATATGGGGGGTTTTAAGAGGGGAAATAGATTAATTACTTTGTTACCCTTGTTCACCACATCACCACCACCAACGCCGCCACCGCCACCACCACCACCACCACATAAATAATTTTTTGAATATAAAAATTACATAAATAATTTTTTGAGAAAATTTAAATTTAAATTTATTTGTAAAGTATAATAATTATATTAATTATTAAAGAAAAGAAACAAAATGGTAAAAATAACTCATTAATCATCCATCTTCCTCCCTTACTATTTTTTTAACTCTCAAATAAGGGAAGGAAATATTCTCCATTTCCCTTCCATCCCCTTCCCTCCATTCTCCTTGCATCCTTTTCTTTCCCCTTCCTTCCAAACTCCCAAACAAAGTTCAGAGGGATTATTTTTTTTTCTTCCTCTTTTTCGTCTTCCACCCTCCTTTGTAGTGTGGTGAGTAGGGGTGAGCAAGTGACCCGCAGCCCGCCCAACCGCCCGTGCCCCGTGAATTTTTACCCGGATAAAACCCGCCCAAATTGGGCCCGTCACGGGTACGGGTTACCCCGTTACCCGTTTATATTATACGGGCGGGTCACGGGTTGAGGTACGGGTACCCCGTGCCCGCCCGTTACCCGTTTATATATACATTTTTTTTTTTGCCTCAAGACTTCAGATGCTGAGAGTCAGTCATGGGTGAAGTCAGATTGAGTCTTGATCAGAGAGCACGTGAAGTGGTGTAGAGAGAGCAATGCGGCCTATACACTCAATCTCAAACGTAACCTCTTCCTTTCATCTTGATCTCAGTCTCAGAGAGCAGTTCGAAATTTTCAAACCCTCACATCGCAGATCTCCGTCTCTCATCTCTCTCGGTTCCAAGTTACCCAGCGGCCAGCGTCGATCTTCGTCTCTCATCTCGCTCAGCCGCTTGCCGTCGCCGCCCAAAGCCGCTCGTTCCT
Organism: Acacia pycnantha; assembly: GCA_025563575.1. Taxonomy (NCBI): domain Eukaryota; kingdom Viridiplantae; phylum Streptophyta; class Magnoliopsida; order Fabales; family Fabaceae; genus Acacia; species Acacia pycnantha. Next base: position 167,167 of record JAMWYP010000155.1, read on the forward strand.
CACCTCTTCTTCTGCCTCAGCCGCTCGCTGCGACGTCTCCCTCTCACTCTCGATCAACATCTCAACAACTCAGTAAGTTTGAAGTTTGAATCTGATGATCTGGGCAGTGATTATTGGCGCTTTTCTTAATAGACAAACTTGATTATTGCGCTTTTCTGGGCAGTGAATTGAAGTTTGAAGTTTGAATTATATTGAACCATAGCTGGTGATTTTTTTGGCACAAAGGTTACCGGAAAAAAGAATTGATTCGAACTGAATTGATGGAATTAGAATCAGTTTGATCTTTCTATTTTGCTATTTCGCCTCTCATCGCTAATGCAAAGCAAGAAAAGGGAATTAGTATTACGGTTAAAGTCAAGGCCAGATTTTATATATGATTTTTGGCACAAAGTTGAGCGCGTATGTATATGCGTGAGTATATATAAACCCAGAATCTATATGTGTTTTTTTTAATGTCCAAGAAATGCAAAGAGAAAAACGCCCAGTGAAGTTTGAATCTGGCACAAAGTTGTTTTTTTTTTTAATGATTATTGTGCTTTGCGTAGGTAAAAAGCGCAACAAAAAAATGAAAAAAAAAAAAAACCTGTTCTTTGGGCCCAAAAAAATTCTTTAGAGCAGATATTGTTTAGAGCAGATGTTTCGAACTTGGAAATTCATTTATGAGGCTTATGAGGCTGTATTATATTGTATTTATTGAGTGGTATTGTATTATATCATATTGAAAAAAATGCAAAAAAAATTGTGGGCCAAAAAACGCACCAAACAAATTCTGTTTTGGGCCAAAAAAATTCTGTTCTTGACAAAAAACTGTATTTGGGCCAAAAGATCTGTTAAAAAAAAAGCCCATATATGTAAACGGGGTGCCCCGCACCCGTTTAAAAACCCGTTTAACCCGTACTGCTTTTGTGCGGGTTAAACGGGTTTTTGCCCCGTACCCGTTTTGCCCCGTCCCCGTTAAAAATAAACGGGCGGGACGCGGGTTACCCCCCGGGGCAGCCCCGCCCGCCCGTTGCTCACCCCTAGTGGTGAGGGTCTTTTTGTTTTTAGCCTTGGGGTTCACAATAAAAAATAACCAAGGATTGCATATAGGCAAACCTAGGATTGTTCTCTCTCTCGAGGAGCCTTTTATTGAATCCTAAGTAATCTAAATGTCATGCAAATGCAATAACACAAGGGAAAATAGGTTTTGGATTTTTCAATTTAATAAAGTAAAGAGAAATGCAATTTAATTAAATGCTAAACTATTAATTTTGGTATTTTCTTTATAAAATGGAATGGAGTACGAAAATGAGTATGAATGCTCTTGGAAATGGAATAGTGACTATCATAGTTAAATTGAATATAGGAGTAAATTTTCACTAAGTCTAGATGAAAAACCCCAAGATACCACTTGAGTCCAATATTCCCAATTAATAGTAGCTCCTACTACCGTAGCTAACTACTATCTCTTGAGATATTGTTTAAAACCACTTAGTGTGTGATTAGGATTAAATTAATGCAACTTGGTTCCTCTTCATATGAATGCGATACCACGCCACTCAATTAATCCAATTCAATCATACTATCTAACAATACCACGTAGACAACACAATATCCTTAAATCAATAAGGAAATACATATATATATAAATCCAACAAGCTACTAAATTCAATCCAATCACAAAGGTTCAAACCACAAAGTTATCCAACCGGGTAAACTAAGTCTCAAATTACAAAACAATATTCCTAAAACTTAGGAAATTAAAATGTAATCAAGAGAAAATAGATTGAACAAATACTCCACTGTTAAAACTTTGAAACTCAAGAACACATCCTCATCTCCAAGAAGCAAGGGAATCAGCCACTGCCAACCATGAAAATAACTCGCCGGAAAATTCAAGAACTCGCCGGAAAATTCTGTTCTGAACTCTAAAGTTGCTGCAACGCAAAACAATCCTCCCAAGCTCGAGCTTTGTCAGAACGAAGTAAGTCCAAAGCTCAAGGAGAGCGGTGGTGAAAGCTAGGCAATGGTGATGGTGATTTCGGTGGTTGCTGGGTCTCACCGGAACTGGAGGAGGTGGGTGAAGCTCGCCGGCAGACTTGATGGTGGAGATGCCGCCGGCGAGAGGAATGAAGAAAGGGAAGGAAGAAAGAGGTCGAAGAAGAAAGAAGAAGAAGAAGGTCCCTCTGGTCCAGCTCGCGGCACTTTGTTTCGTTTTCTTTTGGCGGCGTTTGAATCAAGAAGAAGAAGACCTAATATTCATTTAATAAAAACGCTGCAGCTTCGCGTTGGGCCTTCTCTACGATGTACTTTCCGATTTTGGATCCCAATTTAGGGCCTTCTCTGACAATAATTTAGGGCATTCTCTGATATGAATTCGATTTTTGGGTCCTTCTCTGACATTAATTCTGGTCCTCAAAAATCCCAAATTTCCTTCAAACACCTCCAATGAAAAATTAAACACAATATAGCATCAAAAGTCCAAGAAATCACTTGCATGAATAATTAATAAATTATGACCATCTTTCCCCTAATTTCGCTTAATTCAATACAAATGTCCCTGATTCAAATTAGTGTTTAATCATGTAATAATGTCCCAGAAAATGCATTAAGAATCCCAATTTAATCATGAAAAATCATATAAAATATGGTTCGATCATAGTGAACTCTATGGCTAAGCCTAAACCAAAGGGACGGGATTTCCTCTTTTTCTCTAATGGTCCGGTCCTTTTCCGCGGAGTTGCATCGTTTTTGTGTAAAACACGCTTGCTGCTCACTTTTCTTTTTTCTTTTTTTTAAAAAAAAAACCTTCAACATCTAAGTAGTTTTTAGTACTAGTAAGTCTAAAATATTTTTATAAGATCTTAAAATAATTTTTCAAGATCATAAAACATAATTTTATTACCATTTAGTATCCTAAAATATTTTTTCAAAATCTCAAAATAATTTTTGAGGATTAAATTTTTTTTTTCAGTATCACAAAGTTAATCAGCTAATCCTCATTCATTTTATTCCTCAATTAAAAGTAGGGAAAATGACAAATAAATACCATAAGAATTTGCAAAACCCCAGAAGTATCCTGAATTTGTAAAAAGACTGAGAGGTACCAAGGACCTATGAAGGATATGCAAATTCGGGTGAAATTACCCTTTTACTCTTAGTTTTAAATGAATAATAAAAAATAAAAATACCCTCGCTGGAGGGCTGGCGGCGGCCGGGCACCGGCTACCGACCATCGGCGAGGGGGGTGGGGTTTTTCTTTTTTAAAAAAATATATTCATTGAAAGTGTGGAGGGTGGGGTTGAAACTAAAGTTGTCAAACTCACGAGTCTAAGCAAACTCGTGACAGTGACATAAACTTGAATCGGTAAACTCGTAAGAGTTTACTTTTATCATTAAATATGTATTAACAGTGTAAAATTAAATAATTTAAATATAAAAATGACAATAATTTGATTTAAATATATTTTAAATCTAAATAATTGAAATTAAATATATCAACATTCATAATTTATTATTTTAAATAAAGAAATTTCTATAAAATTCATATATAAAGCTGTTGAGGATGACAAAATTGAAAGAAACTAACACAATTTTGTAAGTTACAAACGTAAAAACGGTAAATTCGGTGTGTAAACTCGTGAGTTTATCTGAGTTTACAGCTGACACGGTTTTACTAGAGACTTAACTCGATTTAGTAAGGTAGGAACGTAAAAACGGTAAACTCGGAGAGTCAACTCGCGAGTTTGACAACAATGGTTGAAACCCCAGCTCCCCACACATCCATGGGACCAAGTGGCCCAAACCTTTAATATATATATATATATATATACACACACACACACACACACATTAACAAATATATATATTATTCTTAACATTTTTTCAACGGTATTTACAATACTTGCAACGGTATTTACAAATCATGTAACGTCATTTACAAATTTAGCAACGGCATTTACAACCTTTTTTAAAATTCCCTTTTTTGCCTCTTTAATGCTTCTGAGTGAAAAACAAAAAAATATGCACATTTACAAAACTTGCAACGATATTTACAAATCCTTCAACGTCATTTACAAATTTGGCAACGACATTTACAACGTTTTTTAAAATTTCATTTTTTGCCTCTTTAATGCCTCTGAGTGAAAAACAAAAAAATATGCACATTTACAAAACTTGCAATAGTATTTACAAATCCTGCAATGCCATTTACAAATTTAGTAACGACATTTACAACGTTTTTTAAAATTTTACCTTTTTTACCTCTATAATGCCTCTCAGTGAAAAACAAAAAATATGCACATTTACAAAACTTGCAACGGTATTTACAAATCCTGTAACGCCATTTACAAATTTAGCAACGGCATTTACAACGTTTTTTTAAATTTTACCTTTTTTGCTTCTTCAATGCCTCTGAGTGAAAAACAAAAAAAAAATATGAAATTTAAAAAAACGTTGTAAATGTCGTTACTAAATTTGTAAATGGCGTTACAGGATTTGTAAATACCGTTGCAAGTTTTGTAAATGTGCATATATATATATATATTTTTACTCAGAGGCATTAAAGAGGCCAAAAAGGTAAAATTTAAAAAACGTCGTAAATGTCGTTATTAGATTTGTAAATGGCGTTGCATGATTTGTAAATACCGTTGTAAGTTTTGTAAATGCGCATATTTTTTTGTTTTTCACTCAGAGGCATTAAAGAGGCAAAAAAAGGAAATTTAAAAAAAGGTTATAAATGCCGTTTGCTAAATTTGTAAATGGCATTGCAAGATTTATAAATACCACCGTTGAAAAAATGTTAAGAAGAATATATATATTTTTTAATGTACATATATATTAAAGAAACCAAGTGGGCGACTTGGCCCCATGAATGTGTAGACTTTTCGGTTCGGTTTTCGGTTTTTAAAATACACATAATTTGGTTTTTCGGTTTTTTCAGTTTTTACCGAAAACCGAACCGAAAAACCGATTGCACAGCCTAGTGTAGAGGGTTAGGGGTTCAAACCCCACCTCCCACATTTTCAATGAATATCTTTTATTTTTTTAAAAAAAAACTCCACCTAAAAAAAAATTTATTTAGTAATTCCATTTATAAGTTAAAAAATAACTGTCACACTCCCCCAAGGAATCGAGTTCTCTTGATTATTTGGCATAGTCCCCGAGAAGACTAGCCTCATTGTGGTAACTTAGAAGTGCGACAGTTTAAATTTTGTTCACGGTAGTTTCACTGGGTGTTCCCTTAGGAAAAGTGGCGGACCCGGGATTTTAGGTTTGTGAGTGCACAATTAGGGGTGAGATTCGGGCGCGCCCTGAAATTTTTTTTTTAAGGAAAGTTCTAAACATATTAAAAAACAAAAGAATATAAACAATAAAAGAAAAGAAAACTTCAACTTAACATAGAAAAATAATAATCAAGAGTCAACTAACCTTTACATCAGAACGATTATAAAAGCATTATTCGATTCTTCATTCCTTGATATGTTGTGTTCATTTTTATTATATTGAAACAATTAATTCAATTAAAGACTCTTAAAATGAATTCGCTTAAGTTAAGGCACAACAACCCGTAGAGCCAATGTTGAAGATATATATATCCCGGTGATGGATTGTCTAGCAAACATTGAATTTGAAAATAAAAGTGGAGGCAATGTGTTTGGACAAGCATATCTTTGAACAAAGGGAAGTTTTCCTCCATAATTTGGAGTTTTAACTCATAGAAGAGTGAATTTACGCTTCCTCTCAATTTCTCGAAATTTGGGACATACTAAATTAGAGCAACTTGCCTCCCATTCTATTTTTATTTTGTCCCGACTAAATATGCATAAGAAGCTTGAGATTCTGTTAGGTTTGTGACTTATTAACTGGTTTATTAAGTGAAGCAGTGATAACTCTCCTTATTTTGTATGTTTAATGTATATTTTGAAGATATTTGGAGAGTTATCTAAACAATTTTAAGAGATTTAAATGAGATTACATTATTATAAGATCAAATCAAATTGGTATATTATTTAGGGATTTCATTGTAAATATCATAGTTTTCAAATTTAAATAGAAATACTTTAGTTTAAATAAAAGAAAAGAAAAAAATATGGTTTTAGTTTATTATTAATAGTATATTATTATTATTATTATTATATATACAAAGACCGTTTTTGAGTGTGGCAATTGATTTTTTTTTCTTGCTCAGAGGGTGGCAATTGATTAGAAGAAACAGAGGTGCAGCGTTTTTGGGGGCCCACGGATTGAAGAATTGAAGACCTAAATCAAAAAAAAAAAAAAAAATGAAGGGAAACAGAGGGTGTGTCGGCTGGACTGAAAAAGACGAAAACAGAGAATTGAAGAGAGGGAGACGCACAGTGAGCAGAAAAGATAGAGACACAGCACCGTTGGAGGATCTCGCTGGCAGCAGGAGGCGGGACGCACAGTGAGCGTCATTACGGGGTCGAACTTGAGGACGAAACGAGAGGAGCGGCGGCGGTTTGGGGAACCATTCATCATCTTCAACCTTGAGCCCGATGCGTAAGGCTGTTGTTGATTCTTTGTTCTTATTCTTGGTTTTGTATCTCATTTGACTCTGATTTTAGTTTCTTAGTTTTTTTTTCCAGTAAGTATGCTATTGAACTCTGAATTTTTCTGTGCTGTTCTGGATCTGATTAAAGCCATGTGTGGCTAGTTTGGGAATGGGGGAAAAGAGATAGGCGAGAGAGAACGAGACGCAAAGGAAATTGGGGAAAGAGATAGGCGAGAGAGAACGAGACGCAAGGAAATTGGGGAAAGAGATAGGGCAGAGAACGAAGAGAACGAAAATGGGGAAAAAAAAGGGAAAAGGGGCTTGGGAGACGAAGGGAAATTGGGGAAAGAGATAGGGCGAGAGAACGAAAATGAAAAAAAGAAAGGAAAAGGGGCTTGGAGACTCGAACCCGCGACCTATTGAGGAAAGACTAAAGTGTTAACCATCTTTACTATCTACACATATTGTCATTAATTTCTTTTAAATTATATATATTTTGTGTGTGCACTTGCCCACATTGGCACCATCATAGGTCCGCCCGCCCTCGCTAGAACGACAGTATCCGCGCGCGTCTTCTATAAAAAGGTCAGGTAGTCGAAGTTTGACCGATGTGGGACTTGAAACTTCACGGGGACAGAGAACCATTGAACCATGCGAAGCCATGTTCGAGCGCAGACACGATCGAAGGCAAGTGTACGGTTCATAATTTTAAGGGCTATACGAAGCTCGATCTTGTAGGAAATGACGATTTCTTCTGCCGTTTCGAATATAATTCCGCCACGGAGCATTCAATCCAGATAGAGTCGCCGTGTATTTTAATTCATTGCATTTTTATGTGCTTGTTATCGGATGACGATCTTTGTTATAGCTAGATAACGTCTGTACATGCTTGCTTCTGCTATGCTGATTGCGAAATATTAAGTTAATGTGTTTTTTGTCCTTGCAAATTCTCTGTTTATTTGATGATTAGGAAGCTACAGTAATGTTGTGTTTGAGTAGCCTTAGTTAGAGTTTCTGCATGTAGCTATCAATTATGTTTAATAGTGATTGAGTTCTGGAAAATAAATTGGTCTCACACAGTTACATGTGAGGTCACATGCCTGTTCAAGTCTGTTTATTTCTTACTACTAGTCTTTTTTTTTTGGATAATACAGACAAGCCGAAGCTTGAAAATGAGAACATGACTAGATTATAAGACTCTAACCCTTAATACAACAAAACATAATAAAAGAAAACTAGGAGTGACAGGATCGCTGATCCTTCAAAACCATATCAAGCAATTTCTGGGGATTGTTGGAATCATAACCACCTCAGCACCGACAGCATGCGCAACACTATGACCCTTTTTTGCTTCTTTGGTTGGGGCATTGAAAGTGGCACCATCATCTTAGGATCAAAGAGTTTTAGAATATGGTGTTCATTTTTTATATTTTCATTGCAGGTGTTGTAAATGTGAGATGCCCTACAACCCTGATGACCTAATGCTCTATCCCGTTATTTTACTTTGTTATTGCTTTGTTTGGGTTCCAAGTTTATGTTCGTTTGATTTCTAGATGGTGTTGTGGCTCAGTTAGGAAGATCCTGTGCATCTTCCGGATAGATTCTAATAAATCGTTAGCCTCATGTTTCACCTCTTATCTTCTATTTGCATGGGAGGAGAACAGTTTATTGAAGTAGTAAGCTTTCGATACACGACGTTTGTTTTTCGTGTGTAAGAATTTCCAGTTCTTAAAACATTGGACCATTCATTCAACTAATGTTTGAGTGCTCTGTGTTGCATTGTGAATGCTAGAATTTTTAAGCGGCTAGTATGTCATAGACTCGGTCATACATCGGTAATATATTGTTGTTTCGCCTCATCTCTTTCTCACATTTTCTGCTGACCTCTAGAAACTTGTCATTTAACTCGTGCTTTTTTAACCTACCTCTCTTCCATTTTCATTCTTGTACATTTGTGTGCATGTGCTTTTATATGTTCACTGGTGGTTGCAACTTGCATGTATCTAAATGTCATGCTGATTCGGATTACTGGCATAGCAAATGTAATTTTATGAAATAAGTTTTCTTATGATTATGTGTACTGGTAGTTGTCCATGACCATAGAACTAAACTTTACCTGAAACCTAAAGAAAGCCATATTTTAGACTTCCATGCTGCTTGGTTTTTGGCGTTGTCATGTGCATTAGTGTGGAAACTAGAAATCTACATGTTTGTGGTGCCAATCTAAAGCAGTAATGAAGTCCAATCTTTTGATTCAGTGAGTCGATTGGAAAATCATCAAATCATTGTCTAAATTATTAAATAGATCAAGCATAAATGTTTGGTTCTAAGAATATACTGAAATGAAATATAAATGATGTAGATCTACACATCGAATAAATGAATCCTACGAAAAAGACTATTCTCATTTTATGAATTCATTATATTTCTATTCTTTTCCTGATCTGGTGTTTCTCTCTCTGTATCTCTCTCTCTCTCTCTTAACTTAACCATTTCCTTATTTTGGTTATTCAACACATTTTTTCAATCACTTTTAACATTAACAAAATTCTTCAGAAAATTTACTGGATCCAGTATGTGAATTTATAATTTATATGCCTGTTCTAATCACTGAAAGCTTTGTTTATGATGCATTAGAGGCACTCCCATTCCCTTTTAATATATGAATACAAATGTCAATAAATATGGGTTACTTCAGCATTGCCAGTCAGGTTCCCCGTGGCATATGTGCAAGATCCCTTGTTGCTTTCCACTGTCTCTACCAATTTCATGGTCATATGTCGTATGTTTAAACATTTGTACGTTCTGAGTGTTAATCATAGTTTGACACTCCTGAATGCTTTTGTGGTAGACCAAATCTTTCTTATTATGAGAAAGGAATATGATATGATGTGCTCCTATCAAATCAAAACTTAATATAGTAGTACGAAATGAGATTAAATGAGGAATAGATTGCATTTGTAGGGATGACCTCCACTTTCTCGGTTAACCAACAACAACAAACCTTATCTCATTAGGTGGGGTTGGCTACATGAATTACATGATGTCATTATGCTCTATCAACAACAAAATCTTTGAATTTGTTATTAATCAAAACGTACTTATAGTGTATTGATAATAGAACTGTCAAAGAAATATAATGGAGATGGCTTCTCTTCTTTTCCCTTACTTTCATTTTCTCTCCTTTTCACATCTCCACCATTGAATGAAAATTTCAATGGCCCAGATTTTACCTCTTATAAAAATATTATTATAATTTTAGTTAAAAATACATAAATAAATTTTAATTGTTAGAATTTATTCTAAACAGTTGTGAAAAAATGCAAATAAAGTTTACTCTATAATAATAATTAACTTATTTTCAGAATAAATTTTAACAATTAAAATTTATTTATGTTTTTTTAACTAAAATTATGATAATATTTTTATAAGATGTAAAATCTGGGTCATTGAAATTTTCATTCAATGGTGGAGATGTGAAAAGGAGAGCAAAGAATAAGACAAGGAGAGAAGCCAACTCTTAAAGAAATCCAACAAAGTATCACTTCAACACTGGTGTATATACTAGATGGTAACATGTTTCACCCAATACAATACACATAAAGTCACAGTTCCACGGTCCAAGTAAGGTAGTATGGTTTATTAAATAAATAAATATATTTGATTAATTGATATTTCTGGCTATCTCGTTATATTGTGAAAAAACTTCTTTTCAGTTGGGTTCTCAGAAACTCACCCACAAACGGTCTAGAACTTGAACTTGAAATTTGTTTGTTTGGTCAATGAAATTCCGAAAGTAGGGCGAGCGAATGTGAGTTTCTAGTTTTTTACCGAAGAACTCACTGTCTGTGTTTCTTGGTTTCTCTCTTCCCTCACTACGATCCCAAATCCCCAATTATTTCTCTGGACGTGTCGCCACTCAAACCCTAACCAGCTTCACGACTGGGCGAGTCTCTCACAGAGCTATGGCCTTCAAGCACCTTCTATCTCTGGCTCGGCGCTCGCAACTGCATAAACACCAAAAAGACCGGTGTCCTTGTAGTTGGTGTTGAAAGCCATCATGCTTTCTGCAACTTCATTAATGCCTACCCGCTGGGCTAACTCAGAACTGTTTGTGCAGTTAAACTCTTCTCAGTATGAGGGCAAGTTATTTAAAAAAGAAAACCTCAGGTGACATACCCCATATGTTTTCCACCCCCTGCTGTCTTGTTCCATGAACCCAGCATAGATTGCATGACCATCAAGGAAATGGAATCAGGATCTGTCCAAGATGCTCCTTCAAAAGCTACTGCAAATTGTGCGAGGGGTATATCATCATCAATCATTCTAACCTGTAATACAAAATAAAGGAAATTAATGATTAATATTACTATCAAAACATGTAAAGGTACCATGGCATCATGTGTCCATGTAGCCAACCCCACCTAGCAGAAAAAACTTGTTATTGTATCAAAACATGTAAAGATGTGATGTTCTAAACATATATATTCTTACCTCAGACCCCGTAAAAATGGCTGGTTCTTTGGAAACTAATTGAGAAGCTGTAGTGGGATCTGATGACAACTTTGTGAACAACGTTTTTACTTGCTCAACAATATCTTCATGCTTGACATCAGCTCCAGATGCAGCTATAACCTGAGAAAGAAAACCGAAAAGGGAAAAAATAATCAGGCTCTCTGCCATATCCAGTCATTAGATGATAATCTGTAAAGTAAGTTACAGGATAACCAGCTTAGAAATACCATGCATGATGCATCCATCATTAAGAAGGAGATGCATACAAATAGGAACTTAGATTTTCAGCATACCATCCTAGGAGCCGTGTAGTGCGTCTGAATGTAGTTCTGCAAATGATCTTTCGTGATTGTCTTAATATTCTGAGCAGGTCCCAGAATAGTTCTACCCAAAGGACTGTACTGGAAAGCTGTTGCATGCAAATGGTCAAAAATAACTTCCTCCGTTTGCGCCCCAACCTACAGGCAGTTCCAGGTAGAAAACAAATTAAAATATACAAGACTGGAAGTCAGACTTAACTTGTGCAAATCAAACGGAACAAGATAACTGCTTCAGTATATACAATTATACGTTTTATATATTATATAATTTCGAAGAACAAAATAACTAATTTAGCATATAAAACATACAGGGACGTTAAAAAAATTAGATAAATGTAAGAAAATCTGCACACCTAATAAAATGAGAATGTAAAGGTTATCAAATGTTATGACAACCGTACAGAAAGAAGAACCTACCTCCTAGTAAAAGTCAAAACCTTGTATTTAGTCCTTAACAATACAAACTGACCTATAGGAAGATAAAACAGAATAGGCAAAGGGAGCCATTGCGGTCATACGTACTTCTCACTCGCATAATCAAGCCCAGAAAAAAATTTTAGCCCGGGCAAAAATATAAACATATTGAACTACTCTCTTTAATTTTTATTATAAGACACCAACTAACAAGTATATTTCGTTCTTTTTATAAAATACTTGCTTGTTTCCAAATAGCATTAAATATTTTTTTCTATGTATACCCATAATTAAAAAGGTAGCGAGTAAGAGTAATAATTAATAAAAATTAATTATTGCTATTTTTTTGGAGGAAAAAAGAGAGTAATAATTAATATGATATTAGAGTTTAGTGTAATTAATATGGATAATATTGAAAATTACTTAAATTTTAGGACAAATTTAATGACTTTAACTGTTTTTATGGACTTGTGAGAATTGTTAGTCGGTTCCTTAAATAAGGACCAAATGGAGTATTTACTAAATAGTACTCCCTCCGGTCCTAATTATAGGAACACATTTTATAGTTGATTTTGGTCCTAATTATAAGAGCAATTTTTAACTTTTGTCAATTTTTCCTATAATACCCCTATTTATACTTATTATTAGGAGCATTTATATATATATGTGTGTGTATATGTGTGTACATATATATATGTATATCTATGTTTATGTGTGTCAATATATATGTGTGTAGCTATATGTGTGTGTGTGTGTGTGTGTGTTTGTGTGTAGATATATGAGTGTGTGTCTATATGTGTGTGTGTGTGTATGTATGTATGTGTATGTATATAGATAGATCTATATGTATTCACATAAATATACACAAATATATGTTAACTCCTCTCCTTATAATTAGGGCAACTTGTGTCATTTTAAATTTATATAAGGGCATTTTAGGAAAATGAGTAAAATTAACTAATTTAACTCCTCTCCTAAATCCCCTCAAAATTGGTTAAATAGTTCCTATAATTAGGACCAGATGGAGTATCAAATAACCTGGAAAATACAAACAGATAATTATAAATCAAAACAATATATAGGATGATACTAATTTTTTCGGTATCTCAAACAAGAATTTTACTTTCCTTTCACAGCCTAATGAGTAATGAAACAAACATTATCCTTACCAAGAAGATAAAAAATTAGCTGGGGCCAAATTTGTGGCAAAATAAAATATCATATAATATATACATATACATATTAATAAATTTTATAAGATCAGTCGGCCCCAGCTGACCATAACCACGTTCCGCCACTGATCAAGCGCCTATGCCCTTCCAATATGACTGAGAAATTTGATCCCGCAAACTTCACATTTAAAAGCCACTAAATTTTTTTTAAAAAAAAAATGATTCTCACTCGATTCTACAATATGCAATGTAATCCTCATTACCTCTTCCATTTCCCTGAGGATCACGTCTCGCTCCCGGGTAATTTGTTTCTCGTCAAACTTGGAATTCTGCAATATATCAGATAAAATATCAAGTGCCTTAGGAACGGAACCCAGTTCGGTGCTTGTCCTACGGACAAGCAGGGAGAGCTTGTCCGTACGGACAAACTCTGGACCGTCCAGATCTGATTTTTTTACTTTTTTAATTTTATCTAAAATAATTTTAATGGGTAGAGAATCTAAAATAAAGATAATCTCTCAACTAAAATTTTTTGAAAAAATGATTTTTTCATATAGGAAAAAAATAAAAATGAAAAATAATTAAAAAAAATCTGGACCGTCCAGATCTGATCTGGACGGCCCAGAAGAGCCAAAAGGACAGGCAGGGAAACTGATTCCCCTTAGGAACAGCCTTATCCGTAACCTTCGCATAATGCGTGGTTTGTTCCCTCGATGTATGGAAGCAGATTTCATCAGAAGCGGAAGTCTCCTCATCCCTCAGTATCCAATCTGGGCCATCCAATGTTTGATCCAAGGGCCCAGATTTTTTAAAAAAAAAAACCGCGCGCAGTTTTTGAAAAAAAAAAATCTGGATCAAATATTGGACGGCCGAGATTGAGGGATACTGAGGGATGAGGAGGGAGGGGATACTGAGGAAATCCGGATCCCTCGATGTATACGCATTCAAATGCCTGCCCATATTCACAATCTCCTCTTCCAGCTGGCGCGCCGTCCTCTTTTCAGTGCCTTTGAAGATCATATGCTCGAGGAAATGTGCGGTCCCATTGGTCTACTCGGTCTCAAACCGTGATCCTGCGTCGATCCAGACGCCAACAGTGGCAGTGTTGGTGGCGAGGTTAGACTCCGTAGCTACACGTAATCCATTAGAAAGAGTAGTAACACGAGTTTCAGGTGCAGAGAGGATTCGAGTGAGGTCTGATAGGGTGGGGCGAGGAGACCAGTATTTAAGGAATCACGGGTCGGGGTTTTCGAGCAGCTTGAGCTTGGACTTCACGGACTCGGCAAGATGATCATAGATCATAGCATTGGGAGGAGGAGGGAAAGGAAGGGACGATTCGACAGCGACGGCCGGGCAGAACGATGAGCATCGGATGGTCTGGTACGCAGCTGAGAGAGCAGAGCTGCGACGTCGTTGTGAACGCCGAGCCGGGGCTATTAGGTGCTTGAACGCCATGGCTCACTACAAGGCTCGCCCTGGTGCTGTTAGGGTTTCAGTGGCGAGAAACAGAAGTATACAGGTGAGGGAATCTGGACTGTGGAAGAAGGGAAGAAGAGAACAGTGTTAGTTTTTTGGAAATGGGAATGAAAGTGAAATAATTATGATTTCACTATCATTCACCGATTATTATTATCAGTAAATCTAAAATTACAAACAAGTATATGAATGGTATAAATTTCAAAGCTGTGGAACTCGGATCACCACTACACTGGTCGAGATACTAGGTTAGTAGGTTAGACTGAAGCTAAATTGGGGTTAAATTGGTAAGAAATTGAAGATTTAAAAGTCATTAACATACAATTCTAAAGAAAATTTTAAAAAATCGATTTAAAAAAAAAACCGGACCAAGTTGATGCCAGGACTGGACCGATTTACTAACTAGTTCGGGTTTCTAGACCGGGCAGATTTCAAAACATGATAAATTCTCTCTAACGTAAACTTCGTGAAATATTTATTTCCCAATATTTTTAGATATATTCTATTAGGTTTTATACATTTTTTTATTATTCAATTGTTGACACATTTCAACCAAAAAAAATATCAAAGTAAATTTATTCATGAATGGGAGAAGATGCATTTGGCAGCTTGGAACCAAATTTCAAAAGAGAATAATGCTGGGGGATTGGGAATTAAGAATCTTAAAAAGCAAAATGAGGCATTTGTGAAGAACTCTGTTGGAAATTGGTTACTCATCGAGATGCTTTGTGGGTGAAAGTGTTGAGATCTAAATACTTGTGTGATGACCTTCCTTTGCTTAAGGTGAAGAAGAAACAAAGTTCCTCCTTGATTTGGAGAAGCATTTGCGATATTTGGAGTAAATTCAAAGTAGGACTTGATTTAAAATTGGTGAGATCACTCAGGGTGTGCATGGTAACGCTCCCAGAATTGTTTTTTTGTTAATTTCTGTTCCCCGGAACACAAATAGATGAGAAATCTGTTTGGTAAATCCGGTTTTTTTTTTTTGTTCCCGGGATGAACCGGTTCATTTTTGTGTCTTTGGGAATAGAAAAAAAAGCGAAAATTCATGCTTTTCTATTTACGGGCACAAAGCCGAATCTATTTTTCCCCTTCTCTCGATCGTGACATTGACAAAGTGAAGAAATTTCAATCACCCTAAGCGACGGATCAACTACCCTCCCCACTGCCACTGCCACCCCAACGCCACCGCCGCCACCACCACCACCGCCGCCACCCTCACCTCATCGCCACCACCGCCACCACTACCACCACCAGACCACTGTCGCCGCTGCCACCATCACCACCATCCACCACCACCCCCACCCCCACCCCCAACCCACCCCGCCCCCACCTCACCGCCACGACCACCGCCGCCGCCCCTGCCGTCGCTGTCACCACCACCGCCGCCACCCCCACCTCATCGCCACCACCGCCACCACTGCCACCACCACGACCACTGCCGCCGCTGCCACAGTCACCACCATCCACCACCACCCCTGCAGCCGCCCCCACCTCATCGCCAGGACCACCACCACCGCCACCCCCACCTCATCGCCACCACCGCCACCACTACCACCACCACGACCGCCGCCACCGTCACCACCATCCACCACGACACCTACAGCCGCCCCACCTCACCCGGCGGGACCGCCGCCACCCCAATGCCACCGCCGCCCCACCTCACCGCCATGACCACCACCACCGCCACCGCCACCGCCACCGCCACGACCGCCGCCGCCACCGCCACCGACGCCACCACCACTGCCACCGCCGCCGCCGCCGCCGCCACCACCACCGCCGCCACCCCCAACTCACCACCACCACCGCCACCACCACATAAATAATTTTTTGAATATAAAAATTACATAAATAAAAATAAATTGTGTTAACAAACGTAATTCTGATTCTCGGAGTAAAAATAAAAGGAGTTAACAAACGTAATTCTGATTCTCAGAACTCTTCCCAAGCACAGAATCATAAAAAACTGTTTCATCTCAGAAACTGTGCTGGGGAACAGAATGGTTGCCATGCACAGCCTCAATTTCATTTTGGTATATGAATACTTGTCAAAGCTTATGGGTTTAAACAACTGTCTGACTTGATACATGACATTGCAAAAATGATAGTTTCTTTTGTACATGTAGGATATGAATCTGACAGGTGAATGTGATTTTCATCTAAAAGACCAAAGTTTGAGGGAAGAAGATCCTCTCATGATTTTTTATTTTTTTTCCTCATTATCCCTCGTGAGCACATTTGAACCATTGATTGGGAAGAAGAGAGAAAAGTCAAAGTAAATTTGTGACCTTTCAGATTGATTAAACGGGTATAATTTAAAGATTATGAGGGATAATGAGAAAATGATGATGAGATAAATAGACCCGGGTTTAAGTCAGAGTCGGTCAACAATCAAGGTGGTTGTATCTGATTAAAAGTAGATGGATGTTCTCTGACTGCATCTAGGCTATTAACATGATTTATTAGGGGGTTGTGATGAAATTCATCCTTTCAATGATGTTATTAAAGATGTTAGGCTGCTATTGTATAGGGAATGGAATGTCTTGTTAGCCATGCTGGTAGGAAAAACTTAAGTATTGTTGATTATTTAGCCAGGTTCTCTCACGCGATGGAGAACAATTTTTGTATCATTGATCAACCCTACCTTTTTATCAAGAGACGAAGGTTGGTGAGGGAAGTTAATTGTTGTCTTGTTTTGCCTTGCTTCTTATGATATCAGCTTATGTTAAAAAAGGAAACTGAGAGGGAGGATAGGCTTTGCGTTCCATGTTTGGTAAGAGAAAATAAGATCATAGGTATGACCAAAAACAAAAAGAAAGAAGAAGAAGCAAATTTAAATGACCCAACTGTCCTGATCAATTCATGCTCTCTTTCAAATCTAGAAGATTCATGGTTGCATATGACAGTATAAAACCTCTCATGTCTAATATAAAAGCTAATTGCTAGTTGGATTTAGCTTTAAATATCATATCTCAATTCATTTTTTTTCTCACATTTATAATTTTTTCTTTGACGTGTATATAAGGGATATCTAATCAAGGATAGCCATGTCTAAAAAAGGTATTTCAGGAAAATTAACTCATTTGTTATAAACAACTAATTAAATTAATTTCTTTAATATCCATAAGTTAGTTATCTAATATATATATATGGGGTAAAGGATTTCTCCAGTCACTGGAGATAGAGTTATCTCCAGTGACCCCAAAACTACATCGTTTTGGATTAATGAATGATGTTTCTGTAATTTTGTTTATTTTTTAATCATATAAATTTTACCGAAACACCCTTCATTAATTCACCTAAAATTACAAACACACCCTTCATTAATTCAAAACGACGTAGTTTTGGGGTTACTGGAGATAACTCTATCTCTAGTGACTGGAGAAATACTTTTCACATATATATGAAGACCAAAAGTAGGACAACAAAAAAGACAATCTATTCACCAATTGGAAGAACACTAGCTAGCATTCAACCATTCATCTACAACCAAATTAATTCTATAAGCTACCTAATTAATACTCTTTTCAATCATAAATACATGGGCTATACAAGAGGTCTATTTTTTTTTTTTTTTGATGTGAATCAAGGTATCCCCAGCCGGAAGCCATGAGACTAATCCTCCGCCCCGGGTCAGCGCACAAAGCGGCAAAGGGCTGGCCACAGGATGCTTTCCATTCACAAGAGTTGGGGATCGAACCCCCAACCACTTACTTAAGGGACGAGATGCTGTATCATCAAGCCCACCCGTCGTGGTTACAAGAGGTCTATTTTAATCATAAATATAAGACCAAAATTTACTTTATTTTTCAAAATTGTGTTTTTTGCCCCAAAACATCCCATTGATTGAATATATAAGAGAGTTTCCATGAAGAAATAATTCCAACACACATGGTTAAAATAAGGTATTTTAAGGAAACAAACATTTATTCATTATAAACAACGAGCTTAACTAATTTCTTTTAGGTTCGAGATTAGTTCCTTCACTCTTATACTAAAGAGGTGGTAGTTGAATCTATTTTTAGAAACTCCAAAACAAATTCAATATGATATGGACAAAAAGAACCAACTTCTTTGGGGAGAGACAACCGTTGGATCACAAACAAAAACGACACTGCTTCATGGGAATAAAATCCAGCAAAATGACAAGCCATAAGTAGACAAGATCTTTGTAAAATTTACATTCTCAAGAGTGACAGCAAATACTCATTTCCTATAGGCTTGTTACATTTCCATCGGGTTCAGGTTTAAAGATTCCTATAAATGAGGTACTAACTACTAAATCCATCCCTGCAATATTAAACATTAAACTTATGCTGCTAGCTAGTAGAAACAGATATTAACTTGTACTACTAAGCAATGATAAAAACTTTAGTTTCTTAAATAAATGTTTGAGGGCTTAATAATTATCCTTTTATGCATCTATGGAGTAGTGGTTTACTTTTTTTTAACTCAATATAGAGATAAAAAAATTACTTATGCCAAGATTGGAACGTACCAACAATATACTCCAACCCGTATTTTTTAGTGCATACTAAATTTTTTACCTAACAATTAATAAGGGTCAAGGGACAATTTTACCTTAGAAGTTTCCACCGGTGGCAATTTTGTCCAAGAAGTGTAAAAAAAGGAGTAATTTTTCCTTGTCCGTCATCCCAGTTAATTTTGACCGTTAATTGACTAAAGATAATGAGTTAGTAGTCCACATGTCATCCACGTCATTTTTGTTAAGGAGCAAATTTGCTCTTAAAGTGCATATGTCATCTTTTTCATTTTTTTTTTCCATAGTTAGATTTAAAATTTTCTGGGAAAATCTACATCTTAACAAAAATGACGTGGATGGCATGTGAACTATCAGCTCATCATCTTTAATCAACTAACGGTTAAAATTAACTGGGATAATGAGCCGGGTAAAATTGCTCCTAAGTAACAACTTCCGGGGCAAAATTGCCTTTTAACCTTTCAATTCCTTCATAGAATTATTGTTCTAATTAACACCATTTGGCGCAAGAGAAGTATTGCTCTACATCAATCAAGGATCATTGATGCAGTTACCAAAATATTCGGGGCAAAATTTTCATGTTTCAAGAACTAGACTTGTTATTTACAACGTACCAAAGTCAATGACTGAAAAAGAGCTCAAGAAGCTTTGATGCAGTTACGTCCAGAGCCACCATGCAAAAGCCTCAAATTCGGCAGGTTGGTTGAGTAGGTTATGACTGGAAGGCATTCTGTGTCGCTTCTCATGAAAATGTCAAGGATCATCATCATTTATTGTGTTATGTTTCGTATGCAGATAAAGTTCTTGAAGGATGTGAAGAAAGGAAAGGTGGTTACAAAATATCATTCACGTGGAGTTGCTTTTGTTGAATTTTCAGAGCATCAACATGCCTTGTGGCTGTAAGAGTCCTTAATAACAATCCAGGTAAATTCTTTTGCTGATAGCTGTAGGGAGGGACTACATGGTGTTTTATTTCGGGTTTAATCTAATGATATCTTGGTTGACTTTTAAGAAACTTTTGGTCCTGAACATCGCCCAATTTTGGAGTTTGCTGTTGATAATGTTCAAACACTTGAACTTCGGAAAACAAAGCTACAGTCTCAGCAGCAGGCCGCCGTTCATAGTGACAGCAACGTTGAGGAATATGAGGAATCAGGTTTCCACACCAATCGAAAGGATAGAAAACGAAAACTAGAGGCTCATGACAAACCTGTGAAGGATTCAGTGCTCGATAAAGATGAATCAGCATGTACATTGCCAAATCAAAATGCCAAAAGGCAGAAAGGCAATCGTAAGAGTAATAAGACAGAAGGGTCGTCATCGTCACAAAAAGAAAATTCAAAAGCCTTGTCCATGAAGCCAAATAATCACCAAGATGACCAGAATCATGGTGGTAGCTAGGACGTCAAACACTGTCATTGACTCCCACAGAACAATCAATGGTATGAAAGTAGATCCCGGTTTGAAGAGGAGGACGCAGAATCAGGCCGAAGCTGGGGAAAATGTCCCATGGAAACGATCAAAAAAGAATAGAGAGCCTGTAGGGAAAGACTGTTGCGGAAATATAAATCGAGTAGGGAAGAAGAAGAACACAGACAGATTTGATTAACGTGGGAAAACCTTCATCAAGAAAAAACCCACGGGACACTAGTCCAGTATCAAACTTCCACTATGAAAATAATGGGTACAATCAATCAATCATTTAATCTCTAGACTTCCTCTAGAAAACTCAAGCTTCACCAACAATGGTGCTACTCAAACTCTCAGAGTTCTCAGACTCTCTTTTCTTTTTGCACTCTGGCTTTTTTCCTCTTTCTTTTTCTCTCTCTCTATATCCCTTTTCCAAGAGTCACACACAATATATAAAGAGAAGCAATAAAGGAATCAAGTCTAGAAATTAGGAAGAATCATTCCTAAGTTCAATAAAGTCATCCTCGAGTCTCGAACCCACAATCTAGAAATTAGGAAGAGTCATTTCTAAGTTC
Organism: Acacia pycnantha; assembly: GCA_025563575.1. Taxonomy (NCBI): domain Eukaryota; kingdom Viridiplantae; phylum Streptophyta; class Magnoliopsida; order Fabales; family Fabaceae; genus Acacia; species Acacia pycnantha. The sequence continues at coordinate 188,043 of JAMWYP010000155.1, forward strand.
AATAAAGTCAAATAGTCAAACTTGGAACCCCACAATGCATTTATGGAGGAACAATTTCCAACAAATCTCCCCTTCCGACTTCAATGCATTGGTGTCTTCATCCCGGTCTTCAAATTTACGTGTTGTTACCGACTTAGTCATCATATCGAGACCAATTCAAGTCGGTGTGAACTTTGACGAGTTCAAGTTCTCCATTTTCTATCACATCCCGTATCCAGTGATACCTCACGTCAATATGTTTAGTGCGGGAGTAATAAGTTGAATTCTTCGCCAGATGAATAGCACTTTGGTTGTCACATCTCAGCTTGTAACGGTCTTGTTTATAACCGAGTTTCAATAGCAGATTCTTCATCCATAAGATTTCCTTACGAGCCTCGAGCGCCTATATACTCGGCCTCGGTTGTCGAGAGTGCCACACATTTCGCAACTTAGATTGCCGGAGACCGCACCTCCCGCAAAAATCATCAAATAACCGGATGTTGACTTTCTTGAGTCAACGTCTCCCCTAAATCAGCATCCGTAAAGCCTAGCGGAGAGACATAAATTCTTTGTCCCTCTGAGATACTTGAAGATCCACTTCACAGCTTCCCAATGATCTTTGCCTGGATTAGACAAATATCTGCTCACCATCCCGACTGCATGTGTTAGATCTGGTCTTGTTGTAACACCCCTACTGATGTAATTAGTGTGTCTGTAATTAATGTTGAGTTAATGAGAAGATATATTCTCGATTACTAGTTAAATATCGTAAATAATTTAAGAGAAAGAAAAGCAAGGGCAAAACAGTCAATTCCAGGTAAAATAATATGAAAATTTCGTTCACCATTAAGAAGAGAAGAAAAACAGGTGATATAAGTCATATTCAAGCCCAAACTCGAAACGCGGGTCCCACAGGTGGTTGACCGATAGAAACGGGACCGATAGGGACCAGTTTAGAGGTTACTTTTGACTGAATGGGACAAGTGTGGGGCCACTCTGGGAAGTCTGGAGGGCGCCACACATGAGTGTCCATTCAGGGGAAAATATCTGGAAAAGTTGAAGAAAAGTACAAAAAGATGCATTTGTGTACCCGGCGGGGCCCGGTGGGGACCGATTGGTCAAAACTTGACTGATAAAGTGAGAAAAGGGGATTAATTATAGGGGAGAAGATTTTTGGGCCCCATTAGGCGCCACCTAAGTCCCCCTAATAATTAAAGTTACTACTTGGGGACCAAGGAAGAGGAATTAAAGGAAAAGTCAAACCGCAGGCCCCACATCCTGAACAAAAGGGTAAAATAGGAATAAATAGGTAAAGAGTAAATTAGGGTGTAATACCCGAAAAATCTAAATTATGATAAATATCATAATCAGGAAATTATACCTATTGGGAATAGGTGAATATGAGGTTTCAAAGACCTTTGGGGGAATTTATCTTATTTTTGGGGTAATTACTCTTGAAAATAGAATAATTTGTAATTAGGTCCCTAAAACGTTTGGAAGTTTGCAAATAGGTCCCTAAACGCATTTACGGGTTATAAAATACCCTGTGAAAGTTATGAAAAAGGAAAGTAAATATTTATTTGAAATAGGGAATAATATTGTCCCTAATTTAGGTAATTTATTAAACTATTACCTTGAAGAAATAAAGGGGGGAAAGGTTAAAAAGTATTATAATGACCAAAATACCCTCGTAAATTCTAATATAATGAAAGAGACATGAAAACACAAATGTCAGCACAAAAGTTATGAGGTAATGAGGCATTCTAATTAAGAAAATTATCAACTAATGATGAGAAAGTAATTAGGTAATTATTAGCTAATTACTTAAGCTTAAGCAAAGGAAATTCAAAAATAATTATGTAAAACCCTAAAATTAGTGGTTTTTGGCTAAAAATTAATAAAAATATATTTGCTAATTAATTGGAGAATATTGAGAAAAATAAATGAGATTAGGTATTTTTGAGCTTAAAAATAAGTTTGGACCAATAGGAAAAAGTTATGAAAATTTTGTAAAAATTATTAAAATAATAATAATTTAATTAATTAACAAATTATATATATATATATATATATATATATATATATATATATATATATATATATATATATATATATATGTGGGCAGCCGAATTTGAGCAAGAAAATAGGATAAGAATGAGCACAAAAAATATCATGATATTTTGCACAAGTTGTATTATTTTAATATATAATTAATTAGGGTGAATAGTAAAAAATAAATAGGAAACGGATCCTATCTAGAGAACCAGGAATAGGATTTCCAAAGTCAAGGTAAAATATTGATCAGTGGATTTTTATATTCCGTTAGACTTTTCCGGAAGTTAATTCCGAAGCCGGTAGAGCATTTTCCTAATAAGACGAAATAGGGAAAAATGCAGATAGTCACATTTTAGGATTTGAAAAAAATTGTAAAGTCTTCAATATCTGGGGATGGGCTTAAAATTATCTGGACATATTTGGAATCAGTGAATTTTTGTCCAGACGTTGCTTGTTCCGGAAGTAATTTCCGTAACCGTGCACGTTTTTCGAGAAACTTCGGATGGACCGTTGAAACCCTGGATAGGGTCAAAAATTAAGTTAACCTGGATAATTTTGATGAGAAAGAGAAGATCTTCAAAAGTTGTGATTCAGAATTTTAGGATTTTCCGAGATTACGCGAAACGGAGACCGATCGGAGAATTTCGGTCAGACCAGGGCATAAAGCAACCTGTGACATCATCCGGATGACATCACAGGGCTGCCACCTCACCCCTTTATGTCGACCAAAGAGATCCAAGGGCCAGGGAGTTGCCACCTCATCCGTGTGCGATCCGACGGTCGATATTCGTTCTGGCAAAGTTTGAATTAACTACCGAAATGCCATCCGGGATTTCTATAAATACCCCCTTCCTTTGGTTTTTCACACCATTTTCACAAGAGTATAGAGAAGTTAGAGAGAGAAGCTCTGGGGAAGGAGTCCGGGGAAATTCGCAGCGAAGCTCTGGGTAAGTTTTTTGGTACTCAAGCTTTCGTAGTTCTTTCGATAGTTAGAGTAGAAATGCTCGAATAGTCTTTAATCTTCCAAGTATGATTAGATATCATATGCTAGGGGTATTTTAGTCATTATTTCGAAAATCATGGTGGGGTCGAAGTTCTGGCAAAATTTTGGAAGATTAGAGTTAAAATAGGGAAGCTCTGGCGAAATTCCGCCGACTAGTAAAGATAGGGGCAAAATGGTAATTTGTACCTAAAATGCCTGTTATGATGTGAATCATTAGTCAATATGATATATTTCGAAAATTATGTTGGAGTAGGAGTTATGTTGAAATGTTGAAAGATTAGGGTCAAAGTAACGAAGTGCTGGCGAAATTCCGCCGATTAGGGGGTCAGGGGCAAAATGGTCATTTTGACTAAAAATGTCCGTCGTAATGATAGATCCTTAACAAGTACGTTGTTATGTTGATAGGATATCCCCGATTACGTTCTGACCAACTCTTGTACCGTTTTCCGTCAAAGTACTGAAGTTCCGTCAACGAAGGTACGTTCGCGTACTGTAACACTAATCTGATGGATATAGTATGCTTGTATGTGATTTGTGTGTGGTATGATGTGAGTATGGTATGTGTATATGTGGTGCGTTGTTGGAATACATATTATGTTAGAAAATAACTGTATGCATGCTGGGAGCGATATATCTGTGAGGTTGGGAGCGATACATCTGTAATGCTGAGAGCGAGATACCTATGATGCTGGGAGCGACATATCTGCATGCTGGGAGCGATTCATGTGCATTGGTTGGGTGTGAGTTATATGCTGTGTTGATGTTGTTCTGTAACCCATATGTGTGTATTTATACATGAGGTTAACCCGTTACCTGAGATCCGGTGCGGATCTCAGCTCTTAACATAGCGTCAGGGTCGGAAGGACCAAGGACCGAGGAGAGAGGAAAGCAGCAGGTTCCAGGATCCGGCTGAAGACTTTCCGTTATTGTATTTTACTTTTGAAAACTCTCGGTTACTGAACCGCTTCTGTAATTAGCCAGTGGGCCTTTTGAATATATATATATATATATATCAGTTACACTCTTGTTCCGATGCTCTACTCTGATGAAAAAATTTTATACTGCTTTTGAAAAACGGGATGTTACATAGGGCAGATATGTGGGCCAAACATGGCACCCCACATGTCCCCAAAAAGCAACAAAAAGTATGGGAAAAGTTGGTAATAATTGGTAAGTTCTGGGTCACAATTGTAATTTATGAAAGTTCCGGGCCAAAACCTGTAATTTTCCCCAAAAGCAGAAAAAGATCTGCTCTCTCTTTCCTTGGGGCAGCAGCACGTGGCAGCAAAGGGAGACCCTGGAATTCTCTAGAATTTCTTGGGGAAAAAGTCAAGGAAAGCCAGATGAATTTAACTAATTACGGGACAGGAATTTACCACAGCTATTTGGGACTGCTCAGATTCTTTTATAATTATTAAAAACCAAAATACTCTCTCTCTTGGCCATGGGGAGCACGAAATTTCCAGAGGATAGGGAGAGAGAGATCTGCAAAAACTCCATAGCCAAGATCAAGCTCCAAGGATCATCAACCGAACTTCCGATCGAAGGTAACACCGACAACTTCTTCTTCTTCTTAAGTTCTTGATTAAGTAATTTCGTCCCTAGGGTTGGAGCTTGGTGTTATGACTGGATTATTGTGTTTTTGAGGCTTCCAATGGCTCTAGAACGCATTTTTGTGTAGGTTTTAGTCATGGCTTAAGTTTCCGAAGTCGAAAACACCGAAAAACCCGGAGTAAGGGCTTGCTGCCAGATTCTGGAAATCTGGGCAGCGAAGCTTCAAACGAGTTTTTAAAATAGTAAAATAAATTATTTTGAGCTGAAATTTTACATGAAGAAACTAAACATCCGGGGCATGATTTTGGTATATAATATGATGATTTTTGGATAATAATACTGGGTGAAATAAATTGTTGAAAACGGGTCTAGAAACAGGGGAGCGAATCGGACCAGGGAGAGAAATATGAGCTCCACAACAAAATCAGTGAAATCATGGTTTCTGGAATTATTTTTTTTGGAAAATGGACATATTAACGGTTCAGATGGAGTTGGGTTCATGTTAAAAGGAGTTTTCTGGAATTTAGTAAAAATGTTACAAGTTGGAACAGAAATCCTGGATTTTCTGGAAGTTCAAGAGGGGCTTGGATTTTATGATAGATGCAAGGGTATTTTTGGAAAGTGCTAAAATAAGGTATTTTGATGTCTTATAGGGTTAACGCATACTTGGGAAAGCTACCAGGCACGATAGAATATTAAAGCGGAATAAACCTCACAGGTAGTAACTGCTTTACTCAGATATTTTTATGTGTTGTTGTATGTTTGTATTTGCCCTGTGTGTTTTTGTATATGTTTTGCCAAATATGCATACAGAGTTATGTGATTCCTAGCGCTGAGGACAATTGGTCCGAGGCCGGCCTTGATTGGCGGTTGTACGGGTCGATAGGTCCGGGGCTGTCCTGGTGTAAGCAGCTTTACGGGTCGTGACTCCGGTAAGTCCGGGGCTTGCCTTGATAAGGCAGCCTGACGGCACGTGGTAGTCGGTGTACGTTGTGTATGTTCTGTTTGCATATATGGTATGTTTGGCATGACACTTTTGACTTCAATTTGGCATGGTTACCTGCATACACACTACACATTTAGTATTTGAGTACTGACGGTTACTCTGGGGGCCAACAATGGACTCCAGAAGCTTTTGTTGATACAGAGGGACGTTCATGACCAATAAAGGTCTTTTTGGAAAGGTAGGCATAGTCGTGCTGGTGAAGGATAGGGGATGCCCTATTATATGTTGTACTGATATTTTTGGGATGACTGTATATTATGTATGGTATTCACTTTGGGATGACTGTACCCTTAACCCTTCGGGAACTTTTATTTTCTGTTATTTTAATTTTACCAGTATAGTAGTTTGTCCAAACCGGTTAAATGCTCTGGTGCGTTCACTCTGATACAAGTGAAATGGACTTAATAATGAAGGAAAGGTAACTAAGTAAAGGAATCCATCTAACCCGCCACCCGAAAGGGTGAGGTCGGTAGGGGTGTAACACTTGTACTGACCATCGCATACATCAGACTTCCAACAGCAGACTGATATGGAACTTTTATCATTTCGGCTTTGTCTTTCTTTGATCTTGGACATTGCTTCTTGCTAAACTTAAAATGTCCAGCAAAGGGGGTGCTTACTGGATTGGCATTGTCCATGTTAAATCTCTTCAAGATTTTTTCAATATACTTCTCTTGACTCAGCCACAGAATCTTCCTTTTTCTATCTCGGATTATTTTGAGTCCGAGGATCTGTTTTGCAGGACCAAGATCCTTCATTGCAAAGGACGAGCTTAAAGCCTTATTTAAAGCAATTATCTTCGTCTTGTCTTGTCCTACAATAAGCATATCATCGACATATAGCATCAGGATCAGAAAATCTCCAGCTTCACATCTCTTAACAAATACGCAGTGGTCGGCATTTGTCTTCTAAAAATTATGATTAGTCATAAATGATTCAAATTTCTTGTACCACTGCCGAGGTGCTTGCTTCAAGCCATATAGACTCTTCTTCAACCGACATACCATATTTTCTTTTCCTGGAACTCGGAACCCTTCTGGTTGCTCCATATATATTTCTTCTTTCAAATCCCCATGAAGAAATGCCGTCTTCACATCCATTTGTTCAACTTCAAGATCCATTAATGCTGCCATAGCCAACACAGTTCGGATCGAAGTCATCTTTACGACAGGAGAGAAAATTTCTTCAAAATCAACTCCTTTCTTCTGATTGCAGCCTTTTACCACAATCCTGGCCTTGTGTCTCGGCTTCTGTCCATTTTCTTCATTTTTGATCTTGTATACCCACTTGTTTTTAAGAGCTCTTCTTCCTTGGGGTAACTCAGTCAACTCATAAGTTTGATTCTCATGCAAGGATGTCATCTCATCCTGCATTGCCTCTTCCCACTCAATCTTGTCAGGGCTTGCCATAGCCTCATCATAACTTTGAGGTTCACCTTCCTCTGCAAGTACAATGTACTCATCTGGTGGATACCTTGTAGAAGGTCTTTTCTCACGTGCTGACTTTCTAGTGTGTCCTTCAGGTTGAGAATCCGATTCAGCATTCTCATCTCGGATCTGGGTCTCATCTCGGATCTCGGCATCAACTTCTACAGTTGGCTCCTGTTGGTCATTTTCAGGACCATTCTCTCCTCCTGCTTCAGTTCGGACAATAGTGCTAGGTTCTTCATCTCGGACAACAACCCGAACTTTGGGCTTCGAGATGTCATGAATGGTCTCCAGCTCATGAAAGATCACATCTCGGCTTCTCACTATCTTCTTATTCACTGGATCCCAAAGTCGGAACCCGAACTCACATCTCGGCGATCCGAGATAAATGCATTCCTTCGTCTTTGTGTCAAGCTTAGCTCTTTCATCTTTTGGAATGTGCACAAAAGCTCGGCATTCAAACACCTTCAGATGATCATAGGTCGCTTTTCGCCTTGTCCAGATTTCTTCAGGAATTTCTCCCTCTAGTGACCGTGATGGTGATAAGTTGATTAAATCAACTGCGGTTCTTACTACTTCACCCCAAAATGATTTCGGCAATCTGGCATTGGACAACATGCTTCGGACCTTTTCTTCAATAGTTCTATTCATCCTCTCGGCCAAACCATTTAGTTGAGGAGTTTTGGGTGGCGTCTTTTCAAGTTGTATCCCGGTCGTTCGATAATAAGCATCAAATGGACCGCAATATTCACCACCATTGTCAGATCTGATCGCTTTCAGCTTCTTGCCAGTCTCTCGTTCCACCATAGCATGAAATTCTTTGAATGCTTGGAGAACCTGGTCTTTAGTTTTCAAGAAATGGACCCACACTTTGCGAGAGTGGTCATCTATGAAAGAAACAAAATACTGAGCTCCGCCTAGAGACTTTTCCGACATAGAGTAGACATTGATATGAACTAGGTCAAGAATATTCTTCTGTCGTCTTGGTTGATTCGGTTTAGCAAAAGAAACCCGGTGCTGCTTTTCAGCTAGGCAGTGCGTGCAACTTTCAAGTACTTGACCTTTCAACCCGATCAAACGTTCTTTCTTTTTCAAAATCTGTAGCTCTTTTTCTGACATATGACCGAGACGCTTGTGCCATATCTCTAGACTGGAATCATCTCGGACAGAATTGGCTTCACCACCATTGATCTTTCCCTGCATCACATACAAGGAACCTTCTTTCTTTCCTCGGGCCACAACTAAATTTCCTTTGGACAATTTTCATTGACTTTTTCCAAAGTAATTCATTAACTCGGCATCATCAAGCTTGACTACCGAGATTAGATTCAAATTCATGTCAGACACATGCCTTACATCCTTCAACACAAGTCGACAGCCGACATCTGTGGTCAAGGTTACATCTCCAATACCAACAATCTTGCTAGTTACCTGATTTCCCATTTTTACAACACCATATTCACCAGCTCGGTAAGACGAGAAGAAACTTCTTTGAGGAGTAACATGGAAGGAGGCACCGGAGTCTACCACCCAAGTACAGTCATCATAGATAACGTTCAAAAGATTATCTCCGAGTAAGAAGATCTCAGCCTCGACATTAGCAATCACCGCGGAGGTACTCTTATCTTCTCTCTTCTTAGGTACAATCTGATCCGGTTTAACCTCGTCATTTTTCTCATCTTTCAGCAGATTCCTACAGTCTGCCTTTTTATGGACAATCTTTCCACAATAGAAACATTTCAAATCGTATTTCTTTCTAGACCGGCCTCTGGACTTATCCCGGTTATCATGACCCCGGTTCTTGCTTCGACCTCGGTTTTCAGATTTTCCTTTATGCACAGCAACGTTTGCCTCTGACGCTGCTCACACCTCTTTCCTTTCTCCTGGATTCTTCATTTAGGAGGTATGCCGCCACGACATCCATAGTCAATTTTCCATCTGGTGCCGAGTTGCTCAAAGTCACTACCAGAGTATCCTAGCTTTCTGGCAATGAGCTTAACAGCAGAAGAGCCTGCATCTCGTCATCCACCTTCATCTCGGCCTTCGAGAGTTGATTCACAATACCTTTGTAGGTGTTGAGGTGTTCAATCATACTCATGCCGTCTTTGTACTCCAACTTCACAAGTCGGCGAACCAAGTGTGCTTTATTCCTGGGAGTCTTCTTCTGAATCATGGACTCCAACTTCGTCCACAACTCATACGCATTTGTGAACTCGGACACATGCTTGAAGAGGTTTTTGTCGATATAATTTCTGATCATGGCAACCGCCTTTCGATTCAGAACTTCCCAGTCCTTTTCTTCCTTACCTTCTGGTTTGTTCTGATTAAGGATGGGCTCATAGATATCTTTGTAGTACAAATGATCTTCCATCATCAGTCTCCAGTAAGTAAAGTTTTATGCAGTCAGTTTGAACATATCAACACTGAGTGCAGCGCCACTGGTCTCCATTTCGTTAGACCTTGCTCTGATACCACTGTTGCGGAAATATAAATCGAGTAGGGAAGAAGAAGAACACAGACAGATTTGATTAACGTGGGAAAACCTTCCTCAAGGTGAAGAAGAAAAAACCCACAGGACACTAGTCCAGTATCAAACTTCCACTATGAAAATAATGTGTACAATCAATCAATCATTCAATCTCTAGACTTCCTCTAGAAAACTCAAGCTTCACCAACAATGGTAGTACTCAAACTCTCAGAGTTCTCAGACTCTCTTTTCTTTTTGCACTCTGGCTTTTTTCCTCTTTCTTTTTCTCTCTCTCTATATCTCTTTTCCAAGAGTCACACACAATATATAAAGAGAAGCAATAAAGGAATCAAGTCTAGAAATTAGGAAGAATCATTCCTAAGTTCAATAAAGTCATCCTCGAGTCTCGAACCCACAATCTAGAAATTAGGAAGAGTCATTCCTAAGTTCAATAAAGTCAAATAGTCAAACTTGGAACCCCACAATGCATTTATGGAGGAACAATTTCCAACAAAGACGTGGTAGATAAGCTTGACATGCTTATACAGCAGTATAGATCGCAAGGGAATGATGGAGAGGAAAAAAACCTTCAAACAGCTAAGAAAATGGTTTGAACCAGAAAAAGTGTTGGCAGGCTATAGAACACTAGCTTCTGTAATTTTGTCATGCTAGGTTGTTTTGCTGTTTGGTGTACACACCAAACACAATAGTCGCTTAATTTTGCAATTTTATCTCGATGCTTAAGTGGGCTGTGTGCCATTTTCATGTGTTTTAATGCATTGGGAATTGCTTGAACCTTCTACAAACTTTGGCGGTCCTTTCCCGCGTACAGGGGTTTCCTGCTTGTCTAGACCTCGTCTGTACTGGATCGTCCAAATCTGATTTTTCTTTCTTTCTTATTTTTTTATAAAAATTATTTTAATGAGTAGAGAATCTAAAATAAAGATAATATCTCAACTAACATTTTTTCAAAAAATGATTTTTCATTTTTAAAAAAAAATATCTAGACGGTACGGACGAGTAGGTAAATCAAACCCCGCGCACAGGAGAGCGTGTCATGGGAATAATGAAATGGGACCTGACTTCTCTCCTCTACCTTGGGAGAGGATTCTTTCATTAGCCAATTTCTCATCATCTCTCATAGTCTCATCCTGGTCGTCCATTTCATCTAATCTTGACCATCCATTTTACATTTTTGAAACCCATTTCAAACCCCTTGAAAAATGTTGCTGACTCCCACAACTCGGACATTCTTCGTTCATTGGAAAGCTAAGGAGGCAAAGGTGAGATCCAAATAATTTTTTTCCCCCATAAAAAGATTACATTTTTTAGATAATTTCATAGCTAATGCTGGAACTAGAAGCAAATTAAAGTTATGGGGAAGAAAGTTGAGATTTGAGACCACCTACAGGAACCACAGACAATTGCTATATATTTACAGTGATATTTTGTTGAATGAACCTAGATGTGGAATGAAACCAAGTTTTGATCAATACTAGACTAAACCTTTGTTGGCTAAAATATAAACTTAATTAAACCTTTTGTAACAAATTTTTTGATTTTTTTTTTAATGAACATGATCAGAACTCAGAAGAGTGCCCATCGAAGGAAGCTAGAAAGGCCATGCATATTAATCAAAACCCGTACAACCATTAGGGAAATAGAGAACAAAAAGGAAATAAAGTAGATATTGGAAGTGGAAAATTCTTTGCCGAGAAGCAGTAGAAATAGAGCAGTGTTTATGAGCCAAAATTGAATCGATCTCTAGAGAAGGATTGGAGCTCAACATATGCAAATTCGTCAGCTCCAGATTGGGATGGAGGCTTGAGAGCCTTAATTTTGCTGCCATCAAACAAATCTTCAGCGGAAAGTGACGGATTCTCTGATTCTCGACTAACATCAAACGCGAAACTGTAATCGCCATTATCACCGCCGTCGTCATGTTTGGGTGTGGCAGAAACAAACTCAAATTCAGAAACAAACTCAGCGAATCTAGAGGGACTGGCGGGAGCACTCAAGTAGTAATCACCAAAATGCTTGGGTGAAGAGGGAATGCTTAGGTAAGGCGAAGTAGCATTGCCTCCATTAAAATCAAAATCCCTAACGGGACTGGAAATTAACACCTTCATAGCTTTCAAGTTCAATTTGTGATAGCTAAATCTAGTAGAAGATGTAGGCGTGGTAGTTGTGAGTATTTATATAGAAACAGGGTGGAGAAGTAAGTACAGGTGTGTGGGTTGTGTGGGAAAGAAGGAAGAAGGAGAGAACAAATTGTTTTGTTGACCATTGAATTGAATTGTTTTGATTTGGTATTCACAAGAATGTCATAGCAGAGTTGCGGGAGTTAGAAGCAGTGGTTTAAAATGAGTTTTAAGAAAGTAAAATGGATGGTTAGGATTAGATGAAATGGACGACTAAGATGAGACGTGAGAGATGATGAGAAATTGACTAATGTCTTCTCCCTCTCTACCCTTTCCCATCATCATTGACCCACTCGCAGTAATTCTCATCCATTCTATCCATCGTGAAGAAAAGCCCCCATACTTTGAAATAATAACAGAAGTATCCTAACCTTCATCATCATCGTCCATAGATTTTTCGTCTACTGCAAATCCAGAAAAACTATCGTTGATAACAGCCTGGATGTAAAAGTTGCTTATGCTCCGCGAAGCAACAAAACTCAGAAACGTACGAACCAGAGAACTTGATACTAGGATCTGCTAATCTTATTAATTAAATTTTTTATAAGGAAAAAATTACTCCCTCCCTAAATATAGGATAAAATTTACAGTATAAATTTTAGGGATAGGATATTGTCACTACCAATTTTATGTCACTACCACTTTTTCACCGTTAGATCATAATCTCAATAAGAAAGAGAAATGATAAAGATAAATGAGATTTTAATCTAACGATGAAAAAGTGGTAGTAATTTGGTAGTGACATAAAATTGGTAGTGACAATATCCTATCCCTAAATTTTATCCTATATTTAAAGCATGTTTGATTTGAGGGGAGGAAATGAGGATTTTTTACTCTCATCTTTACTAAATTGTCTATAGAAATTTTTTAATATTTCAAAAATACACTCTTAACAAAAAAGAATATTCTTTTTATTAATAATAATTCGTTCAATATCCTCCTTAGGATATGCTTCCCTCCCACCCCTCCCCTTAAACAAAGTAGACCCTTAGGATTTGTTTGGGAGTTCCATTTTGGAGAGAAAGGAAAATGAAGAGAGGGTTTTGATAGTCCCTTCCCTTGTTTGCAAGTTTTAAAAATAAGAGGGGAGGAAATCAGGGATTTTTAAAAATCCTCCAAAACCCTCATTCTTCTAAAACATAAAGTTTCTCCAATATGGGGAGTTTTAAGAGGGGAAATAGATTAATTACTTTGTTACCCTCGTTCACCACCCCATCACCACTGCCGCCACCAACGCCGCCGTGGCACCACCACCACCAACACTACCACCACTGCCGCCGCCGCCACCCTCACCGCTGCCACCACATAAATAATTTATAAAAATTACATAAATAATTTTTTTAGAAAATTTAAATTTTTTTGTAAAGTATAATAATTATATTAATTATTAAAGAAAAGAACAAAATAGTAAAAATTACTCATTAATCATCCATCTTCCTCCCTTACTATTTTTTTAACTCCCAAATAAGGGGAGAAAATATCCTCCATTTCCCTTCCATCCCCTCCCCTCCATTCTCCTTGGATCCCTTTCTTTTCCCTTCCTTCCAAACTCCCAAACAAATGCTTAGGTTCAGAGGGAGTTTTTTTTTTTCTTCCTCTTTTTCGTCTTCCACCCTCCCTTGCAGTGAACTTTGTGGCTAAGCCTAAACCAAAGGGACGGGATTTCCTCTTTTTCTCTAATGGTCCGGTCCTTTTCTGCGGAGTTGCATCGTTTTTGTGTAAAACACGCTTGCTGCTCATTTTTCTTTTTTTAAAAAAAAGCTTTCAACATCTAAGTAGTTTTTAGTACTAGTAAGTCTAAAATATTTTTATAAGGTCTTAACATAATTTTTCAATATCATAAAACATATTTTTATTACCATTTAGTATCCTAAAATATTTTTTCAAAATCTTAAAATAATTTTTTAGGATTAAAAAAATATTTTTTCAGTATCACAAAGTTAATAAACTAATCCTCATTCATTTTATTCCTCAATTAAAAGTAGGGAAAATAACAAATAAATACCATATAAATTTGCAAAACCCCCAAAAGTCTCCCGAATTTATAAAAAGACTAAGAGGTACCAAGGACCTATGAGGGATATGCAAATTCGGGTGAAATTACCCTTTTACCCTTAGTTTTAAATAAATAATAAAAAAATAAAAATACCCTCGCTGGAGGGCCGCCGGTGGCCGGTGACCATCGGCCAGGGGGTGGGGTTTTTCTTCTTTTAAAAAAAAAAATATTCATTAAAGGTGTGGAGGGTGGGGTTCGAAACCCCAACTCCCTACACATCCATGGGACCAAGTGGCCCAAACCTTTTATATATATATATATATTCTTCTTAACATTTTTTCAACGGTATTTACAAAACTTGCAACAGTATTTACAAATCCTGCAACGCCATTTACAAATTTAGCAACAGCATTTACAACGTTTTTTAAAATTTCATTTTTTGCCTCCTTAATGCCTCTGAGGGAAAAAAAAATGCACATTTACAAAACTTGCAATAGTATTTACAAATCCTGCAACACCATTTACAAATTTAGTAACGGCATTTACAACGTTTTTTTAAATTTTACCTTTTTTGCCTCTTTAATGCCTCTAAATGAAAAACAAAAAAATATGCACATTTACAAAACTTGCAACGATATTTACAAATCCTGCAACGCCATTTACAAATTTAGCAATGGCATTTACAACGTTTTTTTTTTTATACCTTTTTTGCATCTTTAATGCCTCTGAGTGAAAAACAAAAAAAAAAAGTATGAAATTTTAAAAAAAGTTGTAAATGCCGTTATTAAATTTGTAAATGGCGTTGCAGGATTTGTAAATACCGTTGCAAGTTTTGTAAATGTGCATATTTTTTTGTTTTTTTTACTCAAAGGCAAAAAAAGTAAAATTTAAAAAAACGTTGTAAATGCCGTTACTAAATTTGTAAATGGTGTTGCAGGATTTGTAAATACCGTTGTAAGTTTTGTAAATGTGCATATTTTTTTGTTTTTCACTCAGAGGCATTAAAGAGACAAAAAAGGAAATTTAAAAAAAGGTTGTAAATGCCGTTGCTAAATTTGTAAATGGCGTTGCAAGATTTGTAAATACCGTTTCAAGTTTTGTAAATACCGTTAAAAAAATGTTAAGAAGAATATATATATATATATATATATATATATATATATATATATATATATATATATATATATATTTGTTAATGTGTGTGTGTATATATTAAAGGAACCAAGTGGGTGACTTGGCCCCATGAATGTTAGGGGTTCGAATCCCACCTCGCACTTTCAATGAATATTTTTTTAAAAAAAAAATCCCACTTAGCAGCCCTTCGGAGAGAGTAATTTTTTATTATTATTTAAAATTAAAGATAAAATAATAATTTCATCTGAATTTGTATCTCGATTTATAAGTTAGAAAATAACGGTCACACTCCCCAAGGAATGGAGTTCTCTTAATCATTTTTTTGGCATAGTTCTCTTAATCATTCTCTTAATCTAATCGCCAATTTGTAAATTGAATTGGCGCTAAAAAGTTTGACCCATAAAAGAGCTTCCAAGCCCTGTTAGACAGGAGGAAAGTGGATACACAGCCACACTCTCTCCCAAGTTTAATCGTTTGATAGTCATGAACACACTCCCAAGTTTAATCGTTTGATAGTCATGAACACAGAGTTGAATAAGTTTGTTCAGGCAAGTGAAGAACTTAAAGAGTTCCAACTGCTTCTCACAATAAGCAAGACATTTTGTGCAAAAGGTCTAATTACAATAACAACACGCCTGAAAAAATAACATGGTTCTTTGCAACAAGACTTACACTTATTGCTCTTCCATTTGTCTATTCATTCCTCGTAATCTATTCTCAGTATTCTCGTTTTCTTCAATGTAAACGTAATCATATTCTTCATTAAATCGTGTTAAATGATCCACCCCTTCATCGTCTAGATCCACAAATGTAGATGTATCTATGCTAACTTTGAATTTCACACAAATTTCACTACTTTCTTGTCCAATTAAAGATGATATGATTATTTGCAACTCCTCATATGTTGTAACTTCTTTTATACTTCTTGTTCTTACCATACCACCAACATAGTCACTTTCCTCTCCTCCACCATGGTACAAAGTTCTCCCCCACATGAAAGGAACATAATATATTCTTACCTAAAATACTAGGCATCTTTAATTATGATCTGCAACATAAAGTTAGTATTAACAACTTTAACAGTCACATTAACAACTACAACTGTAGGTATTGATAACTATCTCATTTCAACGTTTTTGCAGCAAAATTACCTTCATTAAATTTAATTATTCCCACTAAAAACAGACATTTCCCTCTGTTTCCATGCCCTTCATCACATTCAACCATTCCCACTAAGAAAACAAACCTTTCCCTCTGTTTCCATGCCAAAAAACAGAGCAAGATTTTATTAACTTTACTCTACAATGATTAAAGACCAATTACAATGGTGGTGATGATATCTTGATCAAAATCTTAGCATTTCTTACCTATCTCCTAGCTGATAGTAACATAATTGAGCCCAAGCTCAAACCTTTCATACACCCACCCTTCAATCTGAAAAAAAACGAGCATACGCAACAAAGAAAAAGCATCCCACTTGACCCTCTAACATAATTGATGAAAAAGATATGCATGTAATCAGAATACACCCTTCAACAATAGACCTTTAACTTTGATCACTCCCCCCCTCGTGTGTGGCTCGCATTCTCCAGTTTTTCCTTTCTCAATGATCAGAACACAGTGCGCCAAAAATACCAAGACCGCTTACAGGGCAATCGAGTCTCTGAATTGGAATGAACAAACCTCTATCTGGTCCCAAATGTGGAAACTTCCAATGGCTCAGCGGGTTAAAACGTTCATTTGGCTCCTTCTCAAGGAGAAATTGCTGACCAATGAGGAACGGTTCAGAAGAGGCATGTCCCAAGACCTATCCTGCCCTATTTGTCACTCCTCCAGTGAAAATCTAGACCTGTTCAAAGGATGCGGCACTGCCTCCTCGATCTGGAGGAAAATTTTGCCTCAGGATATGATTCAATATTTCTTTGGGATAAGCATTAGAAGCTGGTTGATCCGGACCATCCAATCGGCTTCCCTGGATAGTTCTTGGAAGATTGGGATTTGTATTACTTGTTGGAAACTTTGGGAAATTCGTAACAAAACGATTTTTGCTGATGGAATCTTTACCATTGATGGTATTCTAGCTCAGATTAAGGCTACAGTAGTTCATACTCAATCGTGTTTTACCAAGTTTAATCTCCTTTTGTAATTCCTTTTGGCTTCATAGGAATTAGTTTTTCTAGCTTTTAGCTCACTCTGTAATTCGTCTGTTCTTTCTTGTTACCTTTTTGACCATTATTAATGGAATTCCTTTTCACTCAAAAAAAAAATATTTTCCCTTCATTTTCCCTTTTTAATCATGAGGGCACCAATGTAATTTCATTTTTTTTCATGAATAGCCATCAAGTCCCTTGAGACTTTTCTGAAGGATTTTTTTGAAATTATTTTGGTCCCTTGGAACCTAAGGGGATTTTCCCAAAAATTTAACCAGTTAAACAAAAATGGTTTATTAAATAAATAAATATATTTGATTTAACCAATTATCCAACCAATCTGCTTCTTTATTTAATTGAAAATCTGAAAAGTTTGCCAGCATAGAGTTGAGACTACATGGGCCCAAAATGAAATCAGTTAATCTAAAGGGCTTCAAATTTTAAAACTAAAGAAGCATTTAATGTTGGGAAATTATTATTAAAAAAAAAAATTGAACAAAATCAACCAATAAGAATGATCATGTTGATGACGTGGACATTGCAATTGGACCAATCAACCAATCTCGTTATATTGTGAAAAAAACTTCTTTTAGTTTTTTACCAAAGAACTCACTGCCTGTGTTTCTTGGTTTCTCTCTTCCCTCACACTACGATCCCAAATCCCCAATTATTTCTTTGGACGTGTAGCCACTCAAACCCTAACCAGCTTCACGACTGGGCGAGTCTCTCACAGAGCTATGGCCTTCAAGCACCTTCTATCTCTGGCTCGGCGCACGCAACGACGTCGCCTATCCTCTCTATCATCTTCGTTTCAGACAGTCCGATCCTCATCATCTTCTCCGGCCGTCGTTACTCCATCGTCCCCTCCTTCTCCCAATGTCATGATCTACGATCGCCTCGCTGAGGCTGTGAAATCCAAACTCAAGCAGCTCGCGTTACTGAGTCTAACCTTGCCGTGAAAGAAGAGGACAGCTCGCGCGCTTGAGGAGGAGATTGAGAATATGGGTGGGCATTTGAAGAATTAGCCGGGAGCGCGATGTGATACTCAGGGAAATGGAAGAGGTAATGGGGATTACTTTTCGTTATAGAATTGAGTAAGTATTCTAGCTCAGTGCAGCAAAGTCAGAATTTAAGAACTGATATGGTAAATGCTGTCTATTTTCTCTTGTCTATGCCATTTTCTCTGCGCGCGAAAAAAATTTTGTTTTTCTTTTTCAGTCTCACTGGGTGTTCCCTTAAGAACAACCGTAACTACGCGCGTCTTCTATTATAGGTTAGAGATAGTTGAAGTTTGACCGATGTGGGACTTGAAAAAATTTTTTTTTTTTTTTTTTTTCAGTCTCCCTTAAGAACAACCGTAACTACGCGCGTCTTCTATTATAGGTTAGAGATAGTTGAAGTTTGACCGATGTGGGACTTGAAAATTTTTTTTTTTTTTTTTCACGGTCTCACTGGTTGTTCCCTGAAGAACAACCGTATATGCGCGCGTCTTCTATATATAGGTTAGAGATAGTTGAAGTTTGACCGATGTGGGACTTGAAAAAATTTTTGTTTTTTTTTTTCAGTCTCACTGGGTGTTCCCTTAAGAACAACCGTATCTGCGCGCGTCTTCTATATATAGGTTAGAGATAGTTGAAGTTTGACCGATGTGGGACTTGAAATGACAACGAAGCTGAGGCCTTTTCTGCAAATGAATCTACTAGCAGATTCAAAGTTCAAGGATCCCCGATCTCCCACCCCAGGGCTAGGATAGTCATGTGTATTTTTTACATGCGAAGAAGAGGAAAGCCGCTTTACGGCAAAGAACGAGGTAACTTTTTTACAATGGACCATCTTTGTTCATGTGTATTTTCAATTTGTGTGCATTTTTCAGGGTTTTAATCGTCGCTTTGGGTTTATATTTTGCAGAGAGGTATATGCAGAAAGGGAAAATGAAAGAACAAGCAGGGTATACATTTCTCTTCTTCTCCCTCTTCTTATGTTTCTAATTGATTTCGGACTTGGGAATACCCAAGATATGAAATTATGCCTTGGAACTTTTTCCTCATTACCTCTTTGAATGTATAGGGCGCTCTCATTACCTTTTGTTTTTATTTTCTAACAGTGTGATCCAATAAACATACTCTTTTATTTTTTTTAATCTTCCCTTTTCCTGTTAAATGAAAGTTGGATTATAAACTTGTGTTTTTTCTTTTGCATGTTATGTTTGAATATGAATGATCTCGAGTATTTTAGAATCGAAATAAGCAATACATTTGGATCAACGCTGCATGTTTTTATTCAACGCTGCTTTTCCAAAGTGTTTGCTTTGGTTTTGAAAACATGCTTTTTCTTAGTCTGCAGATTGGACAACACTGCTTTTTCATGGTCACGGGTTTACAGAAGGAATGTTTGAATATAATAAAAACAAAGTGAAAATAAAGTATCTTGAAGCACCATATCTTCTGACATTTCCCTCAGGACAACACTACTTTTTTTAAGTCACGGGCCTTATTTCCCTTTTATGTACACTTGGTTATAAAGCAGCTCAAACCATAGCTCAAACCATCCTTGTAAGACAATCTACCTTTGACTGAATCAGATAGGTTTGTACAGTGTCCTATTATTTTCACATGTGCTTCTGGTGACCTTGTACATATAAACAAACTATTATTTTGGCTCCTCATGGCAATTTTATTATTCCCCAGCTTCTGGTGCAAATGGTGCTGTCATACATTACAAACCAGAACCAGAAAGTTGTAGCATTGTGGATGCCAATAAACTATTCTTACTGGACAGCGGAGCTCAATATGTTGTTGGTTGGCACAACTGACATAACACGAACAGTTCATTTTGGCAAGCCTACAGCAAGAGAAAGAGAATGCTTCACCCGAGTATTACAGGTACCATTGTTAATAGCTTGTATGTTTTGCTTGAGTTTATTTGAGCACTTTGACCAAAAGATTGCACATCACCATGCGCATTATCTTGGTTAATGTGTTAGTTGTGAGAGGGCATGCTTTTAATCGATTAAGTACATATATAATGGCAAAAATTAAAATTTAACTTTGAAAATCCTACTATAAAGAATGGGGGCATCCTGAGGATCTGTTTTGTCCTGATAATGTCCAATTGCAGGGCCATATAGCTCTTGATCTGTCAGTATTCCCTGAAAATACCCCTGGTTTTGTGCTGGATGCATTTGCCCGTTCATTTCTTTGGAAAGTTGGACTTGACTACAGGCATGGTATATTCTGACTTCAGAACCCCCCCCCCCCCCAACCCCAGCTGCCAAATTGATGTAGTAATTCATTGACTTCCGGCCTTAATTATTGTTTATTTAGGTACTGGGCATGGCGTGGGTGCTGCATTGAATGTTCATGAGGGCCCACAAAGTATCAGTTATCGTTATGGAAATTTGACCTCTTTACAGGAAGGCATGGTTGTTAGCAACGAGCCTGGCTATTATGAGGACTATTCCTTTGGAATTCGGATTGAGGTTATATCCTCTTGGCCTCTTTCTAGCTCCAAGATTTTTTTTTGGATTAGTTATATGGTTACTTATGTTAGACATTGTTTATGCATCTTGTTTGACTCTTTATTTAAACAGTATTCAATTCTCAAAAAGTTGGAGTATGAGAATAATTAAGTAGGGTGTCAGACGCAAGAGTGAAAGTCATCGAAATCTGTGAAAGCTTGGGTTTTAAACCTTGCACGACTGTCATAAGAGGCTTTCAGTGAATGAACTTAGTCGTCACTTGATGAAAGATTTTCATCTTGTTCAGTATTTTTAGCGCCATTAAATAGCAGCAAACTCTGATGCCTTTTTACTCGCACCGAATGTGCTCATTTTGTTGCTGTTTTTCTCTGTTGAAATGTTAAATTGACGTGTCTGAACTCTGAGGCTCTTGTATTCTGCTCACCATTCCTGGGTGGTGATGAGGCTCTTTTAGCTTGCAGAATCTCCTTTACGTGAGAGATATGGAGACACCAAACCGTTATGGAGGGATTCAATATCTGGGATTTGAGAAACTCATTCGTGCCTATTCAGGTAAGCCATTTGTCTACTTTGTTCTGCTCTTTTTTGGTGTACATTTGTAGTCTCCTTCCTGAAGCGATGCTTTCAAATTAATTTCAGTTTCTTTCCATACACTTGTGATTAACCACGTGACATCTTGCAGATTAAGTTGGTTGACTTATCTCTGCTATCAGCTGCAGAGGTTGATTGGCTTAACAGCTACCACTCGCAGGTCTGGGAAAAGGTAATTTAGTTAGCTCTTTTAGATGTATCACATTTAACTAGCCTTCTTTCTTTTTAACCTTCTTGGGTAATACATCATTCGGTAGCAATATTCAACATTGGATTATGTTGTAACTGAATCTATGTTCTCCGCTGCAGGTATCACCATTGCTGGATGGTTCTGCTTGCCAATGGCTTTGTAACAACACTCGGCCTGTGGTCCTCGACAAAATCTGATTTTTGTCTTTCACCTTCTAATGTGCTGTATTCCTCTTATAAAAGTGGTATTGATATTAAATTATAGTTTATTATTACAGTATCTATGCAACCAAATTGCTTAAATTCATTTCAAAATACGGCTTTTCATCGTTATTTTATGCATAGTTGAGTATTTACAACATATCTTTCAATGTAAAACACTTTGACATCAAATGCTGTTTTCGCCCAAATTCTGTTATATTACTCAGCAACATGAGTATTTAATTTTGTTTCATTGTTTTTAATCATCATTTCCTGTTTGCTGAAACCTTTCAGTGATGAATGCAAAGTAAGATGTGCCTGATTCGTTGCTCTAGGAAAGATAGGAGCATGCACAATTTTTTGTGTTTGAAACAAGGGTGGGATGAAGGGTTTTATTAGTAGGTTAGTTTCTTTTCATACTAGAATGTGGAAAGAAATACTTATCTTTCTAATACCATATATTAAGATAGTGAGGTTTCTAAATATCTTAAGTGTTCGGGTGTTCAAAGCTGCAGATGGTTTTGTCGGGAGTGCTAAATGGATGTCTCCTAGAAGATTTTATGGGCTGCAACTGGGAAAGAAGTCTCTGCAGGGGGTTTGGGGGTGCAAGTGTTCACTGCAAGACATCAGGCATTTCAGATTATTTTGCTCAAGGTATTTAGTATGTGCACTCTCTCCCTCCAACGCATACACAACCAAATTTACAGAAAAATGCTTTGAATGGTGAGAGATGGAAATCTATTTAAATCCTATCAATGATCATGTACAACTTTGTTCTCAAATCTTATTGTAGATGAACTTCATGCAGTGGCTCTTGGGAGGAACATCATCAAGAACTTGCATATGGCTGGGAAAGACATCTTGGGAAATGGATTGCAAAATGTAAAATATGACTATCAAGAGCCACTATATGGTGCCATTGAACTTCGTTGTATTGCCTCAACGGATCTTATGCAGCAATTTGATATTCGATCAGTTATTGCTTGGATTGTAGATGGAAGTGAATTTGATGAATTCAAAAAATTATATGGCACTGTAAGAGCATAGCCACATCACTTTCTAGATGTTTAACGATTAGCTTTATTTTTTTGATATAAAAAGTTTTGGAGGGTTCGGCATTTCTATAGACTTACCGGGACTTACGAGATCGCCTACCAAAGGAGTCCCAAGCGACGGCAGAGGGAACGATTAGCTTTATTTGTACATACATGTCATCACACATTATCCATGCAGACCCTTGTAACGGGCTTTGCTAGAATATTTGGACAGCCTGTTGGAATTATTGGAGGAATTATTGGAAACAATGGAATTTTATTCAATGAATCTGCTGTAAAAGGGGGCTTATTTCATTGAACTATGTACTCAACGAAACATCTGATATTCCTTAACAATCACCGTAAGCCTTCATAAATCCCCCATTCCTCTGCAGTGCAAACATCACAGGTGCCCAGCACTTTAGAAAACCCAGCAATCCAGGTACCTTGACTATCTCGTAACACTCCACCACATCCAGCCTTGCTTGAACTCTGCACCATAGCGCCATCAACGTTGAGCTTCAACCATCCTTGGGGGGGAGATTGCCACATAAGGGAAATAGGAGGTTCCCTATGCGGATTCATGACAGCCGAGAGACCACTATGAAAATTAGTATAATTCCTCCATGAGTTCATGATAACCATAACCGGGTGCTGAGGTTTCACAAAGCCTGGATCAAAAATACTAGAGTTCCTCCAACCCCATAATTTCCAAATAACAACCCCAAACATAAGATTCCAGGATGAGCCCATACCTATGCTAAAACATCCTACCAAGTTCAAAGATAACCAATTCTTCAAATTGGCAGAGAAAAATTGATGAAGGAAATGAACAGGAATTAGATCCTTCCAAAGGCGTTTTGCATAAATGCAATCTCTAAGAATATGAAGAATGTCCTCCACACCATTCTGACAAAAACAACAATCAGCACTCGAGGAGGACCATGAACTGCGCCAATAATTAGTGGGGAGTTTGTTTAAGAGAACTCTCCACATAAAAACACGAATTCTCTCCGCTCCTTGCCATTTCCATATGTGTTTAAAAAGATCACATTTCACATTAGGAGGCACTTTTTCGATGAGAAAATACGCACTTCTGATGGAAAACACCCCATCTCTAGACGCCCCCCACATTAGAAAGTCCTGACCACTATCCACTCTCAGCGGAATAGAAGCAATCAAACGCTGGATGACAGATGGGAGAACCACTCCAGACAACTTACTCCAGTCCCATCCACTATCAGTTATCCACGCAGCCACAGGAGAACTCTCTTCCTCCACAGTTAATTGCCGGCAACAATAGTCGCGGATTTTCATACCATGAATCAACCAGGGGTCATTAAAGAAACTAACCGTAGAGCCATCCCTCACCTGCATTTTAGATCCTAAGTCCACAACACTAGCTTGATCCGTGATGAATTTCCACAAGGAAGAATCACCAGTAGAATAGGACAAAAGCGAGACTTCATCACGTAACGTATACCTATGCTGAAGCACATCCACCCAAAGGCCTTTTCACCCACCACCAAATTCCAAGCAAGCTTGGTGCCACCGGTTAAAAGATGATAACCTCCGGAATCCAAGGCCCCCATACTCCTTAGGTCTAGTAATACAATCCCAACCAACCGGATGATAGCAGTGTTGAGAAGCATCATGACCCCAAATAAAATTCCTTTGCAACTTTTCCACCTCCAGACAAATACTCCTCGGTAGCTTAGTTACCAACATAGGATAAAGAGGGATAGAACTAAGCACCGACTTGGCAACAGTTATACGCCCTGCAGTAGATAGGCACTTCGCCTTCCAAGCTGTCAACTTAGAGTGGACCCTATCAATGATATAGTTGAAGGTCTCCCTCCTCCTTCTATGATTAGAACCATTTGATTAAATGGTAAAAGGGAAGATATATAGAAATATAAATATTTTAATTGTAATATAGACAAATGTTTATCCATATATTTCTCTTCCCTTTTACTTTTGCTTATCCTTTTTTTTGGGTTAAAACACTATTGTTCAAAAGAAAACTGATTGTGTTTAGAGAGAGAAGCGATTAAACAAATGTCTGTTGGAGAGAGAATATAGGAAAAGGGAACTCATGGGGAGTGCATGTTGTCTTTTATTTCATAGAGAAGACTAAGAACAAGTCTATGATTATCTCTTTTTGATATATAAATATCTATGATTATCTTAATTAAATGTTGTTTTTATTTATTTTTGTTTAAGTTGGATTTTTCTTTTTGATAATATCCCAGGAGCAGTTTTTGAATCACTCTCTCTTGTGTGTAGTAACTTGTGAAATACTCTCACCCGTGCAACGCACGGGCAAGTATAAGCTCGTTTTATGAAATAAGTTTTCTTATGATTATGTGTACTGGTAGTTGTCCATGACCATAGAGCTAAACTTTACCTGAAACCTAAAGAAAACCATATTTTTAGACTTCCATGTTGCTTGGTTTTTGGCGTTGTCATGTGCATTAGTGTGGAAACTGGAAATCTACATGTTTGTGGTGCCAATCTAAAGCAGTAATAAAGTCCAATCTTCTGATTCAATGAGTCGATTGGAAAATCATCAAATCATTGTCTGGATTATTAAATAGAGCATAAATGTTTGGTGCCAAGAATATACTAAAATGAAATATAAATGATGTAGATCTACACATCGAATAAATGAATCCTGCGAATAATGCTATTCTCATTTTATGAATTCATTATATTTCTATTCTTTTCCTGATCAGTATTTCTCTCTCTGTATCTCTCTCTCTCTCTCTTAATTTAACCATTTCCTTATTTTGGTTATTCAACACATGTTTTCAATCACTTTACCATTAACAAAATTCTTCAGAAAATTTACTGGATCCAGTATGTGAATTTATAATTTATATGCCTGTTCTAATCACTGAAAGCGTTGTTTATGATGCATAAGAGGCACTCCCATTCCCTTTTAATATATGAATACAAATGTCAATAAGGATCGGTTACTTCAGCATTGCCAGTCAGGTTCCCCGTGGCATATGTGCAAGATCCCTTGTTGCTTTCCACTGCTTCTGCCAATTTCATGGTCATATGTCGTATGAGTGTTAATCATACTTTGGCACTCCTGAATGCTTTTGTGGTAGAACGAATCTTTCTTATTATGAGAAAGGAATATGATGTGCTCTTATCAAATCAAAACTTAATATAGTAGTACGAAATGAGATTAAATGAGGAATAGATTGCATTTGTAGGCATGACCTCCACTTTCTAGGCTAACCAACAACAACAAACCTTATCTCATTAGGTGGGGTTGGCTATATGAATTACATGATGCCATTATGCTCTATCAACAACAAAATCTTTGAATTTGTTATTAATCAAAACGTACTGTGTATTAATAATATAACTGTCAAAGAAATGGAGTTGTCTTCTCTTCTTTTCCCTTACTTTCGTTTTCTATCCTTTTCACATCTCCCCATTGAATGAAAATTTCAATGGCCCAGATTTTACCTCTTATAAAAATATTATCATAATTTTAGTTAAAAATACATAAATAAATTTTAATTGTTAAAATTTATTCTAAACAGTTGTGAAAAATGCAAATAAAGTTTACTCTATAATAATTAATTAACTTATTTTCAGAATAAATTTTAACAATTAAAATTTATTTATGTATTTTTAACTAAAATTATCATAATATTTTTATAAGATGTAAAATTTGGGCCATTGAAATTTTCATTCAATGGTGGAGATGTGAAAAGGAGAGCAAAGAATGAGAAAATGAGAGAAGCCAACTCCCAAAGAAATCCCAACAAAGTATCACTTCAACACTGGTGTATATACTAGATGGTAACATGTTTCACCCAATACAATACACATAAAGTCACAGTTCCACGGTCCAAGTAAGGTAGTATGGTTTTCTAATCGCCAATTTGTAAATTGAATTGGCGCTAAAAAGTTTGACCCAGAAAAGAGCTTCCAAGCCCTGTTAGAAAGGAGGAAAGTGGATACACAGCCACACTCTCTCCCAAGTTTAATCGTTTGATAGTCATGAACACACTCCCAAGTTTAATCGTTTGACAGTCATGAACACAGAGTTGAATAAGTTTGTTCAAGCAAGTGAAGAACTTAAAGAGTTCCAACTACTTCTCACAATAAGCAAGACATTTTGTGCAAAAGGTCTAATTACAATAACAACACGCCTGAAAAAATAAAATGGTTCTTTGCAACAAGACTTACACTTATTGCTCTTCCATTTGTCTGTTCATTCCTCGTAATCTATTCTCATTTTCTTCAATGTACACGTAATCATATTCTTCATTAAACCGTGTTAAATGATCCACCCCTTCATCGTCTAGATCCACAAATGTAGATGTATGTATGCTAACTTTGAATTTCACACAAATTTCATTACTTTCTTGTCCAATTAAAGATGATATGATTCTTTGCAACTCCTCATATGTTGTAACTTCCTTTACACTTCTTGTTCTTACCATACCACCAACATACTCACTTTCCTCTCCTCCACCATGTACAAAGTTCTCCCCCACTTGAAAGGAACATAATATATTCTTACCTAAAATACTAGGCATATTTAATTATGATCTGCAACTTAAAGTTAGTATTAACAACTTTAACACTCACATTAACAACTACAACTGTATGTATTAATAACTATCCCATTTCAACGTTTTTGCAGCAAAATTACCTTCATTACATTTAATTATTCCCACTAAAAACAGACATTTCCCTCTGTTTCCATGCCCTTCATCACATTCAACCATTCCCACTAAGAAAACAAACCTTTCCCTCTGTTTCCATGCCAAAAAACAGAGCAAGATTTTATTAACTTTACTCTATAATGATTAAAGACCAATTACAATGGTGGTGATGATATCTTGATCAAAATCTTAGTATTTCTTACCTATCTCCTAGCTGATAGTAACATAATTGAGCCCAAGCTCCAACCTTTCATACAACCACCCTTCAATTTGAAAAAAACGAGCATACGCAACAAAGAAAAAGCATCTCACTTGAGCCTCTAACATAATTGATGAAAACGATATGCATGTAATCAGAACACACCCTTCAACATTAGACCTTTAACTTTGATCACTCCCCCCCCTCGTGTGTGGCTCGCATTCTCCAGTTTTTCCTTTCTCAATGATCAGAACACAGTGCGCCAAAAACATTTGCCCTTCCTTTTCCTTTTTTAATCATGAGGGCACCAATGTAATTTCATTTTTTTTTTCATGAATACCCATCAAGTCCCTTGAGACTTTTCTGAAGGATTTTTTTGAAATTATTTTGGTCCCTTGGAACCTGAGGGGATTTTCCCAAAAATTTAACCAGTTAAACAAAATTGGTTTATTAAATAAATAAATATATTTGATTTAACCAATTATCCTACCAATTTGCTTCTTTATTTAATTGAAAATCTGAAAAGTTTGACCGCATAGAGTTGAGACTACATGGGAAAATGAAATCAGTTAATCTAAAGGGCTTGAAATTTCAAATTTGTAAGAGTAAACTAAAGAAGCATTTAATGTTGGGAAATTATTATAAAAAAAAATAAAATTGAACAAAATCAACCAATAAGAATGATCATGTTGATGACGTGGACATTGCAATTGGACCAATCAAGAAAAAGCCAATATATATATATTGAATTGAATTGATAATTGATATTTCTGGCTATCTCGTTATATTGTGAAAAAACTTCTTTTCAGTTGGGTTCTCAGAAACTCACCCACAAACGGTCTAGAACTTGAACTTGAAATTTGTTTGTTTGGTCAATGAAATTCCGAAAGTAGGGCGAGCGAATGTGAGTTTCTAGTTTTTTACCGAAGAACTCATTGTCTGTGTTTCTTGGTTTCTCTCTTCCCTCACTACGATCCCAAATCCCCAATTATTTCTTTGGACGTGTCGCCACTCAAACCCTAACCAGCTTCACGACTGGGCGAGTCTCTCACAGAGCTATGGCCTTCAAGCACCTTCTATCTCTGGCTCGGCGATCGCAACGACGTCGCCTATCCTCTCTATCATCTTCGTTTCAGACAGTCCGATCCTCATCATCTTCTCCGGCCGTCGCTACTCCATCGTCCCCTCCTTCCCCTCCTCCTCCCAATGTCATGATCTACGATCGCCTCGCTGAGGCTGTGAAATCCAAACTCAAGCAGCTCGAGAATCCCGACCCACGATTCCTCAAATACGGGTCTCCTCGCCCCACCTTGTCGGATCACACTCGGATCCTTTCTGCACCCGAAACTCGCGTTACCACACTTCCTAATGGACTTCGGGTGGCCACTGAGTCTAACCTTGCCGTGAAAACAGCAACAGTCGGTGTCTGGATTGATGCAGGATCGCGTTTTGAGACCGAGGAGACTAATGGGACCGCGCATTTCCTCGAGCACATGATCTTTAAGGGTACTGAGAAGAGGACAGCTCGCGCGCTTGAGGAGGAGATTGAGAATATGGGTGGGCATTTGAATGCATACACATCGAGGGAACAAACTACTTATTATGCGAAGGTTACGGATAAGGACGTTCCTAAGGCCCTTGATATTCTGTCTGATATACTGCAGAATTCAAAGTTTGATGGGAACCGAATTAGCCGGGAGCGCGATGTGATACTCAGGGAAATGGAAGAGGTAATGGGGATTACTTTTCGTTGTAGAATTGAGTAAGTATTCTAGCTCAGTGCAGCAAAGTCAGAATTTAAGAAATGATATGGTAAATGCTGTCTATTTTCTCTTGTCTATGCCAGTTGCGGAGGCAAAATAATTGATCGTAAGTGAAACTTGTCATTTGTGGACTTAGTAGTTTTCAAATCTGAAGCTAAACTTGTCATTTGTGGACTTAGTTTTCAAATCTGAAGCTGTTTGGCTCAAACTCCTCATTTGGTTTAGTGTTAATTCCTTTTTATCCCTCGAATTCAATTTTCTTATTGCTGTAGACTAAAGACTAGGTTTTGATTTTAACTGCAAAGAAGGTTGGTTGTGCTTTCTGTTGCTTGCTATTGAAATTTTAAAACCTTCACACTTTGCATTTTGTTAGGTTCGATTGATATGCTGTTTATTTGTTGAGTTGTTTCTTTGCATCTTCATAATATATACTAAAACTGTTATCTTTTTCTTCAAAATATGATAATAGTCGAATAAGTGGGTTCTAATTTTTGTGTTTGGCATTGCAGCCTAAGTTACTGTTTCTAGTATTTTAAAGTTTTCTCTTTTACTGTTGTAATATCTTGTTCTGGGTAATTGAACTACTGTTAATTAGTTGTTTATACTTGAAAAGTTTCTTACTGAAAGTGTTGGATATAGTTGAGTTGTGTTGTATAATCTATCATGCTTTCTTTTATATTCTAATCTGTTTATTACATGGAACTGCTGGTAGGTTGAGGGGCAAACAGAGGAAGTCATTTTTGACCATTTGCATGCAACAGCTTTCCAGTACACTCCTCTGGGTAGAACTATTCTTGGACCTGCTGAGAACATTAAGACAATCACCAAAGATCATCTACAGAGCTACATTCAGACACACTACACAGCTCCCAGGATGGTATGTTGAAATCCTGATTTCTCGTTTGTATGTATGACCTTGTTGCTTGTGGACGCATAGTATTGCTGGAGACATGGTTATCATGTAACCTATTTTCCATACAGATCATTATTTAGTACCGAAATATGGTATTTAGCCTTTGGCTATTTTGTGTTTGGGTCTGCTTTCTCAGGTCATAGCTGCTTCTGGAGCTGTCAAGCATGAAGATATTGTTGAGGAAGTAAAGAAATTATTCACAAAGTTATCAGCAGATCCCACTACCGCTTCTCAATTAGTTGCAAAAGAACCAGCTATTTTTACCGGTTCTGAGGTGAGAATCTATGTACATAGCTGAGTGCATCACATCTTACTGTGTGTTGATAGTAATATTTCATAACAACTTCTTTTAATTGCTGCTGTGATGCAGGTTAGAATGATTGATGATGATATACCCCTTGCCCAATTTGCAGTGGCTTTCGAAGGAGCAGCATGGACAGATCCCGATTCCATTGCCCTAATGGTCATGCAGGCTATGTTGGGCTCTTGGAACAAGACAGCAGGAGGTGGAAAACATATGGGGTATGCTACTTTAAGATTTTTTAGAATAAATAATTTAACCTCACCGACACTTAGGTTGAGAAAATTTTAACTGCATGAACAGTTCTGAGTTGGCACAACGGGTTGGCATTAATGAAGTTGCGGAAAGCATGATGGCTTTCAACACCAACTATAAGGATACTGGTCTTTTTGGTGTTTATGCTGTTGCTAAGGTGAGCCACCATGTAGTTTTTGTATTGAATCTGGTTAAAATATGCTAGAGCATAATATACATATATACATTTGTGTGTGTGTATGATTGAGTATTGGATTAGCGGGAGATAATCGAAGTTGCGGAAAGTAGATTTTAGGAATAAATATTTAATTGAGTCTACTTTTATTATTGTTGAGTCTGTTTTTATTAATATATTTAGGAAATAAGTGGAATATCCACTAGATTTGTTAGGATTTAGGATTATGAATTATTTGAATTTCATATTTAAATATATTTTGGATTTCTTATTTAGATTTTGGATAGAATCTGTCTCTCTTTAAACCATTATAAATAAGCATAGTGCCTCATCAATAAAGTATGGAATATTTCAGAGAGTAAATTGGTATAGGAGATTCTCCTTGGGATTTAATAGTTTGATGGGTTACAGATTCTGACTCATCTTTCTATTAAGGACGTGGGCTCTCAAAAAGATTGTTCTTAAAGAGTTAGTGAGATACTTGCTTCCTCTTAAAAATAGTAATTTATATTATCGTCTACTCTTCATCGTAGATATCCTCATTGCCTTTTTAACTTATTTTCCCATATCATCTTTATTTTTCTCAACGTAGATTCTCATATAACCTTCCCATCAGCTTACTCAAATCGGTACCCAAATCGGGACTCTACTAGTATATTAACATTAACATTAAAGCTTGAGGACAAGAATTCAAATATCTTTCTTGTAACAAAGCACTTTGTTTATTCCCTTTAAGTTTCTATGAATACCGTTTAGGTTTACTGCATGCCTTTCCTCTTTTTAAAATCTTTTGATTTTCTTCCCCCCCCCCCCACAATGATTTGATGGAGAAAATATGAAGATTCTGATGCTGGGTCTTTATATATCAGCACGTTCAAGTTGATTAAGGTGCCATTTTGGGATGTAAAGAGGGTCTATGGTCATTAACTCTAGGGTCTGTCAATTCAGAGCAAGTTTGTAGGAAAACAGTCTAGCCATCTAGGGTTTTTGTCAGGTCAACTGATCTAAATGTAATCGAGTGTCCAAAATCTTGATTAGGCAAGAGTTTAGAGGAAGAACTTAGGCTTCACATCTGGGCTTCCTAGGCATCACAAATAAGTCATGCACTGTTCTTCACAGACATTATGAAAAATAAAGAGACAAATAAAAACTAGAAAACTGAAGCATATGCACACTACAGAGATACAATTTTTCTTCATGAGCTACTGAGATGTTAAATTCCTAATTTTAAGATCCGAATCTTGTAAAATTACCCTGATAAGAAATATAAAAGACAATAGGAAAGATGTGAAGCAAACACTTCTTCCTCATGCTGCCTAGTTATTTGCCCTTGCCCCCTTTCTGCATATTTATTTCCAGCCTTTTTGACATTTAGCTTTCGTCAGACTCTTATTTATGCTAGATCCCGTTCCATAGGAATGTGAAGCATTCACCTTCTCTTAATTTGTATGCTGACTAGAAAAAAATGTTTCATTCGGTGATGATGAATATTAATTTTTTTTTTTTGTAAGTTGGGTTTTGAAGTAATAAACTTTAATTAAGCAGAATGCCATGGCGCCAGTTTTCTCAAATGTAGATATATTAATGACACTCTAAATTCTATGCATTTTAATAGTGTATCTAAATTCTACTCTTTTAAGAGGGTGAGCCGTGGTGCAGTAAAGTTGTTATCATGTGATTTGAAGGTCATGGGTTCAAATTTTGAAAACAGTCTCTCTAATTGTGTGGTAAGGCTGCGTACATCTATCCTCTCCAAACCCAACCTCTTGGGAGCCTTGTGCACTAGGCCATCCTTTTTTACTACTGTATCAAAAAATAGTTTGATGTTTGAAATGGTATCATTATTAAGTGCTTGTTTCCACAACATGGTTTTGATCAAAGCAACATGAAAGCATGTTGCATTGAAAGTTGTAAGATATTTGTGGTAAGAAAGTGTTTTTACTACTTTCTTATTAAGTTGGTAAGAAAGTACAATGTCTGATATTTGATTTATTGATTTGTTATGTAAAAAATTTTCCCCATTTCTTCAAGTGTTTTTAATTTGTGGACAAAACCATGTCTCTAATTTTTAATTCTTTCAGCCTGATTGCTTGGATGACTTGGCTTATGCAATAATGTATGAGACCACAAAGTTGGCTTATCGTGTTTCAGAAGATGATGTCACACGGGCTCGTAATCAGGTAGGCACACTTGTTGGCTTTCTGAACTTATGCCCCTTTCTTCTAATTCAAGTTGAGAAATGGAAATCACTGTGCTGAGTACATGAAAATACATTATGTATTAGTTTGTCCCTGATGTGGCATCTGGAAGGGATAAAGTTGTGGTTGTGGCCCATGCTTAGTTTGTACATTTTGCTTCAGGGTTGATCAGATCTTCTCATTTGTACATTCTTCAGTACACCCCTAAATACCTTTTAAAACTTCAAGCTGAGTTTTATTTTGATTCTTCTCTAGTATGGACCTTGATCCTTTGCATTTTTTTTTTTAATAAAATATTTGTTTGTTGTAGCTCTAATTGTAATTCATTCTTATGGCCTATTCCTAGTTATAGTGACCATGGATATTAGAATCCCATGAATCTCGAGTCGTATCTCATGATTCGATTAAAAAAAGGGTGGGAAATATACGAATCTGTTGATGTATCTTACTTATGTATGTATCTTGCGATTCTGGCAGCGATACAAGCTGGAATTGCAGGAAACACGTGATACTAGCGATTCTTGCGTTTCTATTTGAACTAAGGTTGCGCACAAATTAGGTTGGATCTGGCGTGTTTCGACTCTTTCATTTTCTTTTTCTGCTTTTGTCCAAATTTATTTAAGAATTTCCTTTTAATTCTATGATTATCCCCAATTCCCTCTCACTTGTCCCCAATCAAAACCTTGTTTTTTTATTTCTTTTCCCCTTGAAGTGTTATTTTCCTTTAAAATGCTAATATGTACAAACCTTTGATATTTTCTTATATGAAATTTACATTAATATCATCCTTAAAATTGATCATAAATCTTACGATTCAAGATTCCAAAAATAGACTTTTCGATTCACTATTTGTATCCCGATTTGATAACCTTGATAGTGACTGCTATTTGTATTTATTTCAGTTGAAATCTTCACTCTTGCTACACATAGACGGCACAAGTCCAGTGGCCGAAGATATTGGGCGCCAGGTACGTACTTAGAATTTGCTTCATGCTATTTGTAAATAAAAGCAACGGGAAGGGGAATGTTCACTCTAAAGGAAGAACTATACCTGTCTTGTGTACTATTTATCAATGACTTAAACCTTAATTATACTGAATGATAATGAAGTTACTCGTAGTTGTAATGGACATGAGAATAATTGGAAAATGATGTAGTTTGGGTACTTGTGCAACTAAGTCCTTTGCATACTGCTTACAAGCCTCTCCATTGCTAATTCCTAATTTTGAAACGTTAGAAAAGTTTTTAAATAGGGAAGCATTTGGGTGCACCGTCATCTCTAAACTCATTTGATATCAGTTGATATCCAAGATGCCTTTTTTTTGTCCTCTCTCATTTCCAATGATAAGAATCGGGTGTCATGGAACGTTGTTATATCATTTGGTATGAAACGCCACACAAACCTTTTGTCTGATTGCTCTTAATACCACTCACTACTCTCCTGACAGAGATGGGAATGTAGAAGAGATTATCCTTATTTTCAAACGGAAACATCATTTTTAGCAAATTAACATGGGTGACATGATTGGAATCTTTTGTATTTTCCTAGAAAACACGAATATATTCATCTGTAAGTGCAGTATTTAACATGTTGGATGACAAGTAATGAGAGAGAGTTTGGTTTGGCAAGATTGTGTCAAACCGTTGGTTGTTTGATCTGATGTGTCATTAATTTGTATTGGATTTAGAGGTGTTTAAACTCCACTCTATTAAATTCTATGAATAAAAGTGAGTACATAGGGGCCTTTATATAGGCAAACCTAGGACTAACCCTAGAATCTAATCTTATCTAAATGATTAAGATATATTATCATAAGATATAATATATCCATATCTTTATCCTAATAAATATCAAATAATAATAACATAATGATTAATCTAAAATCTAAGATAATGATTAATCTAAATAATCCCTAATATTCTAACACTCCCCCTCAGTGGAGAGTATATGTTGATCATTGATGACTTGCCTCGAAATCCTTCAAACTTTGTTACGCTGCTTCAATCTTCAAAATCTTTAGGCTTGTACTTCTTGAGTCTCAGCGGTCCTATTTATTTTGTTTGGGCTTGTACTCTTTTTTAAGTCTCAGAGGTCCCATATCTTGTTTGGGCTTGTACTCTTCTTTAGTCTCAGAGGTCCTATTTATTTTGTTTGGGCTTGTACTCCTTTTTTTGGAGTCTCAGAGGTCCCATATTGAGTAGCAGAACTTGCCCAGAAGAATCTCGAGTCCTTTTTTTTTTCTAGAAGTCCCAATCGTCCTCTTCCCTTGTAAATTCTGATTGTACCAGATTCACACTAGGGATAGAGTTTGACTTATTCTGCTTCTCAAGTATCCTGCGAAGCACCTGGAATTCTTCTTTGCTCAAACGATCATCATTCCCAACCGTTAGTTCATTTGGGACAATGTGACTTTGAAAGTTCGAGATTCCACTTGAAGGTTTTCCATGGAGTTTCCGGCATTCTTCTCTAGTATGACCCTTCTTCTTGCGGTAGTTGCACTTTTGTTCCCAGTGTGGTCCCTTAAGCGCAAGAGTGAGCTTTCATTTTGGCTTGGGCCACTTTTGTTCAAGAGTTTTCTACTTTCTTGAACTGTACTAAGTTAACAACATCAAAGAGTTGTGGTAGAGGCTTCAGTCCCATGATTCTGCCTCTTATTTCTTCTAAAGCATCATTTAAGCCTAAAAGGAAATCGTGTATCCTTCCTTCTTCCACAATTCGTTTGTGCAATTGTGCATCTTTGAGGCATTCCCAAGGGTGAACTTCAAACAGATCCTGTTGGCTGCTCCATTTATATATTTCTCCTTTCTCTTGCCACGAATATACCTCAAGACACTTTGGGACCATTGAAGATAGTTTTTGCCATTAAACCTATGGTTAATAACCATATTGTGATTTTCTGGATAATCTGGAACCATCTCTGAGGTTTTGTAGGGTACAGTGCTGGGATGTGCCGATCGGCACTCACTGGTCCGGTCTAAGGTGGCGGTGCAGGGACACGCGCGCTCCGTCACTGCAGATCGGAAAAATCGTTTCTGCGTTTTTTTTTTTGAGCTTTCTTCCGTCCTCTGTCACGGTGCTTCGCCGCCGGCTTCTCTCGTCCTCCGTCACGGTGCTTCGCCGTTGGCTTCTCTCTCTCTCTCAGGCCTCTCGAATCTCCTCTATGCTTTAGGGAGTAAATCGGGGTTGGAGGTTTTGCGAGATACGGACGTAGGGCACAGACGCAGGATTGCTGAGTTTACCAAAGGTCAGAAATCCAACCTGGCTCTGATACCATATTGGATTTAGAGGTGTTTAAACTCCACTCTATTAAATTCTATGAATAAAAGTGAGTACATAGGGGCCTTTATATAGGCAAACCTAGGACTAACCCTAGAATCTAATCTTATCTAAATGATTAAGATATATTATCATAAGATATAATATATCCATATCTTTATCCTAATAAATATCAAATAATAATAACATAATGATTAATCTAAAATCTAAGATAATGATTAATCTAAATAATCCCTAATATTCTAACAATTTGTATTCCAGCTTATCAATAGGGACTAACTAGTTATGTGGCAGTATTTTGCCTTCTGCACTAGATTGTACTTGTTAACAAACTGCTCTATCAACAAAATTTTATCAATTTCAGTTACTCACATACGGTCGAAGAATCCCATTTGCCGAATTGTTTGCTAGAATTGATGCAGTAGATGCAAGCACAATTAAACGTGTGGCAAACCGATTCATTTACGACAGGGTAATGGTTGAAGTCTCTTGAGACGTGATTATTCCTGCGTGATGCTTCAAGTTATGTGGTTCATGACATGTTTTCCCCATATTGCAGGATATAGCTATTTCAGCTATGGGACCAATTCAGGGCTTGCCTGATTACAACTGGTTCAGACGCAGAACCTACTGGAACCGCTATTAGTTCATTCTAGTTTTCTCTTTTTTTTTTTTTTCTCTTTCGTGACTGCACATGAGGTTTGGCTCAATGTTTTGGTCCTATTTACTACTCATATATATACGCCTTTGAGTGGGGGCGTTGGCAATAATTTTTGATTTAATTGTTATAGGCCTTCCTTTATGTAACATTCTTGCTAACAATAAATATGCCATCTTCACTCACTTAAGTGTTGTATTTGTGACATTCTGAGGGCAGCTTTACTGCTCCTATGCCCTTGAAGTGATATTGGCTACCAAGTAATGTGGACCAGCTTTTTTAATTATTAATATTAATAGTGATGACTCTTGTTAAATGGATGAGTTTTCACCTGGTTCAAGCCTGTCTTGGACTTCTGGGAGTGACATTTGTGGATTTGCTTTCCTCCTTTTCTTCTTACTCTCCTTCTTTCCACTGTTGGATCACTGTTGGATTAAGATATCAACGGTCTAGATTTAATGTATCATAATAATATTATTGTAATTTTACCTTAAAGATATAATATGTAAAATCTGAATCGTTGAGATCTTAATCCAATGGTGGAAAAAATAGAGTAAGGGGAAAAGGAGGAAAGCCAAATTGGACATTTGTACTAGGAAAAGTAACATCCGATAAAATCCTTAGAGTAAATACCCTTTCTGGTCCCTGACAAAAAACACGCGATCCCCCTTTTGGTCCCCCCAAAAAAAAAAGGTCATTTTTAGTCTATAAAAAAGACGAATAAGGGTCGATTGGTTGACATTTTGATCCCTCACAAATTTCCAAAAGTTCCTTTTTAGTCCTTAAAAAAGGCCGAATAAGGGCCGATTTTTTTGTAAGGGACCAAAATGGGGTCTGTGCTTTTTGTCAGGAACCAGAAATGATATTTACTCAAATCCTTATTAGATGTGATGTGAGTTAGAAAAATATTAAAAATTGTAATTTTAATTATTATTCTTAAAAGTCAGTTGATAAAATACTAATCTTTCCTCAGCTTGAAAAGGGATCGATCTCTTTAGGAATGGCTTCTCCCCTTTGCTGATATTATCTGCGGCCGTCCCTTGCTTCAAAATGGGAGCGTTTTACTTGAAAAATTGTTAAAGTGGTTGTTGTTGTTGTTTTTTTTTTCCTGAGTTGAGTTATATTTATGACCTTGAAATATTTTTTCAATACTATGATCTTAAAGTATTTTTTCAGTCCTATCTAGTACCCTAAATTAGCTTTTAGTGTATCCACCATTCTAGGGTAATTTTTTTAGTAGCACTAAGTATTTTAAGCTAGTTTTGATACATACACTTTAAAAAAAAAAAAAAATTCCTAGTAAAACTAAGTATCTTGAACTAATTTATTTTCCTAATAGCAAATATTTTTTTATAGCACTTAATATTAAAAGTTAATGTTTTGTGCAATTTTACCCTCCATATTTTTCTACTGCGTCCTAAATTTAGGATAATGAGTGTTATTGAAAAATATTTTTTGAATGTTGTATGTATCAAAAATTATTTTAAGATACTTAGAGCTATTGAAAAAAAATATTTTAAGGCATGCATATTTTTAAGTAAAGGACAGCAACAGATAATAACAATAAATGAGAGTAGCCATTCCCCCTTTTAACAAGACGATTAGGATTAGAGCAATAATCAAGAAATTAGGCTACAATAATAAGATTAGGATTAGAGCAATAGTCAAGAAATTAGGCTACAATAATAAAATAGGCCGGAACAAATATTGCATTATATAGAGATGTCAAAAA
Source organism: Acacia pycnantha (assembly GCA_025563575.1). NCBI lineage: Eukaryota > Viridiplantae > Streptophyta > Magnoliopsida > Fabales > Fabaceae > Acacia > Acacia pycnantha. The sequence goes on from JAMWYP010000155.1 coordinate 226,673, forward strand.
AGCATCTCTTGGACCAACAAGCTACTGGTTAAATTGGTAAGGTAGAATATAAGTTCAAATCTCGTGAAGTGCACTTATTGAAAGAGACTGAAATCATTTGCACTGTAAGCCTCAAAAGGAAAAACCTTTAATGGTAGCTTCTACTGATCTGTTTCCCTCCCTGCAAACAAGCCTAAGCATCAGCTTCTATAATGTAAATACAATGAAGGGCAAGGTGAAAATCTCCCCCAGGAAGTATTCTTCGGAAAGCACTTGATATCGTAAAGTTTTCCTAACAGCAAAAGTACAAGTGAAGGTTTTTAAAATAGTGGGATAATGTCATAGCCATTGAGTCAATCAACACTAATCGTTTAACAAACATATCAGTCATGAACATGATGTAAAAATATACATGAATATTCTGATATGGTGCAATAATGCCATGGACGTTAAGTTAACCAATACTGTTTTTTTTTCTCCTTGATATATTAACCAATGCTGATGGTTTAACAAACATTCCAAATACGTGTTTTTTGTTTTTTTTTTGATACATAAATTTTAGGAAAAGGGTCGGGCTTACCCATAGTCCAAGAACAGGGTGCTTTGGTTCCGCTCCGTAGGGTATATTGGGTTAGGGAGTATACATGCCTCCACATTTTTCCAGCATTTCCACTGGTTCACATTACCTAGAATGTCTCCCCCAACGCCTTGACCAATTCCAGGATCGAACCTCCTCTCTTCTAGTGAGAGTGTCTAACCATTTTGCCAGTTGAAACTAAGAACTCGGTTGCACATACTGTTGCATCTGCACATCATTTATTATCCTTTGGGCCCATCCCCCATTGTGAGGTTTCTTTGCGCATTATGGAGGGTAGCTGGTAGCAAAAATGCTATGAAACTCTGCTGTGTGGAGGTTGTTAACGCGGATTGAGTTAACAAGGGTGTCATTTTTACACTATTTTGAAACCTTTGCATAAAAAATTATACGGTGTCAAATGCATATGAAAGAATACTTTATGCGTAGATTCCAGAAAAAGAAATTGATGTTGAAATTGATAATTATTAATAGCTAGTTAGCAACCACTCAAGGCCTTTTTTTTTTTTGGTAAAAAATGGAGGCAACAGCCCTGTATTATTCTATATCATTCCTGTACCAGTATACATCTTGGGTATGCACTACCCAGAACATATCTGTCCAAGAAACTAATTACAACAGACGGAGGGGTATCAAAAATGACTCTATCCCCCTCATGCTTTAAACTATAATTGGCTAGTGCACCAGCACAAAAATTACATTCTCTAAACACATGCACAAATAATAAAGGTCTTGAGTGGAGCAACCACTCAAGACCTTTATTATTGAACTTTCCCATAAAATACAATGATCGCCGGCCACCATGTACTTGGTGGGAGATCTTAATGGACCGCTAGAGTTGTTGAGGAAGGTGTAAAGTAATGTATAATTACAGAAGATAAAAGAGAAAGGATTAAGATGAAGAATCAATAGTATATTATCAATAGAGCAATAAGGCTCATACAAAGAGTAATAGTGAGGGCTAAATGCCAAACACTCACTAACTATTCATATTAGCTAAGATCCCCTATTTATAGATGAGGATCCTAACTAACTCTCTAACTAATAGACTAACTACATATATATTCTAACACGCCCCCTCAAGTTGAACACTATTTATCTTAAATGTGCTCAACTTGAACAACACAAAAATAAGAGGTAATTAACAATGATCTCTTCAAAACAAAAACAAAAACTCTCATTCACTTCTTCTGAAAATCTTCTCTTGTAGGCAGCCCAAAAAAAACTGATTTGTTCATCACATATTTCGCCACATGAAGGACTTCCAAAGGATTATAGCCCATCTCTGCAACTTCCTCCAGCCTCATTTCATTGTACACATTTACAACACCAACTATGAATTGCTTCACAATCTTGATAGGTTTTTACCCAAATGTTTTCCTTGAGCATCCTGTCTGGGGATATGTCTGGAAGCGACAAACCAACACTCAACAAAACATATCAAGGCCCAAATAACAACACTCAACAAACAAGTAAGATCACGAACAGGATATGTCTGGAGGCGACAAACCAACACTCAACAGAACATATAAAAACCCGAATGTGACCCGAATCACAAGAGACAAGTAAGATCACGAACGGGATATGTCTGGAGGCGACAAACCAACACTCAACAGAACATATAAAGGCCCGAATATGACCGGAATACAAAACCTCGAACGGGATATGTCTGGATGCTTCTATCATTCTGGAGATTCCAAGTAAAGTATCAATAGTTCTTAAGAAATTGAAATATGCCCAGCAAGTCTTAAACTAGAGGCAAGGAAAAGCTTAGATAAACCCAGCCCAACAAGTCCTGCCACATAATGACAATATTCATCATAGTTGGCAATTGTTTCCGGCTCCTCGCAATTCCAACTCCCATCCTTTTGGTGATATCCTTAATTGCTTCCTGATAGTTCTTTCCAAGTTCCTAAAAAAAATGCAGTCGAAACATGATTCTGCACATATTCTTCCAATTCCAAAAACATAGCGCTCCTGCGGAGAAACTTAGAACCCCTTTAATGCCTTTTACATAAAGAGAAGATTGTTCCCACTATAACGAATCTTTACTATGATCAAAATCGAACTTGAAATCATCAATCTCCTCATTCGAACAAACCAATACCAGGAATTGTAAAATCTTGATAACAAATTGTCAGATCCAAAAATTCACTCATTTGAAGAAGTGGCGAAACACAAACCAGAGCAAAATCACCAAGGTAGAATCTCCGATGAGAGGCACGAACGAGGAAGCCAACGGACCGGAGCAATTTTGTCAGAGAAGCTCGAAACAAAGCAAGAAACCGCGGAAGATCGGCGCCGGAAACTGCTGTCGGCGCCAACGGATGAATCGACGGCAAAATCACAAAGAAACTCTTCTAAGAGCTGGTGGAAGCGATTACAAGATCAAAACCCCCGATCGGTAATAATAGCTTCGAGGACAGAGAAATCGAAGACGATTCATGGTTGAATAAATCATTCTTGGCGTGATCTGTACTGAGACTCAATTCATAGGGAAAATCAGCGATGAAGGAGGCGAAATTCCTTATCTTTAATTTCAGCGATCTTGACGAAAATCATGGAACCACCTGAACTTTTCTCCCCCGACATCGTCGATCTGTTTCACAACTCGGATGTGAGGAAGTTGATGCAAGATTTCAGAGACCGCAAACCTGCACAGACACAATCCACGCATTCATGATAATCAGATTGGGGTCATTCTTGGTCTCAAGTCGGAGGTCCGAACTGATAATCATCCGTGGTACCCGGATCTTGTATTTCTGATGGATTTTTTTTTTGTGCCCTTTTCTTGATTTTGGGCTCTCAAGACTCAATGGTATCTGCCTTAATTTTTAAACTTGAGTACCAGACTGTATCAGCTGGGTCATGATTGTGGTGTGGATGTTCACATTTGAACCAATGGCTCTGATACTATGTAAAGTAATGTATAATTACAGAAGATAAAAGAGAAAGGATCAAGATGAAGAATCAATTGTATATTATCAATAGAGTAATAAGGCTCATACAAAGAGTAATAGTGAGGACTAAATGCCCAACACTCACTAACTATTCATATTAGCTAAGCTAAGATCCATGGTGGCCAGCATCATATTTATAGATGATCTCGAAGCAGGCTTCACAGTCTAGGAAGTTGATCTCTCATAAATCGACCAAAAAAAAAAAAAAACTATCAAGATAAAGACGAAGACACCAGCAGATGCCTATCCTTCCGTTTGATTGCCCCATTGGATCCTCTGCGATTAAATGGCAATATCCAACCTTATTGCTTTGCTTTTATAATGAAGTTTCATCATTCCCATTTTATGCTCATCATCTTTAGATTAATTTTGGACCGTCCAAATTTAATTAATTTAACTTTATATTTTAAATACATTTTTATTTTAATATATAAAATTAAAAATAAATATAATTTTATAATTATCACTTCTTAAAAAAAATTGAATTTATAATTTAGAAAACCAAAAATTTAAAATTTAGATTTTGAGATCTCATCACAATAATAAAAAATTAGGTGACCTTAAACTACCGTGCCCGCCACAATTTCTCAATATGTGCAATGTGGATGCATGCACATTTCCAAGGGATGAGGGCCCCACCTTCGCCTTTGAAATATGACCAACAACGTATATACTTCCTTTGATCCTTATTATAAAGCATCAACTAATAATTCTCACAAATCAATAAAAACAGTTAAAGTCAATAAAATTAGCCTATAATTTAAGTAACTTCCAATAATAACAATAAATGAGAGTAGCCATTCCCCCTTTTAACAAGACGATTAGGAATAGAGCAATGATCAAGAAATTAGGCTAAAATAATAAAATAGGATTAGAGCAATAGTCAAGAAATTAGTCTACAATAATAAAATAGGCCGGAACAAATATTGTAATATATAGAGATGTCAAAAAAACATCTCTCGGACCAACAAGCTACTGGTTAAATTGGTAAGAGAGAATATAAGTTCAAATATCGTGAAGTGCACTTATTAGAATAAACAGAAATCATTTGCACTATAAGCCTCAAAAGGAAAAACTTTTAATGGTAGCTTCTACTGACCTGTTTCCCTCCCTGCAAACAAGCCTTCAAGCATCAGCTTCTATAATGTAAATACAATGATAGCCGGCCATCTTGTGGCTGGAGGGATATTAATTAAGAAAGGGGGGAAAAACCGTTCGAGTTCAACAAAATGTCATATTTATAAACAAAGCGAAGACCTTTGGAAATCATATACAACAAATATCTTGAAGGGCAAGGTGAAAATCTCCCCCAGGAAGAATTCTTCGGAAAGTACTTGATATCATAAAGTTTTCGGAAGCAATACTCTCCCCAACATCTCTATCCTCATCCTTCATTATCTTCAGATTCTTACCGTTCAATTTTGATCCAAGTGTCCAGAGGGAGATACATCATCTATTTCAAACTACGGCAGGCGATAATTGCGGTAGTTTGAAATAGATGATGTGTCTCCTTTTAAACGCTTGGATCAAAATTGGACGGTGAGGATCTAAAGATAATGAGGGATGAGGAGAGAAATGCTAGTGAGAGAAACCAGACACAAATTTTTCCTAACAGCAAAAGTACAAGTGAAGGATTTTAAAATAGTGGGATAATGTCATAGCCATTGAGTCAATCAACACTAATCGTTTAACAAACATATCAGTCATGAACATGATGTAAAAATATACATGAATATTCTGATATGGTGCAATAATGCCATGGACGTTAAGTTAACCAATGCTGTTTTTCTTTTTTTCTTCTTGATATATTAACCAAGGTTCCGCTCCATAGGATATATTGGGTTAGGGAGTATACTTGCCTCCACCTTTTTCCAACGTTTCTACTGCTTTATATCACATAGGATGTCTTCCCTAGCGCCTTGACCAATTCCAGGATCAAACCCCCTCCCTTTTAGTGAGAGTGTCTGACCGTTTTACCAGTTGAAACTAAGGACGAGGTGCACATACGTGTTGCATCTGCACATCATTTACTATCCTTGCAGGTCCATCCTCCATTAGGAGGTGTAACATCCCGACTTTTCACAAGCAGTATAATTTTTTTTTTTTTTTTTAAAAAACATCATTTCAAAATGATCAGAGTAGTGCACCGGAGCGATTGAGTAACTGATATATATATTAATATACCCATGGTAGCATGTCTTGCTGTTTAAACAGCGGTACAAGAGTGTTTCAAAAGTATAACAGAAAGAAGTCTTCAGCCGCTACTCCTAGGCGTGCTGCTTGTCCTTCTCCTCGATCCTCGGTCCTCCCGAACCTGACGCTATGTTAAGAGCTGAGATCCAATTTACCACATTGGATCTCGGGTAATCAATTAACCTCATGTTTATATACAACATATATGTACGACAGACATTCAAATATCTTGGCAACATTTACTATGATCGACATAGGGAATAGATAATCGATATGTATGGCAATAACAATACTGATCGGATGTAGGGTTAAAGCACAATGAGGAATGTACATAATCGGATATGCACGGCGAACAATACAATGGATGTAAGGTTAAGGCATAATGGATAGTGATACAGTCGGATGTATGACATGACAGAGAATAATACAGTCGGATGTATAACAGACAACAGTACAGTCGAAGTACAGACAACAGTACAATCAGAGTACAGACAAAAGTACAATCAGAGTACACACATGACAGAGGAAACACACATATTCATACAATAACCATCAGAGTTAGTGTTACAGTACGCGAACGTACCTTCGTTGACGGATTACGGTATTTCTAGCACGTTTACTAAAAGCGTACTTTTACGGAAAATCGTGAAACAGCGGCACGTCGGGCAGCATAACGGCAGTAGAATCAACGTTTCAGATATCCTATGAGAATAATGTCACTTCCATTAGTAATTTGACATTATAACTGGCATTTTAGGTAAAAATTACCATTTTGCCCTATAACCCTACTTGGCGGAATTTCGCGGCGTAACCACTACATAGGCTATTTTCTTCCCAAAATTTCGCGAACTTCGACGCATTTATGATTCTTGAAAATAAGCGACTCGATCCCTACTATGTTTACACCTCTGCATATTTTTTCAACGCAAACAAGGCTCTAAAACATTTGTAGGAATCTTGTCACCTACTTTCTAAATCTAACTAACAATTCTACTAACTACTAAACTAAAAACTAAAGACTAAAACCCGAAAGACTTACCCGTTGAAGACTTCTGCAGAACCTCCCCCAGAACTTCTCTCTCTTCTTTCTCTCCCTAGGATTTTCGGCCAAGGAGCTCAAAGAAGATGGTGTGCAGAATTTTGAAGGAGGGGGGGTATTTATAGGGTTTAGATAAGGCATTGTTTGGCATTTTGGGTTATAAAAACCCATTTTCCCGATCGGTACCCGATTTGCGTGATTTCGGAGAATTCACAAAATTATGGATTTACAACTTTGAAGACAAGTTCTCACTTAGTAGAAATGTCCAAGTTAACCTAAATTTTGATTCCATATAGGTCTCCAACAATCCAGTTGAAGTTTCCTCGAAAAACGTGTCCGAACGCGTCCGGTGTCGAATTCGTTTTCGGAGATATCAATCTCTTCGAAATAATTCACTAACTCCAAATATGTCTAAATAAATTCAAACCCATTCCTAAATGTTGAGTTAGAATTTATTTTCCTCTTTTCCAAAATTATGCCTATATGCATTTTTCCCTATTTTGTTTTATTAGGAAAATGCACAAACGGCCTCGGAATTAACTTCCGGAAGAGTATTATGGAAGATAAAATTCCACTGATCAATAATCTACTTTGATATTGATAATCCCATTCCTAGATCTCTAGATAGGGTCCGTTTCCTAATTTAAATATTACTATTCACATATTTTACTTTAATTAAATTATATTATTATAAAAATGTGCAAGTTGCCAACTTGGGTTCTATTTCATTTTCATTTTTATTTATTTATTTATTTCGTTTTTCCCCTTTTATTTTCTGCCTTTTCTCTTTTTTTTTTAATTAATTATTTAATTAATTAAATAATTATTTTTACATAACTTCTCACAACATTTTCCTATTGGTCAATTCTTGCATTTAGGCTTAAAAATACCTAAACTCATCCATTTTCCTTCAAATTTTCCAATTAATTAACCAATATATTTATGCTAATTTTTAGCCATTTATCACTAATTTTGGAGCTTTACATAATTATCTCCGAATTTTCTATACTTGTGCTTAAGTAATTTGCTAATAAATACTTAATCACTCAGTTATCACTGCTTAGTAATTTTCTTAATTAGAATACCACATTACCTCTTAACCTTTGCTTTATCATGAGATTTTTCATGCATTCTGTATTATTCGCATTTTTCCATAATCGTAAGGGTATTATGGTCATTTCCTTACTTTTTGAGTATTCTTCTACAATTTCTCTAAGTTTGTAACTTAATAAATTACCTAATTAGAGATAACATACTCTCATTTATTCAAATAATTATTTCACCGACTTTTAGGATTTTTCACAATTTTCCTAAATCGCTTATGTCCCTTAGGGGCATTTTGGTCATTTGGCACTTTGGCCCTTAAATTCTCTAATTTCCGAGAGATTTTTCCTTAGAAAATAAGATAATTATATCTTATTATTTGATACCCCATATTCACCTACTTTCTATAGGTATAATCTTACCAAATTAAGATACGTATTTTTTTTGGGGGTATTACAGGAGGTTTCTTTGCGCATTATGGGGTGTAGCTAGTAGCAGAAATGCTATGAAACTCTGCTGTGTGGAGGGTGTTAACGCGGATTGACTTAACAAGGGTGTCATTTTTACACTATTTTAAAACCTTTGCATAAAAAATTATACGGTGTCAAATGCATATGGAAGAATACTTTATGCGTAGATTCCAGAAAAAGAAATTGATGTTGAAATTGATAATTATTAATAGCAAGTTAGCAACCACTCAAGACCTTTTGTTTTTGTTTTTTTTTTGTGTGGTAAAAAATGGGGGCAAAACAGCCCTGTATTATTCTATATCATTCCTGTACCAGTATACATCTTGGGTATGCACTACCCAGAGCATCTCTGTCCAAGAAACTAATTATAACAGACGGAGGGGTATCAAAAATGACTCTATCTCCCTCATGCTTTAGACTATATATAACTGGCTAGTACATCAGCACAAAAATTACCTTCTCTAAACACATGCACAAATAATAAAGGTCTTGAGTGGAGCAACCACTCAAGACCTTTATTATTGAACTTTTCCCATAAAATACTATGATCGCCGGCCACCATGTGCTTGGTGGGCGATCTTAATGGACCGCCAGAGTTGTTGAGGAAGGAAACAAACTCCTTCATCACCACACACCACCTCCACCATCCCCGTGGTGGCCAGCATCATAGTTGTCACCGCCTTCGTCATCTCACCCACCTCCCCCACCGCCGTCGCCACCTCCGAAGCAGTATTCGCAGTCCGGGGAGTTGATTTTGCGGTCTCTCATAAATCGACACAAAATAGAAACTATCAAAGATAAAGACAGCAGCTATGCCTATGCCGATGTATGTTCCGATTGATAGCCCCATTGGATCCTCTGCGATTAAATGGCAATACCCAACCTTATTGCTTTGCTTTTATAATGAAGTCTCATCATTCCCATTTTATGCTCATCATCTTTAGATTAATTTTGGACAGTCCAAATTTAATTAATTTAACTTTATATTTTAAATACATTTTTATTTTAACATAAAATTAAAAATAAATATAATTTTATAATTATCACTTCTTAAAAAAAATGAATTTATAATTTAGAAAACAAAAAATTTAAAATTTAAAATATAGATTTTGAGATCTCATCACAATAATAAAAAATCAGGTGACCTTAACCTCAATGCATGCATGAAACCAAATTAAAATGTTGATAACTTTTTCTACGTTTTAGTAATTGCGATGCCTTCCTAATATTTTTCTCAAGAATGGGTCGTCGCCAAAGTGAAGCCGCGTCCTCCTTCCTGAAAGCAACCCATAAACTACCGTGCCCGCCACAATTTCTCAATATGTGCAATGTGGATGCAAGCATATTTCCTAAAACTGCGCGCGGTTTTTTGGAAATCCTTCTGGATCGTTGGATTAACAAATGGACGGTCCAGATGGCGACAATGAGGGAGGATGAGAGGGAGGATGATGAGAGTATCCTCTTCCGTTCCAAGGTATATACTCCCCCTTACTCATTATTATAAAGCACCAACTAAAAATTCTTACAAATCAATAAAAACAATTAAAGTCAATAAAGTTAGCCTATAATTTAAGTAACTTCCAATATTACCCCTACTAATTGCATTAAATTCTAATATCATACCACTCTGGTCCTATTTATAAGTCCAGTTTGACCAAAAATTTTGGTCTTATTTATAAGTCCAGTTTCATGTAATAAATGAGATTGTAACAATTTTGCCCATATTAATTGTATTCATAAAGATAGAGAGAGAAGAAACAGTTGAAAAATACCCAATAATAAATGAAGGCAAAGTTGAAAATTTACCCCATAATTATTGAGATAACTACTTTTCCTTGGTATGTGAGATTTGGTCAAACTGGACTTATAAATAGGACAAGAGTGGTATTAAGTATTATTCTCACCCACTACCCTTATTTATTAGGGGCATACATGGGAAAGAATAATTAATGCTCATTGGGAACAAGCAAATGTCTTATAAAAAAGACTAAATAAACTTGTTCGTTGGTGTCTTATAATAATTAGCAGAGGAAGTACAACAAATTTCTTTTTTTATACTTCATACCATCAGTAGTGCCCATAAATCTCATGTAAGATACCCTCATAGTGAACTTCGATAGATACTTCTCTTGTTAAAAAAATTAAAAAAGATCCTCATTTCGGAATTATAGTTTATTCGAATGGAATAATGTATTCTATGGATAATATAGAAATATAAAATACTCTTTCAATTAAACAAATATTTGACTTTTTCCCTTCCAATATTTTTCTACTGGAGCTCCCCTCATTCCTATTATCAAGCAATCTACTTTCATTAAGTTATTTATTAGATAATCGAAACAAAAAATCTTTAAAATTATTCTTTCTGATCCTTATTATAAAGCACAAACTAGAAAATTTATTTGGTCATTTTTATAAAATACTTACTTATTTCGAATGAGCATTAATTATTTGTTTCCACATATGCCCCTAATTAATAAGGGTAGTGGGTGAGAGTAATAATTATATAATATTAGAGTTTAGTGTAATTCATAGGGGTAATATTGGAAGTTATTTAAATTATAGGATAACTTTATTGACTTTAACTATTTTTATTGATTTGTGAGAATTGTTAGTTAGTGCCTTATAATAAGGACCGGAGGGAGTATTTGAATTTCGAACTTTAAGAGGTTTCATAGAGTTTGAAAACGAGAACTCCTCTTTATTTAATGTAACTACTTGAGTCAGATGAGAGGAAACTTTCATATTCTGCAATTTTTTCCATCCATTTATGTAAATAACCAAACAATAAGTCAAACCACACCCATATTGACTATCATAAAGCCCCCCAAAAAAAAGAACCCAATTTAATTATCACTTCCTCTTCACCAACAATACCTACTCCCTCAACCCGTTCTATGTAAGGGGAGCAGATTATCTCAGTGTCATTTTCCCTCTGAATCTCTCAATCCCATCACAACTTTCTTTCTTTTTTGGGTGGGGGAGAGAGAGATAGAGAGATGCAAAAAAACCACTGTTCAGTCTTTTCTTCTTCTTCTTTTTTTTTTTTTGAAAAATAGTATTCACCATATTGAGTATTTTTTTCACTACCGGTTGGATGGTATAATTTTTCAAGGTTCTAAATTTTTTTCCAAGATCATAAAGTATTTTCTTAATATCAGTCAATACCCTGAAGTATCTTTTGAATCTCAATCTATTTCTTGAAGTATTTTTTTAGTATCGGTCAGAATCTTGAAGTATTTTTTTTAGTACTAGTCAGTACCGTAGAATATTTTTTCAAGATCATAAAATAATTTTTCAAGATTATGAAGTATGTTTTGGGTGCCAATCTATATCCTACAATACATTTTTAGTAAAAATACTCAGGATAGTGAATACTTTTTTTTTTTTTGGGTAAAAAAAGGACTGAACAGTGGTTGTTTTGCACCGAAGGGGGGAAAAAAAATTTGAGCAACCTACTCCAAGGAAGTCATGGCGACTGAACAGTGGTTGTTTTGCACCGAAGGGGGAAAAAATTGAGCAACCTGCTCCAAGGAAGTCATGGCGACGTAAGCTTCATGGGAATTGAATTTCGAGGTTAGGCTATTTCCCAGAAGCTTCATAAGAGACCATGAAATTAATATACTCTCTCCGGTCCTAATTATAGGAATACTTTTATAGTACAAATTGCACTACAAAAATGTTCCTATAATTAGGATCGGAAGTAATAATATAGTAGGGACAATGATTTTGTAGTGGACCGCATAATAATGAAATATTGATAGCCGCCATACCTTTAGCCCTGTCCTTTTTCTTCTATATAGGCCATGAACTGTTGAAAATTAGAACATAGTCTTTCCACTCTCAGTATTTGCTAGATCTAATCTTCAAACTCCAAGTCTCCCTCTGTGTCTTTATGTCGGTTTGAGTTTGCGGTAGAAGCTGTTTTTTTAACGTGATTTACGGTTTATAAGATAAATATATTAGAAGAATTTTATTTTGACTTATGAAAACGTGTTTTTCTAAAGCCAACTCAAACGAACACGAAGGATGGTGAAACGAACAGATTGCATATTCCGAAATCAAAAAATGACTTCCATCTACATCAATATTAGCTGTGTATATCAGTGTCCTTAAATTTGTAATCCAGTCCAATAAAAACAAGTTGATGAGATAATTTTACATATTCAGATACCTGGACCTTCAATTCCTCTTTTTGAATCCTTAGGCATACTTTTCCCGAAATGAATTGCCCCATTCTTAATTAGGAAGCAATGGCGACGTGAGCTTCACAGGAATTGAATTTCGAGGTTAAGCAATTTCCCAGAAGTTTCATGAGGGACAATGAATTAATATAGAGAGGGACACATCAAAGCTTGACGTGCTACCAAGTCAAGCTGATCGATGACAAAAACACTTTTAAAAGTATGATTTTGGCCAAACTATGATTTTAAGAGTGGAGTAGCTGAACATCCGTTTGAAACTCAAAAATAGCTTCTTACTCTCAAATTGCTCACGTTTTGAAGCAAAGGATGGAGAAGCCGAAGTCGGTCAATAAGTTTCCAGGCGTATCACTTCCGAATGCTGCATATCCAAAGCATCCAAAACGAAGGTAGAAGAAGGTTGTGATAAGGACTGATATAATAGAGGCCTTCTTCATGGTCTGGTTTTCCGGTGGAGGAGACCTCAACGTATCCTACACTCAACAAAAATTCAATACTTTTGCTTCAGTTTTGAAACTACGTATTGATTGATGGGTAATTAAGTGGGATATGGAACCTTACCCCAAAAGATAGTAGTTAAGGTGAAAAAACCAACCCACTAGTAGTTAATGTCGAAAATTGAAACCCTAGTCCCCCTTGAGAAAAACAAAACAATAAATCTGTTAGTGAGATAGCGAAGAACGAACAGACCTAAAGAGGTGAGCATGTTATGTATCGTCTGTGAAACCATAGTTGCTTCTTTATCGACCACAAGCTCGAATCCCTCGGCACTGATAAGCTTCACAGTGTCTTCCTTCTTCATCTTGCCTGATTCTTTCCTTCTCACACCGAATGTGGGGGCAAAAATGGTAATGGAAAATGGAAGCAACCCGAGAGACAACATCTTCAAGAACTGTAACTGCTTTCTTCAACCTCTCAGGATCACTGGCTTAAATTGAAAGAAGGAGAACACATGTACAAAAGGGGGAATGTCAAATTTCAAAATGAAAATGCTCACTACATTTGTGCACGGAGCCCAATGCTGAGCTATACTGTTGAGCCATTACTGTTTAAAGGAACAGTGATTTGTGAGGTAGTGAACAGTGAATGGCTTATTTTGCTATTGTTATTAAGTATATATTGATGATGATGATGATTGATTATGGCCTTTAAGACTTGTAATATGAGGCATTTTCAAAGGCCTACATTATAAGGCCTTTAAAAAGGCTTCAGGCTCGACCCGGCTTTATAAAGGCTCATGCCCGAGTCTAAAAAAAAGCTTGTATTCAGACTCAGATCTTTTACCCCCATTACAGGCTCATACCTATTTAGTTAAAACCTGACCTATTTTCATCCCTACCTAAAAGTACCGTTATCACTTTTTAGCTACTTTCGCTTTGTCATTCCATCTGGAAAAAAAAAGTGATTTCTTGAACTTTAATTCATAAATTTTTCTCTAACTTTTGCATTTTAATCCCCAAATTAATAAAACACTCATAATACAAAAGTCAAAGAAAAACTCATGAATTAATGTTTAAGAAGTCACTTTTTAATTACTTTTACATCAAAAACAAAAGTTTATGATTACTTTTATACTTTTGGCATAAGTTAGTGGTTATTTTAGTACCTTAATCTTTCATTAAAAGGCTCACATTAAAGGACATTAACGTCCGGGTTACTTTTACCCTCTTCTATAATGTTTATGGTTACTTTTACTATAAAAAATAGTTTATGATCACTGTTGCAATTTTTTTTTTTAAAAGTTGGAGGTTATTTAAGCACTTTAACCCACATTATTATGAAGGTTTAACCCATTAGAATTTTTTATTGGATTACAAATTTAAGGACACTGATAACTTCCAGAGAATAGTGCTTCCAAGTCCTTGCAAAACCTTCTATTGCGCGGGAGACTCATACTTTAACTATAAGATGTTTAGGTGCCTATTTATAAAACCATGGTTTAGGGTTTAAAAAATGCTTTTTTGATGCTAACTAAACACACACTAAAAAGAAAAGTGAAAAAAAGTAATTTTAGAGAATAAATTTTAAAGAATAGCTTTTAAAAAATGTCGGGAAAAAAATAGTTTATGAAAAACCACGGTTTTCAAATATCAAACTATGGTTTTCATGTCAAACCATGGTTTTAAGAGTATTCTTAATTATACCCCACTCATCACACTCTCAAAACCATGGTTTGGCAAGATGACTATGGTTTGAGATTTGAAAACTATGATTTTCCAAAAGTTATTATCCAACGTCTATTATTTAAAATTACTTTTTTTTTTCATATAAGAGATCAGTAATTAAATTATGATTCTCCCCCGTAATAGAAGGTTTTGCAAGGGCCTGAAAGTACTATTTAAATGTGGGTTTTGATTAATTCAAAAAGAATAGCTTCTAGGGAAAAATTAATTTAGACAATAAATTTTGGAGAATAGTTTTTAAAATAGGAAAAAAAAAACCATATACAAAACCATAGTTTTTCTGTAAAAAATAGATTATGGGAATCAATGTCCAAAAATTTGTAATCCAGTAAAAAAAAGGTTAATGGGTTGAATCTTCGTAATAACTTTACATATTCATACACTTGGACATGTAATTTTATTGAATATATTCCTTAAGTGTCGGTTTGTTTTAGTTTTTTTTAAAGTGATTTTATGATATTTGAGATATGTATGTGAGATGAATTTTATCTTGACTTGTAGATAATTATTTAAAAAAGCACTTTTTGTACTTCCCAAACGAGCACTTAGGTATACTTTTCCCAAAATGAATGCCCAATTCTAAGGAAGCAATGGTGATCTAGGGTGTGTTTGCATTAATTTTTGAAGAAAAAGTGAAGGGGGAAAAAAAAGATTCCAGCGAATAGATTTTGGAGAACAGCTTCTTAAAAGCTAAAAGAATAGCTTTTGGAAAATCATGGTTTTCTTATCAAACTATGATTCTAGAGAATTTGAGAGTGTTTGAGTAGTTTATCCCAAACCATGAGCGGAGGAAAAAAAAAAACAATGGATTTAGGTTAAAAGTTATTTTGAGTTTTTATGTGGCGTTTGGCATCTTCTCTTCTAAAATCATAGTTTGCGCCAAAACCATAGTTTCAAAAGTGAAATCAAACACAAGCAATTTGATTTGAATTGAGGTTAGGCAATTTTTCGGAAGCTTAGTAAGGGACGATGAATTAATAAAGTGGGCTATAATTAAGAACACTTTTAAAACTATGGTTTGGGTCCAAACCATGCATAATTTTAAAAGCAGAGTAGCCAAACACCCTAAGCCAAAATAACATTTAACAGTCAAAACCATAGTTTGGGTTAAGATACCCAATCACTCTAGAGTGTTTGGGTAGCTTAACCCAAACGATGGTTTTGCATGAAAAATTGTTGTTTTCTTTTTAATTTTTTTGAGTTAAGTTATATCTAGGACCTTAAAGTATTTTATCAGTACTATACCCTAAATTAGTTTTGGTGCATCTATCATTCTAAAGTAATTTTTTAATAGCACTCAGTATTTTAAACTAGTTTTGATACATCCAACAGTTTAAAAAAATTTCCTAGTAAAACTTAGTATCTTAAACTAATTTATTTTCCTAATAGTAAGTATTTTTTTTCAAAAGCATGTAGTATCAAAAGGTAATGTTTTGTGCAACTTTACCGTCGGTATATTTCTTGGTAGCAGTAAGCATCCTAAATTTTGGGATATCAAGTATTACTGAAAAATATTTTAGGATTTTGTATGCATTAAAAATTATTTTAAGTAACTGAGTGCTACTGAAAAAATATTTTAGAGTGTTGGATACACTTTTTAAAGTAAAGGACGGTAACATATAATAACAACCAGGGAAAGAAGTCATTCCCCTTTTTACAAGACGATTAGGATTAGAGCAATAGTCAAGAAAATTAAGCTAAAATAATAAGATTGGGATTGGAGCAATAGTCAAGAAATTAGGCTACAATAATAAAATAGGATTAGAGCAATAGTCAAGAAATTAGGCCACAATAATAAGCTTAGGATTAGAGCAATATAATAGTCAAGAAATTAGGCTACAATAATAAAATAGGCTGGAACAAATATTGCTATATATAGAGATGTGAAAAAAGCATCTCTTGGACCAACAAGCTACCGGTTAAAAATTGGTAAGGGAGAATACAAGTTCGAATTTCGTGAAGTGTAGTTATTGGAAGAGGCATAAATAATTTGCATTGTAAGCCTAAAAAGGAAAAACCTTTAAGTTTGTGTTTGGTTGGAGGCGAGGGAAGGAGATGAGGTGTCAATCTCTAGTGTGAAAAGTCAGATATGACTATGATGTGACATGTTTCCAAAGTTAATGTGCAGAAAACGATACAAAAAATATATAATTTTAAAAAATTTCCATGAGCAATTTGGTCAAAATTTTATCTCTCCTCCCCTCCCCTCCCTTTCCCTCCAACCAAACACAGGCTTAATGGTAGCTTCTACCGACCTGTTTCCCTTCATGCAAACAAGCCTTCAAGCATCAGCTTCTATAATGTAAATGCAATGATTGCTGGCCATCTTGTGGCTGGAGGGATATTAATTAAGGGTACAAAAACCCGTTCGAGTTCAACAAAATGTCACATTTATAAACAACGTGAAGATCTTTGAAATCATATAAAACAAATATCTTGAAGCACAAGTTGAAAATCACCCCCATGAAGTATTCTTCCAAAAGTACTTCATCATAAAGTTTCTCCTAGCTGCAATGGTACAAGTGAAGGTTTTTAACATAGTGGAAAAATGTCACAACCATTAAAGTCAATCAACTCTAATCGTTTGACAAACATATAAGTTGTGAACATGAAGCAAAAATGTACATGAATGTTCTGTCATTCTGATATGGTGCAATAATGTCAAGCGCGTGAAGTTAACCAATGCTGATAGTTTAACAAATATTTCCCGTACGTGTTGCATCTGCGCATCATTTACAATCCTTGCAGGCCCATCCTCCATTGTGAGGTTTCTTTGCGCATTATGGGGGGTAGCTAGTAGCAAAAATGCTATGAAACTCTGCTGGAGATTGTTAACGCCGATTGACTTAATTATAACAACCGTGTCATTTTTTACACTATTTTGAATATGGAAGAATACTTTATTATGGGTAGATTCCAAAAAACGATGTTGATGTTGATGTTGATAATTGTTAACAGCAAGTTAGCAACCACTCAAGACCTTTATTATTGAACTTTTCCCATAAAATACAATGATCGCCGGCCACCATGTGCTTGGTGAGAGATCTTAATGGACCGCCAGATCAAGTTGTACGTTGAGGAAGGAAACAAACTCCTTCATCACCACCCACCACCTCCACATCCACCTCCACCTCCACCGTGGTGGTCATCATCATGGTTGTGGTCAGCATCATGGTGGTGGTAGCTGTGGTCGCTCCCGTGGTGGTGGCTGTTGTGGTGGCCACTATTGTTGTCACCGCCGTGGTGACTGTTGTGGTGGCCACTATTGTTGTCACCGCCGTCATCAGCCCCACCGTCACAACCCCCGTGGTGGTGTGGTGGCCCCCGTGGTGGTGACTGTTGTGGTGGTTGCTGTGGTGGCTCCCTTGGTCGTGACTGCAGTACTAGTGGTGGTTGCCGGTGGAGCCTGTTGTGGTAGTTGCTGGGTTGGCCACTATTGTTGTCACCACCCCTGTCATCATTACCTCCACCGTCTTCGCCATCTCCGAAGCAGGCTTTGACGTCCGGGAAGCGGGCTTTGCGTCGGAATCTCACAAGTCGACACAAAATTAAAACTGTCAAGAAAAAGACGAAGACACCAGCAGCTATGCCGATGATTGTTCCGGGTGGTAGCCCCATTGGATCCTCTGATATTAAATGGCCATACCCAACCTAATTGCTTTGCTTTTATAATGAAGTTTCATCATTCCCATTCTAGAAAATTTCAGATATTTCTCTTCTATTTCCTTCAATTCCATCATATCTCAGGAAATGAATGAGTGTTATAATTTTGATATTTGAAATTTCAGATGTGTTGAGCCAATACAGGCAATACTGCAGCCTGCACCGTGACTTGCTTTGAAAGTACGGCTATGCTTGACCGGCGAGGGGAAAGAGAAGTATTTTTCTGCAAGGGTTTAGTAGCAAATGTGCTCTTGAGGTTTTTGCTGAGGAACAATATTACCTTGAAAGTTTTTTTTGTCTCAATGTTGTTTTTGCCGAAGTTTCAAAACATAACAATGTTGTCTATTTCGGTTCAACGTAATTTTTTGACGGTCAACGTTAGTTTTTTAACGGAATAGGGCAATATTATTACGTTTTGAAACTTGTGAGACAAAAAAAATTTCAACGCAACATTACTCTTGGGCCTATACTTCCGGGACCCTTTCTGCAAACAAGACTTCAAGCATAATAAATCACATATAAAAAACTAAAACAAATATGTAATAAAACGTTCTTATATATAAAAGTTACATATAACCCATGCATAAAAAAGTTGAATAAAATTTATTAAAAACAATAAATACTACCACCGATTTTTAGTATGAGGCGCAGTTGATTTTTTTTTTTTTAAGAAATTAAAGAAATTGAGTAAATTACTTTAAAGTATTTATATTTATTATTTTTATATCAAACTAATTTATCTGACTTATAAACTAATATATAATCTAATAATATATAACATATGATATAATTAAATTATTTATTTAACTTTCTTAATCTCTAAAAAAAATCAATTAGATTTTATATTAAAATATATATGGGGGTAAGAAATATTTTTTTTTAATATACTCTTGTTTATCAAATGAGTGTGAAAAGAAATTAGAGAGAATGAGTTATAAAACCAGGAAAGCCCAATTTTATTTCTTTTCCCATACAAGTGAGGCCAAAGCCGAAATAGAAGAAACTAAGTTTTTTTTTTGGGGATCATATTTTCCCCCTTCTCTTGTTCTTAGGCCTTTCAAGTTGATGGTATCTTTGGAAATCATATTTTGCACATATTTGGGAAACTTCTAAACTGTGGTTTCAAAAGTCATTTTTTGTAAGTCGAAATAAAACTCATTTCATATATTTATTTCACAAATCGTAAAAACTATTTTCAAAAGCTAATCCAACCATGCAAGAATTAGTTTTCAAGTTGATGGTATCTTTGGGAATCATATTTTGCACATATTTAGGAAACATCTAAACTGTAGTTTCAGAAGTCCTTTTTTGCAAATCGAAATAAATCTCCTCTCACATACTTACCTCATAAATCATAAAAACTATTTTCAAAAGTTAATCCAACCATGCACGAATTAGTCTTCTTTCAAAAAATTCTTTAGGGCAAAGTTGTGTTATATTTGATGACGTTTTTGGTGATTGGACAGGTTAGAATATACTCACAAAATCACAAAATTAGCAAACTTTTGCTTATAGCCAACATTTAGCATAAAATCTTTCAAAATATTAATTATTGAAAAAATTAGGGGAAAGTTGTAATACCCTAAAATTTGAATTAGAGAAAATAACATAATTATCTTATTTTCTAAAGGAAAATTTCTTGGAAATTTGGAAGAATTAATAATGTGTCAGAAAAGACCAAAATGCCCTTGTGGAGCATAAAGTGACTTAAGGACATTATGAAAACTCCTTAGAGGCAATAAAATAATTATTAAAAATTAGAGAGTATGTTGTCTCTAATTTAGACAATTTTTGGGATTTATTTCCTTGAGAAATAGTGAGAGAAAAATTAAAAAGTATTCTGGGATCATTATTGACCCCGTGATTTTTAATATTTTATGTAAAGCATAAAATATCAATGTAAGTCCAATTGTTGTGAGGAAATAATTATTTCTAAATAAGAAAATTATCAACAATTAGTGGGGGATTAATTAAGTAATTAGCCATTATTGGCTAATTACTTAAGCTTAAACAAAGGAAAATCCAAGGATAATTATGTAAAACCCTTTAATTAGTGGTTTATGGCTAAAAATTAGCATAAATATATTTGCTAATTAATTGAAAAAGATTGAAAAAAATAAATGAGATTAAGTAATTTTGAGCCTAAATCTAAGAATGGACCAATAGGGAAATTTTGTAAAATAATTATATAAAATAAATTATAATATATTATCTATTAAATAAATAATTAAATAAAAACAGAAAATATAAATAAATGTGTGTGTGTGCCGACAAGGTGGAGAAAAATTGGTGGATATAAGAGGTTGGAAGGAAATGTGAAACTCTTAATTAATAATTAATTAAGTGTAAAAGCAAATAAGATAAATGACCACGGATAGAAATTAAATCCTATCTAGAAAACCATGAACTAGATTTCTAAAGTCAGAGTATATTCTAAAAGAGTGAATTTTTATCTCGGACTGGACTGTTTCAGAAGTCATTTCCGTGATCGGTAGAATACTTAGGTAATAAGACGAAATAGGTAATGCGTGAAAAGGCAGATAGTCCCGAATTGGAGTTTGAAGAAAATAAATTATAACTCAACATCTAGGGATGAGTTGATAATTATCTGGACATATTTGGAATCAGTGAATTTTTGTCCAGAGATTGATGATTCCGGAAATTTCTTCTGTAACCAACGCGTTTTTCCGTAAAACTTCAGCAGGACCGTTAAAACCCTGTATGGAATCAAAAATTAGGTTAAATTAGACATTTCTAATGAGTAAGAGAAGGTCTGCAAAGTTGTGATTCTGAATGTAAAGTCTTCTAGAACAAAGCAAGGTGGCACCACTTGGCATCATTTTTGTTGACTTTTGGGGCCAAAATTTCGTGCAAAGGGGCTGCTTGGAGGAGAAATTGCCACCTCCCAAACCCTAATTTCCATGGTTAGAATTGAAGGAAAGGTTTAGGAAAATTACCAAAGTTGGCCCATTTTTCCTCTATAAATAGCCATGAGTTCTCTTCATATTTCTTCACACCTTGAGAGCATTCTAAAGAGTAGAGAGAAGTAGAGAGAGAAGCTCTGGAGAAGGAGTAGTGAAGTTCTTCAACGGGTAAGTTCTTCGGTCCTTAGTCTTAAGCTTTCGTAGTTCTTTCGATAGTTAGACTAGATATGCTAGATTAGTCTTTAATCTTCCAAGTATGATTAGATATCATATGTTAGGGGTATTTTAGTCATTAATTTCGAAATTTATGATGGGGTGGGAGTTATGGCAAAATTTTGGAAGATTAGAGTCAAAGTAACGAAGTGCTGTCAAAATTCCGCCGATTAGGGGGTCAGGGGTAAAATGGTCATTATGACTAAAAATGTCCGTCGTAATGATAGATCCTTAACAAGTACGTTGTTATATTGATAGGATATCTCTGATAAGGTTCTGACCTACTGTCGTGCTGCATACCGACAGAAATACCGATTTCCGTCAACGAAGGTACGTTCGCGTACTGTAACACTAACGCTGATGTTTATGGTATGCATATATGTGGTATGTGTGTTGTATAATTGTTATACTGCTTGAATGCATATAAGGGTTAGAGGATATGTCTGTATGCTAGGGGCAATATGTCTGTATGCTGGGGGCAATCTGTCTCGTATCTTGGGGCAATGCATGCGTATCTTTGGGGCAATATGTCGCATCTTTGGGACAATACATATGCATGGGTTGTGATAGAGTGATTGTATGTGCTGAGGATATTGTGGATGTCTGTGGTTTGTATGTGTATACATAAACATGAGGTTAACCGTTACCTGAGATCCGGTGCGCTGGATCTCAGCCCTTAACATAGCGTCAGGTTCCGGAGGACCGAGGAGAGAGACAAGCAGCCGCACAGAAGTTCCGGCTGAAGACTTTTGTTTGTTGTTCCGGCGGAAGCCTTTTTTACTTCACTTTTGAAACACTCGGTTACTGTACCGCTGTTGTAAATATACATATCAGTTACTCAATTGCTCCGTTGCTCTACTCTGATGATTTTGAAATGATGTTTTGAAAAAAAAATTATACTGCTTGTGAAAACGGGATGTTACAAAAGTCACCATTAAAAGTTTTATTATTAAGAAGGACTTGATAAATTTTTATACACAAAAGTATGAGTGCTATGCAAACTTTGTACACACACAGTGCCAATATTGTGATTTAAGTCACGAGTAAATACCCTTTTGGGTCCTTGAAATAACACGCGCTACCCATTTTGGTCCTTGAGTAAAAAAAATGACATTTTTGGTCCTTTTTAGGGACTAAAAACGATTTTTTGGGAATTTGTGAGGGATTAAAATGCACACAAAAAATGATTAAAAGGACTAAAAGGGACCTTTTTTTTACTGTTTAAGGATGAAAAATGTCATTTTTTTACTCAGGGACCAAAATGGGTAGCGCGTGTTATTTCAAGGACCAAAAAGGGTATTTACTCTTAAGTCTTTTTCGGCAATAAAATTTTTAATGGATGACTTTTACTTTAGAAATGAATTTGTCCTAAATATAATACTTTTTTCATTTTTCTCCAAACCATAATATTAAAAACTAGACTGAGTTCGGCTGGGTTGACCCGGAAACTAGTGGCCTAGTCACTTATATGGTCCGAGTGAGCAGGAAAATGGAGGGGAAAATTCATTTCAGGACCCTTTTAATAAGGAAAATTGTAAAAAAGGCCCCAAGATTTTGACAATCCCAGCTGATATAGTTGTTAACGAGTAGGTTTTTAACAACTAAATCAGCCCCGTTAACAATACTTTGCTAACAACTAAATCAGTACCTTTAATAACTATATCAGTACCTCGTTAACAACTATATCAGCTCTGCTGACAACTCACCCAAGATTCTGAAAATCCTAGAAAAGGCCCTGGGACCTTTTTTGGGATTATCAGAATCTTGGGGCCTTTTTTGCAATTTCCTTTGTTAAAAGGGCCCTGAAATGAATTTT
Organism: Acacia pycnantha; assembly: GCA_025563575.1. Taxonomy (NCBI): domain Eukaryota; kingdom Viridiplantae; phylum Streptophyta; class Magnoliopsida; order Fabales; family Fabaceae; genus Acacia; species Acacia pycnantha. The sequence continues at coordinate 249,954 of JAMWYP010000155.1, forward strand.
CCCAAAATGGAGCATTGATTTGATGTGACCCAGCTTAACCTGGGGTATACTAGATGGGTTAGGGGGCTAACCCGGGTCACTTTTAGTTGGAAAAAATGCTCAAAAAATGCATGCAACGTAGGAACTTCAAGAAGAAAGTTTACTGAGAAAAAGAAGAAAATGAGGGGAAGAAGAAAAGGAAAATAGAAAAGGAGATAACAAAACATTGATAATATATAAAAATATTCACCTCCCATTCTTTTTCTAAATTCAAATTCTTAAGTTCATTTAGTACTTTTTCTATATTGATTATATTTACATATATTACTATATATGTGTTGTTAATAGGTACTTTTATGCATTTCATCAAAAATTATTTTGAGATGCTAAGAGGTATTGAAAAAAAATATTTTAAAGTGTTGTATGTGCCTTTTAAAGTAAAGGATGACAACAGATAATAACAACAAAGGAGAGAAGTTATTCCTCCTTTTTACAAGATGATTTGGATTAGAGCAATAGTCAAGAAAATTAGGCCACAATAATAAGATTAGGATTAGAGCAATAGTCAAGAAATTAGGCTACAACAATAACATTAGGATTAGAGAAATAGTCAAGAAATTAGGCTACAATAATAACATTAGGATTAGAGCAATAGTCAAGAAATTAGGCTACAATAATAAGATTAGGATTAGAACAATAGTCAAGAAATTAGGCTACAATAATAAAATAGGCCGGAACAAATATTGCAGTATATAGAGATGTCAAAAAAGCATCTCTTGGACCAACAAGCTACCTGTTAAATTAGTAAGAGAGAATACAAGTTCGAATCACATAAATATATTTTTTGGGAGAGATGGATATCCTTTGCACTATAAGCCTCAAAAGGAAAAACCTTTAATGGTAGCTTCTATCGACTTGTTTCCCTCCATGCAAACAAGCCTTCAAGCATCAACTTCAATAATGAAAATATGATTAGGGATGCTCAAAAACCCAGTTGTCTAGTCCAACCTAGCCTAGCCCAATGAAACCTGGTCTGGTCCATTTTGAAACAAATTTGTCTAATGAGAAAAAGGACTGGACTGACTCTTCAGGTAAAACTAAACAGGAGACTAAGGACCCGTTTGTTATAAAGAAAGTCCAGGGAGGGAAAGGGAAGATCTCAATCTTCCCATGGATTTTGGATGTTTGTTATAAAGAAAGTCCAGTCAGCAACTCACTGGAATTGGACATTTTCCCTTATTTGAGGGAAGATGCTTTCCTCCGAAAATGGAAGGAAAGTCGCCATCTTCCCAGGAAGATGGTTTTTTGACAGATTTACCCCTGAAATTCAAATTTGGCGGGAAGTTCGAACTTGGCGGGAAAGTTCAAACTTGGCGGGAAAGTTCAAATTTGGCGGGAAAGTTCAAATTTGGCGAATTTTTTTTTCTTCAAAAATTCGAACTTAACAATAATATATTTTTTTAAAATATATTTTAGCAAAAAAATATTTTTTTATTATTTTGAATTAATTTCTTTTGAGGGTAAAATAGACATTTCCTAATTCCTTACCAACTACCACCTCTTCATTTTCTTCCTACCAAACAACTCAAGTCATCTTCCCTCATCTTTCAAATCTTCCTTTCCATTCCTTTCCCTCCTCTAAAGTTCCTTTCCCTCCCCAAGCTTTCTTTGTAACAAACGGGTCCTAAGCATTTAGTCCAGTTGATGTAGTCTGGTCTAGCCCGGTGATGATGATGATGATGTTCTTGTGTATAACCTAGTGGTCTCTCAATGGCCTCAAGACATCATTCAATCTGTCACCATCCCCTTCCCTTGCAAGACCAACCTCGCCATCCCTTCTCTCTCTCTCTCTATATCTCGTTCTCCGCATCACAACTTCATCAATTGCGTGTTCGTGATCTCTTGCCGGAGGAATGCTGTGGGGAATGTCAAAAACATAGCCAAATTCTTGTAATAAATTCTGCAAGTCCATCGGCAGGGAAGTATTGGGCTTGATTGGTTGCTGGTCCACAAGGTCCATGATAAAGAGCTCTACCCAAGAGTCAGTCTGATGCAAACAAATTAAATGATTATCTGAGCCTGTGTTTTCATATTTCCTCGAAATCCCTTGAGGGTCACCCATTGACCTTTAGAAATTTTATAGTCGAGGTACTATGGTCTGCAATGTGTGGTCCCAATGTCTCTAACCAACCAGCTCCGATAACCATATCTACAGCTACCACAGGCAAAACCAAAAGTGTAAGAGACAATGTATAGCCACAAATCTCAACAGGAATATTTGTTACTTGTTGATTGGTACGCATAATCTGTCATATTCCTCCCAAAGTTCGCACTTCTTTGGTATATTCAACTGGAAAACCGAGATGTTGAACAATGCGAGGGTGGATAAAATTATCCGAACTTCCCCCATCTAACATAATTTGAACCTCTATTCCACTAACATGGCCAGTGAAATGAATGGTCGCAGCTCCGTGTGTGCCTTTCGACGTCGAAAGAGATAGGTGGTGCATAGTGCCATCGATTTGGATGTCATCGGGTTCCGGTTCGATCAGGTCGTCTGGTTCGTCCTCTTCAACCATAATCATTAGATGTTTCTTGGGACACCAATGAGTAGGAGAAAATTTCTCATCACAAGTATAGCAAAGACCCTTTTCGCGGTGTATCTGCATTTCTGCGGCCGTCATACGTTTGAGTGGAAATCTCGTCGGTGTAGGTAATAGTGGAGGTAAGTTAGTCTTTCCTTCACCACTGACTGTGGGAGAAGAGCCACTGGTAATCAAAATGGCTGGCGACATCCCCTTACTTGTAGTATTAGTGTTCCCAAAATGACTAAAGCCATAGGACTTTGCTGGTTTAGTCTACTCCGTAGCCTCTGCAAACAACCTCGCTAAGGTCATGGCTTGTAATACAGAGCCATGTTTTTGTACCAGTACATCACGTTGTAAATCAGGTTTTAGGCCACCTATGTAGCAATCCAGTAATGTTGATTCGGAAATATCAACTATGCGATTAGCGAGGGTCATAAACTGGCTATTATAGTCTTCTAACTTGCTCTGCTGGACCAATTTGAAAAGCTGGGATTTAGCGCAATCGAATTGGGAGGGACCATATTGGTCTTCGATTGCTTGAATGAGTGCACTCTACTGGGGAATCCGTTGAGCTTTGTCGAGCATCTAGAACCATGGTAACACATCACCGTCCAAATGAACAGATGCGATAACCAGACGTTGGGTGTCCGGAACGTCAAAGTATTTGAATATTGTTCAGCTTTGAAAATCCATTGCAGTGCATCTGAACCATCAAAACGTCGTGGGAAATCAAGTTTCAGATGGAAAGCTGGTGGAGAAAAGTAAGAAACCTGTCGAAAACCAGAGATAATCGATGGCGGTAAATCAGATTTCACCCCCGAGCCAGAACTTTCGGTGTGTTTGTTCATATGGTTCAGTTTTAATAGAACAGCTTCCATGAAGCTTTCTAAACGGGTAAAATGAGAGTTAGCGTCTTCCATGAAGGCTGAGGTACAGTTAAATTGAGTGGTAGCATCGTCCACGAAATCTGAAAGACGTTTTTGTTCGGTGTGTAATTCTTTCAAACGGGTGTTTTCGGCCATTGGAGACTCAATGAAAGCACCAAATGTTATGATCACAATTAATTCAATGTAGCAGATAGAACTTCTACTAAAATATTGAAATCATCATTGATACTTCACTTTGCAATTACACATATGACAGTAATGCAAAGGTATTCTCAAAGGAAATACTGTAAAGGAATAACAGAAAGAGATTCACGATAACAGAAGAAAGGGGGGACAACAGAATAAAAGATAGGGAGATACAGCCAAATATATTCACACCCTTCCCCTAACAGCTATTGCCTTTATATAGATCCTATTCTTCTATTTCTCTAATCTTCCAGGCTTTATTCACTTTCTTCTTCTTATGGGCCTCTGATCACTCATATCCATTGTAGATATTGGATCATTCAGTGACTAGCCTACTTCACCTTTATTCATAACAACCACCCACCACCTCCACCCTGGTGGCCATCATCATGGTGGTGGTAGTTGTGGTGGCCCTATGGTGGTGACGGTTATGATAGTTGCTATGGTGGTGACTGTTGTGGTGGTTTCTGTGGTGACTCCCTTGTTGGTGACTGTAGTAGTGGTTACCATGGTGATGAATATTGTGGTGGTTGCCGGTGGTGACTGTTGTGGTGGTGGCTAGGTTGGCCAATATTGTCGTCACCGCGATCACCACCCCACCATCATTACCATTAAAAATTAGACCAAATTAAAGTCACTATAAAAAAATATTGTCAAGAAGGACTTCACAATGATAAATTTCTTTTTTACACAAAAATACGAGTACTCTGTAAACTTTGTACATATAGAGTATAGTATTGTGATTTAAGTCTCTCTCGCCAATAAAAATTTTAATGGATGACTTTTACCCTATTTCTCAATATTACCTCTGATTTTTAATATAAGAGCTACTTAAAAGTGGATTTGTCCTAAATATAATACTTCTTTTCATTTTATATTTTATATTAATCATTTTTCTCCAAACCATAATATTAAAACTCAGACTGGGACAAGTTGGGTTTGTAATATCCCGAATTTTGGGTCTAAAGACTTGAAAGTTAGTCTACTCTTGAGAGACTACTAGGCCCTACTTTTTAAGAATGACAATTTGGGATCAGTATTGTATGGGACTCATGAATAGTATTTCACTATTCATGCATAGTATTTACTATTCATGTGGGACCCACATCAAATTATTTCATTTTCCCGAGACAGTTTCACGCGTGAAGTTTTGAAAATTTGTCACGCGGGACCCACACGATAGTAATTTACTATTTGTATAGTAATTTGCTATTTGCATTATAATATAATATTTAAACGTGTGGGGCCCAAATTTTAAAAATTCAAGCAGACGGTGCCTACCTTTGAAATTGGGAGTGCGGTGCCGTGATTCGCCTCAATTGATTCAATGAAAGGGGCATCATCACCCCCTAATTATTTCAGTGAGGGAATTATAAATACCCCCACCAGTCACACACACCATAAGCATACACACTGCAGCATGGATGCGAGAGAGAGAGAGGGAAGAGAGAAAAAGAAAAGGGAAGAGAAAAAAAGAGAGAAGCATGGAGAATGATGGTATAATTTGAGGCTAAATTATTTGGTGTTAGTATTTGGGAGCGTTGAGAGTATTGGTAAAAATAAGCTTGGAATTGAGGTAACCTTGGTTATTCTTTTATATACTTGTCAATTATATATATATATGTATATATTAAACTTCTTTGGGATTTGTTGTGCTTATGAAAGGCTTTATTTAGAATTTATTAATATCGTTTTGATGTTATTGGATATTCTTGGAACCCTTGGTATTACTATTCTTTTAACCAGGATAAGTGTGACACCTTCTTGGATGTGTTTTTACAAGGAGGGGAGCCATGTTGAAGTTATGTGAATTGGATATGTTATTGTTGGAAGATGTGTTATGTGTTAGATGGCTCGGCTCCCGTCAACGGTTATAAGAAGTGGTCGTCAGAGTAATAAGGGTGATCTATTCATCATTGGCATATTTTATATATGAGATCTCTTGTGAAATGTTGGAAAATAAATTATGATGATTTTGAAATTCTTTTTGGGAGGGAGTTTTTGGTAACCGAGTTGAGAACTATTTTGTGAAAGGTTTTTTTTTTTTTATATGAAGGCATATATTTAAATTAGTATAAATTTATAATTGTATGTTCTCGATCTTAGTTTGCATGTATATTTCTGAATAACCAATGGTTACGGGGATCTTTGGATTTTACGGTTACTATGTTTATTTTTTTTCAGGTAATTAATTTAGTAGGGAAACCAGGGAAGGCACATATGGAATGAGTTTGAAGGCTCTTTTGTATTATGTTATTTGTATTTGCCAAGGCCCTAAGACGTCCGCATTGTGTTAAACTCTGAAATATTTTGGAAATTTGTTTTGGCTTTGTACTATAAACTCTATTCGAAATGGTTATACAATTTAATGATTTGGATGTTAAATATCCTTGTTGGAGATATTTCAAATATTTTGGCCAAGTTTTCGAGAATTGAATTTGGGGTGTTACAGGATTGACTCGAAAACCGGGACACTGTCATTTGTATGGTCGAGTGAGTAGGAAAATCGGGGGAGCATTGACTTGATGTGACCTAGCCTAACCCGGGTCGTATATCGGATGGGTTAGGGGGCTAACCCGGGTCACTTTTTGTTTGAAAAAATGGCTCAAAAAACGAATGAAACATAGGAACAGAGAAGAAAGAAGTTTACCGAGAAGAAGAAGAAAATGAAAATAGAAAAGGAGATAACAAAATATTGATAATATATAAAAATATTCTCCTCCGGTTCTTTTTATATATTCAAATGTTAAAATTGATTTATTACTTTTTCTATATTGATTACATTTAAATATATTACTATAGCATATACTATATATGTGTTGTTAATATGTACTTTTATGCATTTCATAAATTTTTTTTTTATTATTGGTCTGTCTCACTAACTCTTGAACCACTACTTCACCAATTCATTGACCGGTGTGGTTTTAACACCTTGCTTCAAATTAATTTGTCTAATTTATAAACTGATATAAAATATAATGATGCACATAATTAAGTATTTCAAAGAAATTATGTAACACATGCTATAATTAATTAATTATTGCTTCTTCAATCTCTTCAAACTAGTCAACTAAATTTTATATTAAGGATCAGTTAGTATTATTTAAAGCTCATATTTATAGCGTCCCTAGTAATATTAATATGTTATTGTGTTATATGAGATCGCAAATAAAGGAGTTTGCTCCTTCTAGGGGGCTGCGACAAGGAGACCCTTTATCCCCATATCTCTTTGTCTTAGGAATGGAAAAATTAACGCATTTAATTGTGGATAGTGTGCATAGTAAGAGGTGGTGTCCAATGCGTTTGGGTAGAAATGGTACGGAGGTGTCACATCTCATGTTTGCGGATGACTTCTTTGCTTGTGTGTGAGGCAAATCTAGAACAGATATGTAATACAATGAGTATTTTGGAGCTGTTTGGTGAGATATCCGGACAGAAAGTGAACATACAGAAAACTAGCGTGTTCTTCTCTAGGAATGTAGATAGAAGAGTGCAAAATGAGATTTGCACATATTCGGGTTTAAAAGAATGGAGGACTTGGGAAGGTATTTGGGTGCATACATGTTTCAAGGAAGGGATAATAAAAGGAAGTTCCAGTATTTGATAGATAAAATGCAAGGAAGACTCAGCAACTGGAAAAAGCAAAATTTGTCTTTGGCAGGGAGAATAACTTTGGTGCAATCAGTAACAAGTCAATTAGCAGTTTTTGAGATGCAACACTCCTGTGTACCTCTTGGGGTCAGGCGGGAGATAGAAAAAATGCAGAGAAATTTTCTCTGGAACAGTGATAGGAACACAAGGAAAATACATGCTGTTAAATGGGATACGTTGTGTAAAGAAAAACAGAATGGAGGTCTCGGCCTAAGGGATCTTGGAGCTATGAATGATGCTCTATTGGGGAGAGTGGTTTGGAACATACTTGCCAAACCAGATAGTTTATGCTCTTTGATACTGACTGGAAAATATGGCAGAGGGAGCAATTTAACAGAGGAGTGTACTATGAGAAAATATGACTCAGAAATATGGAGGAATCTACACAGAATTTGGCCAACAGTTCTGAATAATCTGTGTTGGGAAGTGGGCAATGGTGAAAGGGTGAGATTTTGGCATGATAAATGGCTGGATGATGGCAGGAAATTAGTTGAAAAGAATGTAAGAATTGTAACTGAGGTGGAAAGAGATATGAGGGTAAAGGAACTCGTGACCGCAGAAGGTGATTGGGATTTAGAGAGACTTGGTGGGTGGATTAATGAGGAAGGGAGGAGACTCATAATGGCAACACCTCCTCCAAATGAGTTGAATGGTGAGGACGTGATCAGATGGGGGAAAAAATGCAGAATAACTACTCAGTGGTGAGAGATGTATCATACTTTGCGAAATGAACAGAATATGGAGGAGAAAGTATGGGATCAAATATGGAACTGGAAAGGACCAGCAAGGGTACAGGTTTTCCTATGGCTAGCTGTACACAATAGATTGTTAACTAGTGAGAGGAAATGCATGATACTGGGTGGAAATCCTAATTGTTATAAATGTGTGAATACTACCCCTTGGAACTGAGTTTCTGTGTTTACAGGGGAAGGAGTGGGTCAGCTGGAATTTAACAAAGAAGAAGAATAACTGGAACTTAGTGTTTGGTATTGCCTGCTGGTTGTTATGGAACTGGCGTAATAAAAGTATCTTTGATGAGGAATTTGTGCTGCCTGAACAACGTAGCAAGGCAGTCCTGTGGTATGTTAAAGATGTAATAAGAGCAAGGTTAGACTTTGGAAAAGTAAAAGGAACAAGACAGGAGATCAATGTCAAGTGGGAACCTCCCTGGAGGGGCTGGGCTAAGCTGAATGTGGATGGAGCATCAAAGAATGGGGAACAGCTTGCTGGGTGTGGAGGTGTATTACGAGGTGAGGATGGAAGATGGATTTCTGGTTTTGCTAAGAAGCTAGGTACTTGTATGGCTTGGAAGGCGGAACTGTGGGCGGTACTTTTAGGATTAAAGCTAGCTGTTGTGTGTAAGCTGACTCATGTGCAGGTTGAAAGTGATTCGCTGGCTGCTGTAAATAGATTAAAGCAGTTGCAGGAAGGAGTGGATGCTGATGCAGACTCGTCACTGCTGATTGAAATATACCGATTAATGCCAAAATTTACTGGTTTAATGTTTGTACATGTCTATAGGGAGGGAAATGCATGTGCTGATGCACTTGCTAATTACTCTTTTGCTCAGGAGGATGTATTTGTTGTTTTTGATAAGCCTCCAGCTGTTGTGAATAGATGTATGTACAGAGACATGATGGGTGTTCCTATCCCACGACTTATACTGAGTTAATAATAGTGCAGGGCTAATGCCTCGTTTCATACCAAAAAAAAAAAAAAAAGGAGTATCGATTAGGTTTGTTGTTTGGGGCAGGCAAAGACAAAAATTGTTCGTGACTTTACCAATGATAAATCTACAATTCACTCTAATCTGGATATACTAATATGTTATCCTAGTATTCTATCTTATCGAACATTACATGAATCGCTTGTTCCTGAAAAATCATATATTATTTTAGTTTTAGTAACTTTCTTGATCCTAATCATCAACGACATGAAAATATTCAAAACAATATATGATACACACACACACACAGGGTCCTATTTATAAAGGAGAGATATAATTTGTTTTAGAACTGTTTATAATCCACATCACTAATTTTTCATATGAAAATATAATTTTACCTTTTATTTATTATGGTGTAGATTTTATTTTCATAGGAAATAGTATATAATTATACAGGGATAAATTAAAGTTGAAAAGTTATTTTTTTTTTAGTTTTATTAAAACATGTTGAAAATAATTTATATATTGGAGCATTGGTTTGATCCAAAAATATGTTAGTAGAAGCCGCAGTGGCGGAGCTAGAATTTAGAGTTTATGGGTGCATAATTAGTGTAGGGGTTCGGGGGCAGCGCCTCCGAATTTTTTTTTTTAAGGAAAGTTTTAAATGCTTTAAGATTGTATCGTTGACATTTTCTGGAAGGAAAAAAGTTTAACAAGATTAAAGAACAACTTCTCCAATAGCTAACAGGAATTTGAGTTGCTGACTCTGTGACTGTAAGGATTATTCTCTTTATCCCATAGATATTTATCAAGATAAACTAACCCATTAATGTTCAGTATATAAAAACTCTGGACCACTTGGTCATAAAAACTCTAGTACTAAGTCAAGTACTATTCAACTAAAAAACTTAGAAGGCCTATTGCAATATCCAACATCACAAGTAGAGGATTATATGAGGAATTAATAATGCTTCTCATTTCCTCATTGCAATTTTAACTACACAATTAAGCCATAGCTTTTCACAAGTGTAATACCCTAAAATCTGACTTAGGGAAAATATCATAAATGAGTAAATATACCTATTGAAAATAGGTGAATATGAGGTTTCAAACACCTTCTATTGGGTTTACCATGTTGTTAGGGTAATTTCCCTTGAAAAAAGATAATTTGCAATTAGGTCCCTAAGACGTTTGAAAATTTGCAAATAGGTCCCTAAATACATTATGGGTTATAAATACCCTGTAAAAGCTACAAAAGAGGCAAGTAAAAATCTATTTGAAATAGGGAAGGATATTGTCCCTAATTTAGGTAATTTATTAAGTTACAAACTTGGAGAAATTGTAGAAGAATACTCAAAAAGTAAGGAAATGACCGAAATACCCCCGTAAATGCTAAGATAATGCAAGAGACATGAAAACAAAGATGTCAATACAAAAGTTATGAGGTAATGGGGCATGATAATTAAGAAAAATAGAAAATTATCAACTGTTGATAAGAAAGTAATTAGGTAATTATTGGCTAATTACTTAAGCATAAGCAAAGGAAATTCATAAATAATTATGTAAAACCCTAAAATTAGTGGTTTTTGTTTTAAAATTAGTAAAAACATGTTTACTAATTAATTGGAAATTTTGGAGAAAAATAGTTAAGTTTAGGTATTTTTAAGCCTAAATACAAGAATGGACCAATTAGGGATTTTTGTGGAATTTTTGGGAAAAATTAAATAAGTAAATGATTAAATAATTAATTAAATAAAAATAAATATTTATTAAATAATTAAAGGGGCCAGCCGAAATTTTTCCCCAAGAAAAGAAGAAAAAAATAAATGAAAATGAAATGAAAAATAATGTTTACAACTTGCAATTATTTTAATATTATAATTAATTAAAGTAAGATATTATGAATAGTAATTTAGAAATTAGGAAACGGATCCTATCTAGAGATCTAGGAATGGGAATTCCAAAGTCAAGGTAAAATATTGATCAGTGGAATTTTATCTTCCGTTAGATTCTTCCTAAGTTAATTCAAGCCGTTTGTGCATTTTCCTAATAAAACAAAATAGGGAAAAATGTAGACAGGCATATTTTTGGATATGAAGAAAATAAATTCTAACTCAATATCTAGGAATGAGTTTGAATTTATCTGGACATATTTGGAATCAGTGAATTTTTCTGAAGAAGTTGGTCATTTCAGAAATGCGTTCTGAAACCGACGCGTTCGGACACATTTTTCGAGAAAACTTCAACTGGTTGGAACCCTGTAAGAGACCAAAATCTAAGTTAAATTAGATATTATTGATGAGGAAGAGAATATCTTCAAAGTTGTAAATCCAGAAGTTTGAGATTTCTCCGAAATCACGCGAATCGGGTACCGATCGGGGAAATTCTATTAGACCGGGCTTAAAGCACACCAAGTCACCATTTTTGGACCAATCTTTGGCAGCCACATCACCCTAGATTTCGGCCAAACAAGCTTCAATGGACAAGGATTAACCACCATTTTGCTTTGAATTTCCATGGTTAAGAACAAGTTGCAAAATTCCATTTGTATCCCTTAACAACTCTATAAATAGAAGCCATTGCTCTTGGAATTTCTTCACACCATTTTTCACTCCTCCTTGGCCGAATCTAGAGAGGAAAAGAAGAGAGAGAAGCTCTGGGCAAAATTGTGCAGAAGTCTTCAACGGGTAAGTCCTTCGGTCTTTAGCTTTTAGTTCGGTAGTTAGTAGAATTGTTAGATAGATTTAGTAAGTAGGGAGTGAGATTTCTACTATTGTTTTTAGGCCTCATTTGCATTGAAAAATGCCTGACGAGGTAAAAACTTGGTAGGGATCGAGTTCCTGAAAAGTTGGAGTTGTAAGTAGCGAAGTGCTGGCGAAATTCCACCAATTAGGGGGTCAGGGGTAAAATGGTCATTTTGACTAAAAATGTCCGTCGTAATGATAGATCCTTAACAAATGCGTTGTTATGTTGATAGGATATCCCTGATTCCGTTTTTACCTACTGTCGTGCCGTATTCCGACAGAAGTACGTTTACCGTCAACGAATGTACGTTCGCGTACTGTAACACTAACTCTGATGGATATAGTATGCTGTATATGGTGTGTGATGTGTGTATGGTGTGTATATGTGGGGTGTTGTTGGGATGCATATTATGTTAGAAGATAACTGTATGCATCTTGGGAGCGATATATCTGTAAGGTGGGAGCGATACATTTATAATCTTGGGAGTGATACATTTATAATCTTTGGGAGTGATACATCTTTAATCTTGGGAGCGATACATGTGCATTGGTTGGGTGTGGTTTATTTGTTGTTGTTTGGTGACCCATATGTGTGTATGTATACATGAGGTTAACTGTTACCTGAGATCCGGTGCGGATCTCAGCTCTTACAATAGCGTCGGGTCGGGAGGACCAAGGACCAGGAGAGAGGCAAGCGGCCGAGTAGAAGACCCAGTGAAGACTTCCTTTCATTGTTCGGTGGAAGCTTTCCTTTGCTATTATATATTACTTCGAACCATGCGGTTTCATCACATTGTTGTAACCAAACCAGCCAGACTTACGGCGTTTTATATATACAATCAGTTACTCAATTGCTCCGTTGCTCTACTCTGATCATTTTGAAATGATGTTTGATAAAAAAAATTTATACTGCTTTTAAAAGTTGGGATGTTACAACAAGAACCACTGATTTCTAGGGGGGAATCACCCTCTTTGAATCTTTGGTCAACATCAACAACAAAGATGAATTAAAAGACCCAAATCTAACCATATGCATTATGTATCAGAATTATTCAGTATATAAGAACAAAGTCTACTTGCAGAACATTTTCTAAGTTCAAAAGTCTCCAGTCTACTAATTCATATTTTGTTTTTTCATAAGCTATTTGAGATTTCTCCAGGCTTTAACTCAGGACCTTTAACATAGATGGCCAAAACTTTAACCAATTAATCCAACCAGATCTATTGTAATAAAATTTCTTTATAAAATATATATTTTTAAAATTTTTTATGGGTTCACTTGCCCACATAAAAACCAACGTGCATCCGCCCCTTTTAGAAGGTATAGAAGTTGGGAAGAAATGTTATTACACTCTTAAAAACAACAAAGAGGATGTTCTATATTCTGTCGTTGTCAGTTGTCACAGTTCCTTTCATGAATATTGAGATATACATATAATAAATCATAAATTATGTAATTTATTTTTCTAACTCCATGCATGCAAGTTATAGAAAAACGCATGCTGGTGCCATCATCATCAACAATTATAATAAAATTTCGTATTCATTCATTTTTCCCTACATTTCTAATAATTTGTATACACTCTTATTCTAATTTATTTTCTGCTGTTTTTAAAATGTAAGAATAAATATAAAAAGAAACTCTAGATTGAAAACAAGTTCAAATTAGATGCCCTAGATTTCGAACTCAACTTTTGAGATTTCTAATAAAAACTTTAGGGGATGTTTAGCTTGTTAACGAATAATCAAAGTGGACCTGACTTTGATTTTTTATTTATTTTGCAAATGTGACATCCGATTACCCTAGCTGTTAAAAAACATTAATGTTCAATATTAATTTTGTAACATTAAAAAAATGTTAACTTTTTAACGGTTAACATTAGTCTATATATTAATAATTACGGCGAAATTGCTCCATTTTTAATATTTTCGATAGTACAACATTTAGCTAATAAAAACTTTCACATATTTATAACTTCTTCGCAAATACTTCTCCAATGAAAATTACCCTTTAATCCACTAATGTAACTCAAGGTTAGTAATGTTTTCAGCATCCAAGATTTCATGCCAATAGATTTGGTTTCTTTGAAGTAGAATATAGAGCGCCAAAAAAAAAAAACGTCATGATTATAAACAGTGTATTATTATATAAATGGAAATTAATCACTAATTAATTAAAAGTATAATGCATGCATATGGTTTCTTTTAAAATTTATTATGAGTATGATTTTAACTCAAAATTTTGAACCTTTGAAATTACTAATCTACAACAAATTTGTAGTATAGTGGCATAAAAACTCCTTTATAAGGAGAAGGTCACGAGTTTGATCCTTACATTGGTTCTTGCCCCTTTAATTCAAAAATATTCACTCATAAAAATGTTTTTACTGTGAGCTTAAAAGTAACAATTTAAACTCAAAGTAAAACATTAGAACTTTAAACTCTAGGAAATTTAGAAATTTCATTTTCCACGGTGAATAAATTAAATTTTATAATTATAAGAAAGAGATCAGAAAATTTGTTATATATTCATAAATAAATAGAATGGATTCCTAAATTACTGCCAAAGATCTTACGACGAAGTCCTAAGATATGCTACATATCTAAGAAGATACATAAGAATATAACCAATTACTACTATTATTATGAGATATTTTTGTGCTCCATTTCACTTTTCAAATAACCCTACAATTTTAAAAAACCCTTTTTTAAAAAGAATCATTTGAATACTAATGCTAATTTCATCATTAAGGTACACAAAGCACCGACCACTTCATATTAATTAAAGTACGCATATAATTAACTTCATCACAAATAAGAGTACAAGGCAAAAAAAAAAGGGGGCAATAGTCCAGAAACTTGACTAGAACACTTGCACAAGGTTGTCAAACTCGCGAGTTTAAGCAAACTCGTGACAATAGTATAAACTCATATTGTGAATTTGAATCGTAAACTCATAAGAGTTTACTTTTATTATTAATTAAATAGGTATTACTAGTGTATAATTAATAATTAAAATATAAAAATGACAACAATTTGATTTAAATATATTTTAAATCCAAATAGTTGAAATTAAATTCATCAACATTCATCATTTATCATATTTAACAAAGAAATTTCTGTAAAATTTATATAGAAAGCTGCTGAGCATTATCCAACAAAAAAAGTTAACACAAGTTTAATAGTAAGTTAACACGGTTTTGTAATCTAAAAACATAAAAATGGTAAATTCGGAGAGTCAACTCGTGAGTTTGATAACAATGCATTGCACTATTAAAGACTTGATTGGAATATCAATTAGAGATAAATATGTGATAAGAGTTTTGTTTAGCTTATGTAAACGTACCTATGATGATAAGCATTTTCAAACAAGTATACCAAATAATATGGAACAAAACTAATATAAGTACATTGCAATATTGGCAACTTGCCATTCAATAATCATATATTGCATATTTTCATCAAAAATGGAAGAACAAATTCCATATGGTGTTAGCTACCAACGTTGTATATAGAAACGTTGCCTTCATTAACCTTCAGAGATGGAAGGGATCAAAGGAAACTGTTGACGCCATACAAATATGAAGCTCATTGAGCTGTGGATAAGCGAGACTGAGAGAGGGAAAGTGCAGAGTTATGATTAAAATGTTAGGAAACGAAACCACTTGCACGTCAAGTAGATGAGAATCCATAACAAAAACTTAAAATATTGCTCTCTCTCTATATATATATATATATATATGGGGTTATCGTTTGTCATGTCACTTGACATAAGGTTATGTCAAGTCACTCCAAAACTACGTCGTTTTGGGGTTAAAAGAATTAATGAACTCTCAAAACAACGTAGTTTTGGGTCAGGGGAATTAATGAAGGATCTTTTAGTAAAATTCATATAATAAATACTAAAACAAAAATACAAAAACACCATTCATTAATTTCCTAAACTCTCAAAACGACGTAGTTTTGGGCTCACTTGACATAATCTTATGTCAAGTGACATGACAAACGATAAACCCTATATATATATATATATATATATATATATATATATATATAGGGTAAAGGTGCAAAAATACACATGTGTTTTGTCCTGAGGAGCACCCAACACCAAGTACTTTTTTTAGGTGCAAAAATACACATATGATTATAAAATTGATGCAAAAGTTACAGCACCATTAAATTTTGCTTAACGGTGTTAATTTTAAGGTGGGGCCCACACTATTTTCATGAAAAAACCAAAATGCCCCTAAAAAAAAAAAGAACTCTGAAAGAGATGCAGCCAAGACTGCGCTCTCAAGACTTGCCTCCGGGGGATCCATTTCCCTCACTCCCAAGCCTAAGTCACTCTCTTCCTCGCCAAATTCTTCGGCTGCACCGACCTCTTCTCCTTCATTTCTTCCGTTCTCCTATCCACCAGACCAAGTCCCTTCTCCTTCTCCCTAATCTTATCCCTCTCTCTATAATTCCTTTTCTAATCTTTCTTGTTTCTTTTCAGCCTTGTTTCGGTCTCTGCTGTACGAAGCGTGCGGGCGAATAGTGAATCCCGTGAGCGGCGTCGTCGGATTCCTGTGGAGTGGTAACTGGCACTTATGCGAGGTAGCCGTGCAGACGATACTCGCCAGGGGTGTTCTTGAGCCGCTACCGGAGACTTTCCATGGAGTTTTGCAGCCGATCCTGGACGAGTCATCTCCTGACATTCGGAAAAATGTGCGCTCTCAGTTCCGGCCATTCATGCATGAATTCGGAGAAAAGGAGCAGATGTCAGACTTGGACGAGTCATCTCCTGACATTGGGAAAAATGTGCGCTCTCAGTTCCGGCCATTCATGCATGAATTCGGAGAAAAGGAGCAGATATCAGACTTGGATCTCTCCCTGCTTCCCGGGACAGGGAGGAGGCAGAGTAATCCATTGGTTTTTGCCGAATCGGAAATGAGAAGCTGTGGCAGTTGCAGAGCCGAGGAGAATATTATGCTTTTGAACCTGTTTGGGTAAGAATGGTTAAAAAGTATGATAGAGTAATATAGAGAATTAAGGATGGGGGGATTAGCATCTCCGGAAATGATAAACTTACAAGGCGAGGCGAGTAATAATGCAAAGAAGAGGAAGGCATGTCTAGCCATCGGGATTTTTGGAGGGGTTAGATCGACCCAGGTGGGGTGTTTCTTTTTTTTTTCTTTTTAATTAGGGGCATTTTGGTATTTTATGAAAATAGTGTGGGTCCCATTTTGGTATCTTTTTTTGCAATTTTACCCAATATATATATATATATAGGGTTTATCGTTTGTCATGTCACTTGACATAAGGTTATGTCAAGTCACCCCAAAACTACGTCGTTTTGGAAGTTTATTAATTCCCTTAACCCCAAAACAAGTGAACAATGATGATATGATAAGGGAGACAATTATTAAAAGTAAGGCTAAGTACTGTTAGAAATGCAGTTACATAAATTACAATGACGGGTGGGCACTCAATATGTTCAAGTACATATATTTTAATAACAAAAGTATATTACAATGAAAATAATTACAATGTCATCATTCTAGGCCTTATTTTTTAGAATTCCATCATAATTGTTGTAACATCCCATTTTTAAAGCGAATTTTTTTTTTTCCAATCAGAGTAGAGCATTGGAGCGAAAGAGTAACTGATACATATTCAAATATATAAACCATAGTGTAACATTGTATGGATAATACAGTCATCCAATTGTTCTCAAAAGTAATTACTTAAATAAACTAAACATCTCCGTGTACTGGCCTAGTCACGTTGTTTCCCCCGCTCTCCGATCCTTGGTCCTCCGGACCCAGAAGCTACAGCTGAGATCCAATTTACCGCATTGGATCTCAGGTAACGGTTAACCTTATGCTCAAACAATACAGTATACAGACAACAGGTATTCAAGACAATACAACAGTATATCAATACATAAGCATACAGCAGATGCATTATCAATATGACGACAGAACATAAGCACAGAGCAGTATGTAAAGCCCCATAAGGTAAACAATAACAATAGCTTGCACAAAAACCAGTGCCACGAT
Source organism: Acacia pycnantha (assembly GCA_025563575.1). Lineage (NCBI taxonomy): Eukaryota > Viridiplantae > Streptophyta > Magnoliopsida > Fabales > Fabaceae > Acacia > Acacia pycnantha. Next base: position 267,696 of record JAMWYP010000155.1, read on the forward strand.
AACCACTCGAGTCCTCAGCGCTAGGAAAACATAACGGCATTATTATGACTATAACCCGTGTACAACTGTCTGTATATCAATCTCTGAACGTATCTATCACATATATGTACTTAAGCAGCACAGTATTAGTGTTACAGTATGCGTCCGTACCTTCGTTGACGGGCGTAGGTACTTCTGACGAAAAATCGTACTTTTTGACGAAAACAGCGAAACGTCCAACAGCGGCACGTCGGACAGCGTAACGACAGCAGATCAAGGTTACTGATGTCCTATAAGAGTAATATCACATTTATTAGTGATTTGACATCATAACAGGTATTTTAGGTAAAAATTACCATTTTGCCCCTATTCCCCTAATCGGCGGAATTTCGCCAGCGCTTCGCTACTTTAACTCCGACTTTCCAAAATTTTGCCAGAACTTCGACCCCACCATGATTTTCAAAATTTAAGACTAAAATACCCCTATCATATGATATCTAATCATACTTGGAAGATTAAAGACTAATCTAAAATTTCTACTCTAACTACCGAAACTTAAGACTAAGGACCGAAAAACTTACTCAAAGCTTCGCTGCAAACTTCCCCGGACTTCTTCCTTCCTTCCTTGCTGCAGAATTTCGAACTAGAGAGGAGTGGAATGGTGTGAAGAATGAAATGAAGGTGAAGGGGTATTTATAGGGAAATCCAGTGTCACTATTCATGCTTTACCAGACCGGATATCGACCGTCGGATCGCACTTGGATGAGGTGGCATGATCTTGGCCCTCCAACCCTTCTTGGCCAACCTCCCCCCCCCCCCCCTTTAGGTGGAAAAATATGATGTCATGCATGACATTAGTTGCTTGTTCTAGAAGTCGTCTTACCGATAAGTTCCCTGTTCGGTGTTCGAATCGCGTAATCGCGTAAAATTTCAGAAACTCGGAATCACAACTTCGAATACCTTTTCTTACTCATTAGAAATGTCTAAGTTAACCTAATTTTTGATTCCATACAGGGTTTCAACGGTCCTGCTGAAGTTTCTCGAAAAACGTGCTCGGTTACGGAAGAAATTTCCGGAATCATCAACTTCGGGACAAAAATTCACTGACTCCAAATATGTCCAGATAATTCTCAATTCATCCCCAGATGTTGAGTTACAATTTATTTTCTTCAAACTCCAATTCTTGACTATCTGCCTTTTTCACAGATTACCCTATTTCGTCTTATAAGATTACCTAAGTATTCTACCGATCACAGAAATGACTTCTGAAACAGTCTAGTCCGAGATAAAAATTCACTCATTAATATTTTCCTCTGACTTTAGAAATCTTGCCCATGGTTTTCTAGATAGGATTTAATTTCTATCCTAGTCATTTATCCTATTTACTTTTTACATAAATTATATTATTAAAATAATACAAGTTGCCAAATTAATATCATGATATTTTTCACTCATTCTTATCCATATTTTTGTCCAAAATTCGGCTGGCCCTTTTTTTGTTTTTGTAAATATTTATTTTTTAATTATTTATTTAATTATATATTTCAATTTTCTTAAAAATTTCACAAAATTCCCTTATTGGTCCATTCTTGCATTTAGGCTTAAAATTACTTAATCTCACCAATTTTTCTTCATAATTTCCAATTAATTAGCAAATATATTTTATGCTAATTTTAGCTATAAACCACTAATTATAGGGTTTTTCATAATTACCTTTGGATTTTCCTTTGTTTATGCTTAAGTAATTAGCCAATAATTACTTAATTAACTCCTTACTAATTGTTGATAATTTTCTTACCTAAGACAAGTTGTTGTCTCTCAAATTTTACACTAACATTGATATTTTACCTCCCATGTAAAATATGAAAAATAACAGGGTCATTTTGGTCATTTCAATACTTTTTGATTCTTTTCCTTTAATTTTTTCAAGGTGATAATTTATTAAATTACCAAAATTAGAGACAATATTCTCTCTTAATTTTAATAATTATTTTACTGCCTCCTAGGATTTTTCATAATTGTCTTAGATCACTTATATGCTCTCAATGGCATTTTAGTCATTTTGACTTCTTCTTCTTTTTCCCTAATTTTCAAGATATTTTTCCCTCATAAAAATGATAAACACAACATAGAAATTGAGACCACAATTTTTCTTATCAGAAATGGCCATTTTATTTATCCGGGTATTACAATTGTCTTATTATCAATGCTATCAAATACATATTTTTCAATATAAGGCACTAAACAATCATTCAATCATTCATCCCCTATTTGATTACGAAGTGTAGTCTTGATGTATTAAGGATGATCATTTAATTTAAGGGTGGACAATCATTTAAATATAGGTTAATCTATATATATATATATATATATATATATATATATATATATATATATATATATATATTAAACATCTCAAATTTAAGGGGGGCAATAACTTGGGTCCGCCCATGCCTCCACCCCCACCGCCGCCTCCACCTCCATCCCCACCACCACCACCACCACCTCCATCCCCATCCCCAACGCCACCTCCATCCCCATCCGCATCCCCAACGCCACCTCCATCCCCACCACCACCTCCATCGTCCGCTCCACCATTGTTGCCGTCTCCAAAGTGGCCTTCGAGTCCGCACACACGACACAGTATTGAAACTATGAACAAAAATACGACGACGCCAGCAACTATGCCGAAGATTGTTCCGGGTGTTACCGTCATTGGACCCTCTGCGACATGGTAGTGAAAACGTAGATTTTACCTGAAAACAGAAGGAGAATGAAAAATCGTAAAACGTAAAATCGTAACGTAGTAAAAACGTAAAAAAATCGTAAAAACACCAAAGCGTTTGGAAAATTAGTATAATCGTTTTAATGAAAAAAAACATCGTAAAAACGTAAAATCGCAGTGATAAAACGAGTTTTTAACTACCATGCTCTGCGATAAATGGCTATACCAAATCTAATTTCTTTGCTTTTACAATGAAGTTTTATCTTTCACATTCTGGGATTGAAATTTCAGATATCTTTTTCCTTCTATTATCTTCAATTAATGTATCAGAAAATGAGTGGTATGGTTTTGAAATTTCAGATTTGTAGGGCCAATATAATACTGTACACGACTTGCTTAGCGGGCACGGCTAGTAAACTAAAACGTTCTTATACCTACGCTTCCCACGGCGAGTTTTTACATATTGATTTTTTTCTTAATACTATTTTCTTTATGCAGTATCATTTGAACCATAAATAATTGCAATTAAATTGTAATTACTAATTAGTAACAAGAAGTTCTTCTTCATCAAGATTTCTGAACACCTCCTTGTATTATAAACAATATTTGTGTGCTTCTATACTTAGGGAGACTGTAAATTTGGAATTGTTTAATTTTAATTCCAATAAAAAGTAGGGAAAATCCATCTCAGGGCCCAAATTAGAAGAAAAAAAATGTAAAAAAATGCCCAAGAAAAAATTACATGTCAAAAAAGGCTTCAGGGCTTTTTCTGATATTATTTCATAAAACGTTAGGTGTTAACGTCTACTGATATAGTTGTTAACAAGTACTAATTTAGTTGTTAATGTTACTGATTTAGTTGTTAGGATATTGTTGTTAATGCTACTGATTTAATTGTTAATGTTCTACTGATATAGTTGTTAATTTGACTGATTTAGTTGTTAACGTTTATGAAATAATACCAGAAAATGCCCTAGAGCTTTTTTTGACATGTAACTTTTTTTTTAGGCATTTTTTAACATTTTTTGCTAATTTGAGCACTGAGGTAGATTTTCCCTAAAAAGTACTCCCTCCGATCTTAATTGTAGGAACACTTTTTGCACTATAAAAATTTTCTTATAATTAGGACCGGAGATATTAACTCACACTTATCATACTAAACAAATATCTTAGTCAAAGATACTTCAAGGAATCATTATACCATTCCAACAATATATCTTTGTTTGCAGCTTGCCTTCACATGATACATTATTAAAATTTTATTATATATGCAGACTTTTTAAACCCGCCTTTACTTTTTTTACGCACAACTATTTCAATCTAACCCTACTTCTCACTCTTGATAATGCAACATATAATTTAAAAAATATTTTATTATGACCGCCCTAACTTATAATTAAGTTCTCCTAAACACGTAAAGACTTAAAATTTATGATGTTTTATTGCTAATAATGACGATAACTTGCTCTTTAACATTGTATCAATAATTGATACTCCTTCCGGTCCTAATTATAGAAACATTTTTGTAATGCAAATTATACAACAAAAATGTTCCTATAATTAGGACCGGAGGTAGTAAAAATATGAATTGAATACTTGACATTATATATGGAGTATAATTGACACCTAGTTTTATTTTTTTACCTCATTGTTTCATGATCGAGTAATGAGTTTAAGTTAAATATATTTATTCCACCAAAATATATTCATATATAAAAATATTACCCAATCTTTAAATAATATATCATGATATTTTAAAAAATACAAAACAAAAATTAAAATGATATCACTACTACAAAATATGGATACTACTTCCCTAAAAGATGTCTTTAAAAAAAAAGTAAAAAAGAAGACGGTGATATTTTTGTAATTATGTGAAGACTTTTGGCGTCCTAAATTTAAATTAGAACGCCAAAAGTGAGACTTGACGCCAAGTCTGTTGCCTAAACAGTAAAATAAGGGATGGTGAGGATAATTATTATGCCTTGAATATATACATCCAACAATTCACAAATATAATGAAGTACGTGCTCCAAAACTAAACATGGATCAACTCAAACAAAAATAGGATCGTGATAGCTCTGTCAGAGAGGACATCGAAGGTCGGAGAAGGGGCCGGAGGTCCGTCTAAGGTTGAAGAGGGGGTTGGATGATGTGCTTGCATGTCGAAGAAGGAGAAAGAGGCAGAGGCGCGAGAAATAATGAAAGACAAGTATCTAGTGCCAGATCGAAAAAGATGAAAAAATGTAAACTTTTCAACGACTGTTTTTAAACAAATCAGTTGTTGAAATTAAACTTTCAACGACTAGATGGAAAATAACTTTTAACGATTCTTTAGCCAAAAACAGTCGTTGAAAAAGAAGTCGAAATTTTAAAAATGTCATCGCCTCATTTTTTAACTTCTGTAAGGAGCAAATGTAATTGCTCAACTTAACGAGTGTAGTGTATATGAATGAATAGTTTGCCATGCTTGGCCTTATACTAAATGGATAGGCTCTTGTCTGAAATTAAGCCACTTTTTAGCAGAAATGGTTGCCTAAACCCTTATACCAAAAATATAAAAGAAAAACCTGTAATATTCAGTCTACTTTGGAGGGAAATAATATGAGAGAAGAAATAAGTCATTTATATAGTATTTATCCATCACACTAGCATACATATAACCACACACACTAAATGAGCAGTTCATATTGCATATTTTGTTAGTTCTCTATTTTATGTTTTGATAATAACAAGATTTGTAAAATGAAGAAGGTTTTAACTCAATGAAATATCAAAAATGAAGAAGCTTACTCGAGCACACCTAAGCTTACTCGAGCACACCTAAACTTACTCGAGCATACTACTTACTCGAGCAAGGTCCTTCATTCGTGCTGCTAAGGTTGTTTGTCATCTATACTCGAGTAAGCGCTCATTGTTACTCGAGCAAAGTATTGTTTACTCGAGCATGGAGATTCTCTACTCGAGCACTATCCTCGAGCAAGGTTTTGGGTTTGCTCGAGCATGAGTATTCTGTGACATTAACCTCTTTTATTTTAGGATTATTACTCGAGCAAGTAATAAGACTTACTCGAGTATAGTATTCGAGCACATGTTCTGTTGACTAATGTTTTGGCTTTTGCAGTAGTTGCTCGAGCACTACTAAATCTGTACTCAAGCATGGTACTTGAGCAAAAGTAATTTCTTAATTGAGCACATGTGTCCTAACAAATCATCATTTGTTCTTTACAGTGGTTGCTCAAGCACGTTGAAGCACTTACTCGAGCATGGTACTCGAGCAAGGTTAAATGCTGAGTAAGCTTATTAGTTAAACTTTCTCTGTGAAAGTATTTGAAGGTTGCTTGAGCAGACTAAAGTTATACTCGAGCAAGGATCTTACAAAGGCTTAAAATACTTCATTTTCTTCACCTTCGTAAATTCAAAATATATTATTAACACCAAATTACATCTGAACACTAGTCATTATTATTCTCAATGCTATCAAACTTATTTGTTAGTGAGTTTCAGATTGTTAATGAAAAGATTTCGTGCAAATCTTCAAAAAACAACGAATGTGTCAGAGCATTAATTGTGTTGCAAAAAACAGCACTCACACGGAATGGAATTCAAAGCAAGTCAAATGATCATTGCTTCAGGCACCCATTCCGTCGAAAGCGATAGTGACTCTTCCTTAGTCAACTACGGACCAAAGGCATGTCGTATGAAGATTGTCGACAACGATACGAAAGTGACATATCCTCAAATCTTCAACGACTCTGGTTTGTGTCTAACAGAACGATTGAAGTCTCTTAATGGATAGCTTGAAGCTTCACCAACATTCATTAATGGCGTTCAGCTATAAATACAAAGAGCATTCAATTCAGAGCTAACAACCAACGACAATATCATTTATTGCTCAGTTATTGCTCATAAATACTTTCTGATATCTTTTGATATTCAATTATTCAGTGATCATATATTTACTCTATGAGAGAGTTATCTTTAATCAATTGTTAAATTGATCGTTGTAAAATATCAAGGTAGTGGAACCTTGAGTGTGGTTGTCCGATTACAGTTGTAAGGGGGAGTGAATCTGGTGAGTTACTATGTGCTTATTATAACTGTTATTGAAAGATAGTGGAAATCTCAGAGAAGCTTTGGGGACTGTACGTATGCCACGAGGTTAAGACTGAACCAGTATAAATCTCTAGGCACATGTAATACCCTGAAAATCTCATTTATGATAAGTATCATATTGAGCAAATATTGCCTATTGGAAATAGGTGAATATATGGTCTCCAAGACCTTGTGGTGAATTTTTAGGGTAATTACTCCTGAAATTAGATAATGTGCAAATAGGTCTCTAAAACGTTTAAGAATGTGCAATTAGGTCCCTAAATGCATTTACGGGTTATATAATACCCTGTGAAAATTATAAAGAGGCAAGAAAATATTCATTTGAAATAAGGAAGTATATTGTCCCTAATTTAGGTAATTTATTAAATTACTACCTTGGAAAAATAAAGGGGGAAAAGTTAAAAAGTATTATAATGACAAAAATGCCCCCGTGAATTATGAACTAATGCATGGGACATAAAATACAAATGTCAATGCAAAAGTTTGAAGATAAAGGGTTATCTTAATTAAGAGAATTATCAACTAGTGATAAGAGAGTAATTGAGTAATTATTGGCTAATTACTTAAGCATAGGCAAAGGAAATTCATAAATAATTATGTAAAACCCTAAAATTTGTGGTTTTTGGCCTAAAATTAGTATAAACATATTTGTTAATTAATTGGAAATTTTGGAGAAAAATAGTTGAGTTTAGGTATTTTTAAGCCTAAATACAAGAATGGACCAATAGGAAAATTTTGTAAAAAAATTATATAAAATAATTATTAAATAATTATTTTATATATTTTTAATTAATTAAAACGAAAATTAATAAAATAAAAAGAAATAAGGACAAGAGTTGGTAAAAAAATCATGGTGCCTTACCTTGCAAGTTAAAGTGTAATGTTGTATAAAAGTACAGTGAATAGTGATCAGACTTATAGGAAACGGATCCTATCTAGAGTACCAGGAATAGGTTTTCCAATGTCAGAGTAAAATATTGATCAGTGAATTTTTATCTTCAGTTAGCCTTTTCCGGAAGTTGATTCCGAGGCCGATAGAGCATTTTCCTAATAAGACGAAATAGGGAGAAATGCAGATAGTCACATTTTAAAGATCTGAAGAAAATAAATTCTAACTCAACATTTGGAAATGAGTTTGAATTTATCTGGACATATTTGGAATCAGTGAATTTTTGTCCGAGATTGATGATTCCAGAAAGTTCTTCCGAAACTGGCACGCTTTCCCGTAAACTTTGGACTGACTTTTGGAGCCCTGGATGGAATCAAAATTAGTCGGTACAAGTTCATAAAGCAAAAGGCATCACATCACATTAATTGATGTGACAAACCACCAACTAAGGGGGAGAGGATGGTTTGGACAAGTGGCATGGTGAGGATCTTGACATTTGGCAAAGTGCGATCCGACGGTCCAGAATCCGCCTGACAAAGTGTGAATAGTGCACACAACTTTCCCTATAAATAGGAAGCTCTTCCTTTGCATTCTTCACACCAAAATCTCTAGTTGAGCTTTCCTAGAGAGAAGTTAGAGAGAGGTGCTCTGGAGGAGGAAGGAGCCCGGGGAATTTTGCAAACAAGCTCGGGTAATTTTTTCTGGTCTTTAGTCTTTAATTCTTTCGGTAGTTTTAGTAGTAATGCTAGATAGATCTTTAGTTTTATTTTAAATATGAAATTCCAAAATCATGGTGGGGTCAGAGTTCTGGCAAAATTTTGGAAGTCGGAGTCAAAGTAGCGAAGCTGGCGAAATTACGCCGATTAGGGGTATAGGGGCAAAATGGTAATTTTACCTAAAATGCCCGATATAATGTCAAATATTGATAATGGTGATATTATCATTATAGGATATAAGAAACCTTGATCTGCTGTCGTTACGCTGTCCGACGTGCCATTGTCGCCCATTGTTTTCCGTCAACGTACGCTTCCGCCAAAACGTACTGCACTTCCGTATATCGTCAACTGAGGTACGGACGCGCATCGTAACACTAATCTTATGCTGCTTAAATACATATATGTCAAAGATACGTTCATAGACCGTTATACGCACAGCTTTTATACGGGTTATGTCATAATAATGCCGTTATGTTTTCCTAGCTACCGAGGACACGAGTGGTATCGTGGCACTGGTGAATAGTGCAGACTGTTGTTGTTGTTACCCTGTGGGGCCTTACATATTGCAGAAGAAGATCATCAGAGCTAAATGTCAGGCATGAGTCTAATGAAGTTATTTCGAATAGTTTGGTGCCGAAGGCAAGGCTAGTCTACGTGGGTGTGCCAATCAGTCGCCGTATAAGTCGGTGAGGCCCCCATGGTAAACACTTACCTGGCCATTCTGTTCGGTTAACAGAGTTAGGTTCATTGCCCCAAGTCTGGTTAAGGCTTGGTCTAGGTTGTATAGTTACTTTTTGTGAAATGTAATTGTACAAAGCTCTGTATATTGTATCACATGATTATTCCTTCGAGAAATTTTTAATATACCAAAGATACGCTCGGCATCGTCATATGTCGGGGTATTTTTATATCAGGTTACTCATATATTGTCCAAGTTTTTAGTACATTGCTCTCCATTTCCGCGGTACTCTGAAGTAGCACCTCAAGTTTTGTTTGACTTTTATAAAAACAGGTGTCATCCGACACGATTTATGCTACAGAATTTGGGGTGTTACAGCACACTTTGATGATATCTCTCTAGCCTTTCCTTCATGTTTTAATTATGGGAAAATTAAAATAAAGGACCAAGAGAAAATAATATTTATTATAAAGGACCATAAAAATTGTAATTACTTAGAAGGACCAAACATCATAATGTAAATTTAAAATTACTAAATTGCCCTTAATCAATCCTCATGTATTATCTCTTGTATTCAAAATTAAAAAGAATAACTAAAACTGCCCAATACGATTATATCTTTTTTCCCAAAATATTATTTAATTAATAATTGTTAAACTCATATTTTTCTTAATTTTTATTTTTCACCAATTTATATCATCAAGTTGCCCAATTTATATTATCAACATTGATGTCTAAGTTCATTTTACAAAAATAAAAAATAAACTTATTTCATATTTTTCAGGATATAATAAGTTAATTAGATTTTTTGATTTTATTAACATTACATGAATTTTTTAACCCACATAAATTTCTTCTAAAACAAAAATAAGTCATACAAACTTTCTTGGTTTAATATATATGATAAATTATAAAAGACTTGACTTTTATTAAAACTATATAATTCCATTTTTAATTAAATTTGTTGTTAATTTTTAAAAATTGAAGAATGCGTAATTTTTTTTTCATAGATATATATTCAAGTTGTGAAAATTGAGAAAACCATTGTTTAATTTAATGAAACTTAGAATTTTTTATTAATTTTAAAAATAGAATGGGGAAGAGAATATAAGAGGCAATGCAGAATATTTTGTTAGGGGTATTTTAGTACTTTTAATTTTATATTTTATATTTGGTCCTTCTAAATAATTACAATTTTTATGGTCCTTCTCCATAAATATCTTTTCCTTTAGGCCCTTCATTATAATTTTCCCTTTAATTATTGGTTAAGATTGTTTTAATTTTTATAAATCACTCAATTCACCCCCCCTCTTGGGTGATTCGCTATAACTAACATATGTATCATTGTGTAATACCCTAAAATTTGACTTAGGAAAAATATCATAAATTAAGAAATAATACCTATTAAAGATAGGTGAATATGTGATATCAAATTTGTAGGGGGAAAATCTCTTGAAAATTAGAGTGCCAAAATGACGAAAATGCCCTTGTAGGACATAAATAACTTAGGAAAATTATGAAAAATCCTTAGAGGCAATAAAATAATTATTGAAAATTAGAGAGTATGTTGTCTCTAATTTAGACAATTTCTGGGATTTATTTCCTTCAGAAATAGTGAGAGAGAAATTAAAAAGTATTTCAGGATCATTATTGACCCCGTGATTTTTAATATTTTATGTAAAGCATAAAATATCAATGTAAGTCCAATTGTTGTAAGGAAGTAATTAGTTCTAGAGAAGAAAATTATCAAAAAATAATAAGTGATGGATTAAATAATTATTGGTTAATTATTTAAGCTTGAACAATGGAATAATTGTGATAAATTATGTAGAACTCTATAATTAGTGATTTATGGCTAGAAAATTAGCATAAATGTATTTGCTAATTAATTGGAAAATATTGAGAAAAATATTTGAGATTAAGTAATTTTAGGCCTAAATCAAAGAGTGAACCAATAGGAAAAATGTTGTAAAAATTTTGTAAAAATAATTATTAAATTATATAATAATTAATTAAAAATAAAATAAAAATATATATAAAATATGTGTGTGACGGCCGACATCTTTGGGAGAAAAAAAGAAAGAAAAATGAAAATGAATAAAGGAAGAGTGTTATATTAAAACTCTTAATTAATAATTAATTAAAGTAAAAAATAGAAAAGGTAAATAAACACCGATAGAAATTGGATCCTATCTAGAGAACCAAGAACAGGATTTCTAAAGTCAGTAAAGAATATGAAAGAGTGGATTTTTATCTTGAAATAGACTGTTCCAGGAGTTAATTCCGAGATCGGTGGAGCATTTTGATAATAAGACGAAATAGGGTAATCTGTGAAAAAGGCAGATAGTCACAGATTTAGGATTTGAAGGAAATAAATCATAACTCAACATCTGGGAATGAGTTGAGAATTTCCTGGACATATTTGGAATCAGTGGATTTTTGTCCAGAGGTTGATGATTTCAGAAGTTCGTTCCGTAACCGAGCACGTTTTTCGAGAAACTTCGGCTGAACCGTTGGAACCCTGAATGGAATCAAAAATTAAGTTAACCTAGATACTTTTGAAGAGAAAGAGAAGGTCTTCAAAGTTGTGATTCCAGATTTCTAAGATTTTACAAGATTACGCGATTAGGACACCAAACAGGGAGCTTTATCGGATAAAGCTCATAAAGCAATAGCATGACATCATCTTTGATGATGCAAAATTTGTGCCAACTAAGGGGGGAGGTCGGCATGCAGGTTTGAGGGGTGGAGAATGAAGCAAAAATTCCATGGTTTAAAATGGAAGGGAAAATTACCAAGTTTGCAAGGGAAAATTACCAAGTTGGACCCAAAATTCTTCTATAAATAGAGGCCTTTGCCTCTTCATTCTTCACACCATTCTCTCTTGAGAATTTCGAAACATAGAGAGAGGTTTTAGAGAGAGAAGCTCTGGGGGAAAAATCAGCGAAGCTCTGGGTAAGTTTTTCGGTGCTTAAGCTTTCGTAGTTCTTTCGGTAGATAGAGTAGAAATCCTAGTTTAGTCTTTAATCTTCCAAGTATGATTAGATATCATATGCTAGGGGTATTTTAGTCATTATTTCGAAAATCATGGTGGGGTCGAAGTTCTGGCAAAATTTTGGAAGATTAGAGTTACAATAGCGAAGCTCTGGCGAAATTCCGCCGATTAGGGGCATCAGGGGCGAAATGGTAATTTTTACCTAAAATGTCTGTTATGATGTAAATCATTAATTAATATGATTTATAATTCGAAAATTATGTTGGAGTAGGAGTTATGTTGAAATTTTGGAAGATTAGGGTCAAAAGTAACGAAGTGCTGGCGAAATTCCGTCAATTAGGGGGTCAGGGGTAAAATGGTCATTTTGACTAAAAATGTCCGTCGTAATGATAGATCCTTAACAAGTACGTTGTTATGTTGATAGGATATCCCTGAATACGTTCTGACCTACTGTCAAACCGCTGTCTGACGTGCTAGTTTCTGTTTTCTGTCAGAAGTACGGTTTTCCGTAAAACGTGCTAGAATAACGTCAACGAAGGTACGTTCGCGTACTGTAACACTAACTCTAATATTTATGGTATGCATATATGTGCTATGTGTATTGTATGCTCTGTGGTATGATTGTGTACCGTTGTTATGATTATACCTGTTGGATATTGGGATACGTTTCAAGGGGGCCTATGCGCTGTCAGAGGCCTGTGTGCTGTCAGGGGGGGCCTACGTGCTGTCAAAGGCCTATGTGCTGTCAGGATACGTTGCAGGGGTAGGGCCTATGTGCTGTCAGGATATGTTTATCTGTGCTATATCTGTTGAATGAATTTGTGTTGTTAATGTTGTGATTGTCTGTAGTCCATATACTCAGTGACGGAGCCAGGATTTTAGTTTTATGGGTGCACAATTAGTGGTGAGATTCGGGGGTTCGGGGGTAGGCCCCCGAAAAAAATTTTTAAGAGCAATTTTAAATGCATTAAAAAACAAAAGAATATAAACAATAAAAAAATCAACTTAATATAGAAAAATAATAATCAATAGTCAACTAACCTTTACATCAGAACGATTACAAAAGCATTCTTCGATTCTTCATTCCTTGAAAATATTGCATTATATCTTCATCATCAATCGTATCAAATTTATCACGTTCAACATAAGTTAGTATGCATTCTTCATTTGCTCTGATCAACATTTGCAGTATAATACAAAAGTTAGGAAGTAAAGAGCTCCTTACTTGGTAGTAATATGCTGGATAACTATCCCACTCAGACAAAGGTTTCGCTGAAGAGCCAAGGAGAACAGGTGAAAAGCTTTGAAAGTTCTTTGAACTTGTCTCTAACAGCTCTCCAAATACCAAATACTGCCTACTCATCCACAAAGGATAGTTAAATTACATGAATTAGGGACATCCATATCACTTAAGAATGTAAGAGATCAAGTTAATTATTTAAGCCTCTAACAATAGTCCTCAAATGTGTGGCATACAATGAAAAATTATGGGCAGTGGTCTCATGTTTAAAAAATGCCTTAATCATTTTGCTATTAAAACTAAGAAGCCAAATTATTTATAAGTGCCTCACGTACAACCCGAGATATTGCAAGAATGATCAACTAATTTTCTTATTAACAAATAAATAAATAAAACGACACCTCTTATTAGTTGCCTCAACAAATAGTAAGAGGGCAGAGAGGAGGATTTTGAAGGTATATATGGAGAAAACCCACATAATTGTGAATGAAATATATAATTAATTATTAACAACAGTTGCATTATTCAGTTTCATTTTACTTTTCAATTACTGTGAGCTTAGAAGAATAGTTTGGAAACCTGAGAGCGTGCTCTTTGAAGGTCTTGTTCAAGCTGTGTAAGCTTTATCCTACTCGATTCTAACTGCTGCATATAAGCCTAAGGAGAAGATGGAAAAAAAGTGCAGAAAAATAAATATTAGAATACAAAGTTTTTAGTGGTTCAATACAGTAACTCGTAATCTTCACCAACTAATTTACTGTGCGATTTAATGGGCCACACACGCATGATATACCTTTTTCTTCAGACGGCTCTTTCGAGCAGACAAATTAGAATCTCAGCTTCCTTCATTAAAAAGAACGAAACTTTGGGGGAATGTAGTAATGTCTTTTTCAAAACCTTTGCATCAAGTTGTTTTTCTGATGATGAAGAACCATCCCCTTTCCTCTGCAAAAGATAAAATAACACAAATTAAAAAGAATTCATCTCAGCTAAAAAAGTTAGGAAAGAAGCAAATTTTCGAGGGGAAAATGAAGAAAATAGTATGACAGCAACAGCCACTGTGCAGACCAGTTGACCCCAAAATCCTAAATTACCCAAACGCTTAAAAATCGTTGTCTCCTCTAACCTCTTTGAAACCTACAACAATCAGGTCAAACTTATGCTGCGGTTCCTATGATAAAATAAGCAATTGCAATGCGAAGAACTGTTTAAATCAGAATCATACAGAAGTTGACTTATTGAGCACACTCAAAGAATTCACAAACCCACATTTTAGATGGGGGGAGAGAGAAGAGGATGACGAGAATGAGAGAGTACCTGAGCAAGTTTTACTTCTTCTGATTCATCATCGGGCGGAGTGGAAGGAGGAGAACCTTGGGAATAAGCTTTTGCAGAGAGGGAGGGTTTCGCAGATCTATTTGGAGTGGGTGAGAGATTTGGAGATTGAAAAAAAAAACAAAGGATGAGGACGTTTCGAACCCTGTACCTTGTTGTAGATATGAAAAGTTATAACCAGCTAGCCTAACCAGATGAGTTGTATTAAAAGTCCTTCACAATATATATATATTTTAAATTTTTTATGTCTGCATTTGCCCACATAGGCACTAGTGTGCCTCCGTCTCTGCATATACTGCTATATGTAAATATGAGGTTAACCCTTACCTGAGGTCCGATTGCAATGGACCTCAGCTCTTAATATAGCGTCAGGGTCAGGAGGACCGAGTGCCGAGGAGAGAGGCAAGCAGCCCGCATAGAAGATCCAGCTGAGGACTTCCTTTCATTGTTCCGGCGGAAGCCTTTCTTTTGTCGTTATGTACTTTTAAAACACTCGGTAACTGTACCGTTGTTGTAATTAGTCAGACTTACGGCATTTGAAATACAAGTATCAGTTACTCAATCGCTCTGTTGCTCTACTCTGATGATTTTAAATGAAAAAAAAAAAAAATTATACTGGTTTGGAAAAGTTGGGATGTTACACATTGAAACTTTTGATGTTATGCTCTTTCTTATTTCTTCTTGTATAACTTCTTGTCCACCTGTTGTGGCTAAAACAGTAAGGTGTCACTTTTTCTAAATATGTAAATGATGCAATGCTAATTCACTTTTTTTTTACCTAGGTTGAGTAAACTCCTATCATTTTCGTTGACTCTCTATAATTCTGCAAGATGGCACAGTAAAAGCTAAGACTTGGTCACAAAATAAGTAATGAAATAACTGTGTATGGGTTTAAACTTGTTAGCTTTCTTAAAGGCAGAAAAATAAAATTACCTTGACAATGAAACTTATAGGGATGCACAGTAAAATGTGAACTTTTAACATGTGGATATGTATCACACAAATATACAAAATATATTAGTGTGATGGATGCTAATGCATTGGTTACAGCGCAAATATGAAGAGCAAGTTTTCATGAAAGGTCTGTTAAAGAATTTGTCTTACATCTTCTGCTTTACACTTCTGCTTGCCTTCTAAAACGTAGTGTTTGTGATGTTCTCATTTTACAACTGAATCCACCCTGCAACAATTCCCCGGATTGTTTTACTTGGAGGGCAGCAAAGGATGGGAGTTTCTTTGTAAAATCAGCTTACCAGTATCTCTCTGACAATGAAGAAGCAAGTACTAATAACTTCTGGGCCCATGTGTGGAAATGGCAACTTCCCGAAAAAGTTAAATATTTTATGTGGCTAGTTGGTCACGAGAGACTTGTCACCAACTCTCTTCGGGCCAGGAGGGGCCTTACCAACGATAATGGTTGCCCTTTTCAATGCAATAGTGAGGAAAGTGTGATTCACATAATTCGAGATTGTGAGCATGCTAGAAATTTGTGGAAATTGATTTTAAAACCTAACTATTTCTCTCAGTTTTTCTCTGGCAGCTTGCAGGTTTGGCTTAACTGGAATATTAGGCACAAGCCTGGCAAAGAGAGATTTCAAAACTTCTCATGGACAAGAATCTTTAGCTTGGGGTGTTGGATTCTTTGGACAACCATATGTAAATTTCTATTTCAGGGAGAGAGCACAGAAACAAGAGAGATGCTACACCGATGCAGCTACCTTCTCATGGAAAATGGAGCAAATGAAAAGCTAAACCACCAGATTTTCCAACTGGACAAGATAGAGGAGAAATCCTGAACACCCCCCCCCCCTGAGAACACGGTCCGCATTGATGTGGACGAATCGGTGCTTCAACAACACCAAGCAGCGTGTGGGGGAGTATTAAGAAATACTCAAGGGGATTGGTTGATGGGTTTTTACAAACCCCTTGGCCTACTTTCTGTCATTGAAGCTGAAATCTATGCTATCATGATAGGGTTACAGATTGGTCTTCAGATGAGGTTACAGAGAATCGTCATATACTCCGATTCTCTTGATGTCGTCAATATCCTTATGAGAGATTGCCCTACTGATCATCCCCTTAAAGACATTGTTGGGGCGACTAGAGACCTTCTGTTCCAATACTGGGACATGAAGTTTCATCATACTCCAAGAGAAAACATCTCTTGTGCTGATTACATGACCAAGGAGGGCCATAGTGTTGCCATTGGTGCCGATGTGGTTATGATTCCAACTATCCCCAGAGGTTGCCTGGATATAGTTTTGAAGGATAAGCAATCCTGTAACTCTTAGTATCTTTTTACTTGTTGTATTAGGGGCTAGAGTCTTATAATCTAGTTCATATTTCACATTTTCAAGCTTCGGCTTGCCTTTATTATCCAAAAAAAAAGTTAATTTTAAATGGGCTTCATACATAAATGACATTGAAAAAAAAACAGAGCATTGTCCTATCTGATTCAAACAACTTTTTTTCTTATTTACAAGTTTTTTTTCTGGAGGCTGACTCCTCAGCTTTAATTCTTTTCACAAAGCCCAATGCGATAATACTTGAGCCGAAGATTGTGTATTCAGCTCATAAACAATAACTTTTGGAAGACCCCTCGTTTTTGGGTTTAACTGGTAAAGGGGTCGGACACTCTCACCAAAAGGAAAGGGATTCGATCCTGGAGTTGGTAAAGACGCTGAGGGAGGGATCCTAGGGGTCTACGAAGTAACAGTAACACAGGCTAAGGTGAAAGCATGTGTACTCTTAGTCCTGAATTTCTTATAATGTGGTGGGCTCCAAGCGCCCTGCCCTTGAACTGTGGATGAGCCCAACCTCTCTCCTAAAATTTTTATAGCAGAAAAAAAAAAAACACTTTTAGAAGAGCTAAGTGGAATTCTATTTGATGATGCATTGATTATAAATAATTAATATGTATTTATTCACATACTCACATAATTAATATTTAAATATGAATTATTTCATTTTTTATCTACTTTAAAACTTCTTTTTGTATAGGTAAAGTTGAAAAAATATTTTAATTTAAGACATATTTATTGAGTTAACTATTTTTTTCAATTACGATTAATTATTTAAAGTGAGTTATATTGTGGACTGAAAGGATTGTAAATTATAAATAACTAACATAGGCGAATATAAAATTTGTTGATTACAATCAATATCTAACAAATGTATTTTTTAAAAAAATATATCCTTATTTATAGTTATAATGACTGAGATAAAATGTGTGTGAGAAGAAATAATAAAGAATTAATGAATGGAAAAAAAAAAAAGGATATGCATATAATTAATTGGAGATAACAATAGAAAATTAAAACAAATTTTTAGATAAGTACAATGAGTAACCTATAAAAATGATCCGTCCTATCTCAAAAATTATACTCCCTCATATCCTTAATATAGAATATATTTATCTAATTTGATTAAATTAAAGAAGTTGGTTAAATTAATTAACATAACATATAGTATTTTCTAGAATACCCTAATCATTTTTCTTAATTCTTTTATTCCCTCTTTTTCTTATTATTGTTGAAGAAGTAGCAATGAAGTAAATTAGAAAAAAAAAAAATTTGACTAATATTATAAATATATATTATATTAAAAATTAAAATAAACTTCACAAATATAAGAATGAGAGGGAGCAATTTTTATTGGGCACCGGATGAAGTGATCGTATCGGGTGCGGCTGGCATTTTTAATTTTTAATTAAACCCAACTTTGTTGATAGTAGCCCTAATGTTAAACTAAGATTTAATGTGCAATGTTGGGCTTATATATAGACCAAGAAAAATATGGGCTCACTTGAGTCTTGGGCTGTTCTCTTAGTCTATGGCTAATATGATAGGCCTAAATACTTTTGAACTAGAAAAAGCCCAAATTGGTTAAATTTTCTTTCTCCTTTTTTTTTGTTTTCCTTTCAAGTTGATGGTATCTTTGGTACTCATATTTTGATCTATCTAATTAGTCTTGTTTAAAAAAAAAGCCCATTACATGGGATAAGCAACTTTTTGCTCTATTGGATGAGTTTTTTCTAAATTGAACATAATGGAATAAACATACAAATTAGTTGAGACTTGAGACGGTAAATAATCATATCCTCATAAGAAATAGTGGAGAACACAAGTTCAAAACGCACTTATTGAAAGAGGTGAAAACCTTTTGCAATTATTTTAGTTTTAGAAAATTTTTATGTTCAGAATTTTATTAATCAAAAGAATCTAATAAATTTTTATACACAAAAAATACGAATACTTTACAAATTTTGTACACATAATATAAGTACTCAATTCAATGACAAATCTACAATTCACTCTTATCAAATAATATTGATATGTTATGTCCTAAATATAAGATAACATTAATTTTTTTAGAGATATTAAGAAAGCTAATTAAATTATGTTAAAATATTTATATTTGTCTTTTTTTTCTAAACTATTTTGCCTAACTTATAAAATGATATATAATTTAAGAATACATAATATATGATATCATTAAGTAACTTATTTAGCTTCCTTATTTTCTCTAAAAATATCAATTATGTCTTATATTTAAGATCAGAAGGAATATTCTATATTATCCAACATTACATGAATCACTTGTTCTTGAAAAAAGATATCTTATTTTAGTTTTAGTAACTCTATTGAAAATTAATTTCTTCAAATGCGTTAGCTAACCCAACTAGCATATATATATATATATATATATATTCATTCATTTTCCCAAAAATTCTAACAATTTGTATACCATTTTTCAAATTGAAGAAAAAAAAAAACCTCTTGATTGAAAACAATTTGAAATTAGCAGCCCCAGATTTCCAACTGAACTTTTGAGATTTCCAATTAAAACTTGAGAGATGCTTAGCTTGGTAACAAATAATCAAAGTGGAGTTGACTTTGAAACTATTTTATTTTGCAAATGTGACATCCAATTACCCTCATGGTAAAAACTGTTAGCGGTTAATATTAGTTATGACATCAAAATGTAGTAGTTTTTTTTAACATTGATAATAAAATATTGCTACCTCCGGTCCTAATTATAAAACAGAGTTGACTTTCTTTGGAGAGATTAAGGAAACTAAATAAGTTATTTAATCATATCATATGTAGTGTATCCTTAAATTATATATTAATTTATTCGTCAAACTAATTAGTTTGGAGAAAAAAAAATAAAAATAAAAATACTCTAAAGTAATTTTTTTTAACTCCTTAACTTCTTCATAAAAGTCAATGTTGTCTTATAATTAAGACGGAGGGAGTATCTTTTAAATAGTTGACATTAATTTTTTAACAATTATGGCAACAATTTTTTTTTAAACATTTTGGGGACAACGTTGAGCCAATAAAATCTGTGGAAGTCAAAGATTTCAGGCCATTAGATTTGGTTTCTTTGAATTAGACTAGGGAGTGTAAAAAAGCTCATTGTTATAAACATAATATTATTATATAAAGGGATTATAACAATTTATTCTTAAAAGTATAATACATATATACGTTTTTTTAGAAAAACAAATTATTATGATTATGATTTTAACTCAAAATTTTGAACTTTTGAAATTACTAATCTACAATAAATTTGTATCCTAGTGACATTAAAAAAAAAAAAAATCTCATTTATTATATAATTAATAAATAGAATGAATTCCTAAATTAGTGCCAGAGATCTTAAGACAAAGTCCTAAGATATGTTACATACTTACATAGTTACATGTCGAAGAAGATACATAAGAATATATAATCAATTACTACAAAATTTATGAGAGATTTTTGTGCCCCCTTTTACTTTCTAAATAGGGTTTAATGTTTTTGTTTTTACTGTAGATTTTTTTTTTTCTACCACACTTACATAAAAGTGAGTGGGTCTCATTATAAAGAGAAGAGAAAAAATATTAGTGGGACCTACTCACTTTTATGTGAGATGTGAGTGTGACAAAAAAAAAAATGTTTTTACAGTAAAAACAGAAACATTAAACATTTTCAAATAACCCTATACAATTTAAAAAACCATTTTTTCAAGAACCATTTGAATAATGTTGCTAATTCTATGATTAAGGTAGACAAAGCACCGACGGCTTGTTATTAATTAAAGTACAAGTAACTTAATCACTAATAGGAGTACAAAGCAAAAAAGGGGGAATAATTAATAAAACAAAGATAACATTATTATTAATAATCTTAAAGGAAATTAATTAATTAACTAATTGTCCCTATTAAAAAAGTCAAGACACACAAAAGCCTTCCACCAACATCGCCTCATGAGCAGCAGCATAAAATATTTATGTGTTTGTGTGTGTGTCTCACACACGTCTCACAACAAACATAAACATACTTAAAAAAACCAAAGAAAATACGTTTATTTTGGAGAAAATTGCACCTAGGTCCCAATCGAAAAAGTAAAAGTACGACAAATGATCATTTGAAACCTTAAAAATATTTGTGTGCCTGTGTTGACAAGTCAATGCGCCTGTGTTGACAAGTCTGAGCCCCCATGGGGGGTATTTGTGTCTTTTCACGTATGAAAAATATTACAAAAAAAGTCCCACGGGATTTCACCGTAATTTTAAGATTTCAAATGACTATTTTATCATATTTTCCCTTACTCGATTAGGACCTTTTTGGTGCAATTTTTCCTTTATTTATCTTTTAAGGATTATTATTTTATAAAATTGAAAAAATGATTTGTAATTACACAGATAAGCAGAAGACAAGGGACAGACCAAACTGTGTGAAGGTACCTATCTTATACGTAATTATGTTTGCTTATACATATATATTTTAGTTAGCGAATCATAATACATCATATCATAAACAAAAATTATTATCATTATTATATTTTTAGCTAATTAATTGCATAATTATTCTTGTTTGCATGCATGGCCATCAGCATTATGCAAAACTATAAGACAAACCTAGAAACAGCCATAGTGTTAATTAAGATTCGATCAATTTCTTAATTTTTTGGCTTATATATACATGCTTATTAAATAATTATTCCATTTCCAAATATAAATTTAAATATATATTACACTATCAGATTCATAAGCAGAAGAATATAATGGCCCGAATAATTACGGATGAATTTGATATTTCTACTCCAGTAATTCTTTCAATTGTTTAATGGGTTAAGGTCCTAATTTACCATGGAAGTTTTGCTAAGGGAGCGCCCAACACCCGAAAGTATTTTTGGTATCATTTTTGTTCCGAAAGTTTACAAACATAGCAATTTTGTCCATTAGTTGATCTTGACCGTTGGATTGGTATCATTTTTGCCCCGAAAGTTTACGCAAATTTGCTCCTAAACAAAACTTCCGGGGCATATTTGCTCCATTTTGTAAACTTTCGGAGCAAAAATGATACTCAAAATACTTATGGGCGCTGGGCGCTCCCTTAACATAACTTCTGTGGCAAATTAGGTATTTAACCCTTGTTTAATCAATATGTAATTGATCCAAATCAAGCTGATCCGTGTGAATCTTATTTTTATTGGAAAAAAAATTAGGAACGTAGAATAAAAATAATATTTGTGTCTTGTTATGATAGGACATGGCACAAATTAAAATGTATATAATATGACAATGACAATCTCTTCAATGTACATCGTTTCTTTGGCATTTAGCTTCATCATATAAATTCAAATAAAATAATTATAGTAATAAAAATGATTTTTTTTTCTTGGCAATTATTAGTGATATTGGTACTACTATCATTAGTAGTTCTTTGCAGATCAATAATAAAAATGATCGTTGTTTGATAGAGGAGACAACATGGAAATAAATTAATTAGAATGGAGAAACTTTGTATTCTTACTCCCTTGGTTATACTTAAAAATAAATATTTCCTCCACTCCTTAATATAAGATTCATTTTAATAAAGAAATCGGACTATAAAGTGAATCTTATATTAATTAAGGACGGTAGGGAGTATTTTGCAAATAACCAATCAGTGTATAGATCAACCAATAAAAAGGTTATATATGTTAACTTAATCAGAGATCTTGTGTTTAAGTTTTGAGTATGCAGTTTTAAGTATTCACTATGAGAAATTGGTTTTCCCGTGTGAATACAAAAAAAAAATGCTTTTGGGAGAGTTACTAAGTTATGGTCAACAATACTCAATTATAATTCAATCTCAGATAGCTATATAAAAAATTACTCCCTCCGGTCCTAATTAATAGGAACATTTTTGTAGTACAAATTACACTATAAAAGTGTTCCTATAATTAGGACTGGAGGTAGTAGTTTTTAATTAGTTTGAAAAAGTATTTTTTGTAGCTGCATGGATTAGTCTAAAAGTAAGTGTTTGGGTAACTCTTAAACCATGATTTCAAGAGCTCTTTTCTGTAAGTAAAAACAAAACTCATCTCACATGCTTACATCATAAATCGTAAAAGCTGTTCTCTAAAATCGAATCCAATGTGACTTCAGATAGCATAGGCACTTTTTATTCATGAAATTAAAACATATGCTGATAAAAATTAACAATAATTTTGGATAATCTATTCTATATATTCCACATTTATATACAATTTACAAAGCCATGCACAATATCATTATATAGCTTATTACCTTCAGTCCTAAATATAGAACAAAGTTTATAGTGTACTCGATTTAGTAAGGTAGGAACGTAAAAACGGTAAATTCGGAGAGTCAACTCGCGAGTTTGACAACAATGGTGTACACTATAAACTTTGTCCTATATTTAATATTGGAGAGAGTACTTTAGATTCTATGTATAATAATGAAGGCTTTAGTTAAATTTAATTTTTTTTTTTCCAGCAAATTAAATTAAATGTAATCAAACAAATAATACATGAACATCTTTATACAAAAACACGTACAAGATGAGTTGGAGTGCACAAGGAAGGGAAGAAAATCAAAGTAGTGTCGTCAGCAATTAATTAATGAAAAGTAAATTATTGAAAATGTTAGATAACAGAGAATAAGTTGTGACATAATATATAAATAAATAAATTAAAATATGAAGTGTTAATTAATTGTAAAGAAATGGAGGGATGAAGTCAGGAAGACACTAAGACAACATTTAATACAGCTAGCAAGCAAAAGTGATGTATATATGTGAGTAATGTTTGCACTAATTGACAATGACTGTTTATGTCAGATTCATTGAAACCTAAATTAAAATATTATTAATTATTTTAAAAATCAACCTTTTTCCCTTTTTTTTTTTTTTGATAAAAAAAATGGTGTCAAATGTGCAACCACTCCGGGTTCTGCAGTGGCAAAGATGATCATCTCAACAGTGGTAGCTCCATACAAGGTGGATTACAAGTGGTTTTACCGCAGCTCGAACCTTAGACCTCTTAAGGGAATCCAGCGCCACATTTCGCTGAACCAACCACATGTTGGTACCTTTTTCCCTTTTTCTAAACATAAAAAAATAATCACAGCTGTTTTGGGCTCACCCAACTTTAATTTGTGACATCCTTTACCATCTATCTATAATTTTTTTTAAAAAAAAAATGAAGTACACTCCCTTGTATTATATCCAATTAATAAATAAAGTAATCTGTACTTTACTTAGATTAGTGTTAGTAGTTTAGGTAGTTAAAAAAAACTGACTTTGAATTTTTATAAAGGCTTTTGAACCCCAGTAATTTCCTATGAGATAATTAACATTACACTTATAATAAATTTATTTCTTGAATTTTTTTTTAATTCTTTGATTGGGTTTCTTAAACATTATTATTAATAAAAGGTCAGAGAAATCAAATAGAAGGAAATCTATATCACTCAGACAAGATCATGATTTTGAGATTGGTAGATGAAAAGAAACTACAATTGAAACTCGAAAGTCAACCTTGCTCAGATTTGAGTTAATGATAATAAAACCTAACATTGTTAAAATTATTTAATTTAGATTTAGTTTCTACTATATTAATTAGAAATATAGCACAAAGAAGACAGGGATGTGACACGTGTAGGGGAGGCAGACAAAAGAAAAGAGAGATGTTCCTAAAATCGGTGAAACATTGAAACGTGAACGTCAAACTGAATGCTGAGTGTACGCAATTGTATTACTATCACTATTATTAAATAATTAGTTAAAAATAACAACAACAAGAAAAAAGCTTTTATCTTTAGTATTAATAATATTGTGCTTATTTAACCCGAATCACATAATTCTGACAATCCTGAATCTTATGCAGTGTATCTTCACATGTAGAATATTACCCTTTAAAAAAATAAAATAAAAAAATAACTAGTCACAAAGCATATTACTTTAGTTTATATATATATATATATATATATATATATATATATATATATATATATATATATGGTTTAAACCATGGTTTGTGAAACCGGACCGACAGCCGGTTTGACAGGAACCGCCAAGCCGTGAAATGCAAAAAGTCGACAGGTCAACAGGTTGACCATGAAATGTGAAGCCGTGGTTACAGGGTCAACCCGGTTCCAGTATTTTAATTTTTTTTTTTTTACATTTTTTATTTTTAAAGGTAATTTGATTTGAATATTTGAATATGTCACAAGTATTGAAGTACATAGTTATTTTACTACTGATCTAAAGTATTAAAATGATATATAGTACTTATATATATATAAGACATCAACTAACAAATTTCACAAACCAATAAAAGTAGTCAAAGTCAATAAAATTGAATACACTTTTAACTCCAATACAACATATAGAAGCCTAGTTTGGCCACACACACATACACATGTGTGTGTGTGTGTGTGTGTGTGTGTGTGTGTGTGTGTGTGTGTGTGTGTGTGTGTGTGTGTGTGTGTGTGTGTGTGTGTGTGTGTGTGTGTGTGTGTGTGTGTGTGTGTGTGTGTGTGTGTGTGTGTGTGTGTTTAAAATTCTGATTAATTGGTTTGATTTGGAACCTTAAGGGTATGTTTGGTTTGAGGGAAGGGGAGGGGAGGGGAGGGGAGGGAAGGGGATGGGAGGAGGGAAGGGAAAAAAAGGAGGGAGAGGAAAATATGTGGGTCCCATTACACTCAATTTTCAAAAAAAAATTTCCTCCTCTCATTTTTTTCTCTCTCCCTCCGGAACTAGTTTCCCTGCCCGTCCTTTGGACAGGCAGGGAGAGCTGGTCCATCTGGACCATCCAGATGGGATCTAGACGGTCCAGATTTTTTTAATTATTTTTTGTTTTTTTTTTCTACATGTTAAAATCATATCTTTTAATAATGTTAGTTGAGAGATTATCTTTATTTTAGATTCTCTACCCATTAAAATTATTTTAGAGAAAAAATAAAAAAGTAAAAAAAATCAGATCTGGACCGTCCAGATCAAATCTGGACGGTCCAGAGCTTGTCCGTACGGACAAGCTCTCCCTGCTTGTCCTACGGACAAGCACCGAAATGGGTTCCCTCCCCTCCCCTCCGCTTCTCTCAAACCAAACATACCCTAAGGCCCCGTTTGGTTTACGGAACTCGCGCGAGTTCCAAGGAACATAACACAGTTCCCACCCCCAAAACCGTTTGGCGTCACAGGTTCCGGTGAGACTGAGTTCCAGCCTTGCCCAATCTTCCCACAAACGTGGGAAATTGAGATCCCTTCAAAAATGGCGGGATCTTGAAAACGTTCCCGGGAAACTGAATTATGAGACAAAAAAGCCCCTCTGAAATTATAAAACCACATGCTTCTCGCCTTCTTTCCTAGATTCAGCGTCACCATTCTTCTTTTCTTCCTTCGGCCACCACAATCGACGCTACCTTGTAGGCATGAGGGATCAAGCAGTTTTTTGTGTTTCCTCTTCCTTCTGGTCGCATCTGTGTGTGTGATTGTGGCATGGGTTTTGGCTAATTTTGTTTTTCTTCTTCATCATTTCTGCTAGATGTTGTGGGTATGTGGATCTGCATTTTCCTTCCCCTATTTCGTTGTTGTGTGTGATTCAAGAGCATTTTTCGTTTACTTTTGCTCCTCGGCTCAATAGATGTGGGTGGGTGTGGAGGTAGATGGCTTTCCAGTGTAACTTGTTGTCGGCGTTTTGAGACTCTACAACAGGGGAGACTCATGGAGCAAGGTTCTTGTAGAAATTTGAGAGATTGTGTACATGTTTATTTTTCACTTACCTCCTTAATTTTACTGTACTGGTTGACATTTTGTGTTGTGAGTTCGAACTTGACTGTTTGGTTCGAACTTGATTGTTTGGTTTGAACTTGAATATGTTATTTCGCAAATTCAGTGTGTAACTGGTTTTGTAAGTTATTTGTAGGCTATTTTCGCATATCTTATGTTTGTTTCATGGTCCAGATCCCTTCGAGGTCTCCAAAAATTTTCTTTCTCCATCAAGACGCGATTTGGTTTGCCTTTGTTTCTGTACAATTCACAAAACAAAACAAAAAATATGTTTTATGTCTTTTTTTTTTTTTTGGGGCAGTGTGGGAATTTTACCTAATCTTCTTACTTAACCAACACCCAATTCTTCTTACCAAACAGTTTATCTTCCCTCAACTTACTTAAATTCTCATGTCTACCAAACAGCTCAACTTTTTAAAGTTCCCTCTCAATCTTCCCTTCCCTTCCTTTAAGTTCATTTCCCCTCTTTAAGTTCCTTTCTCTCCTTAAATATTCCCTGAACCAAACGGGCCCTAAGAGTTAAGAATTTCTTTGGCCAAAAAATATTTGTGATTCTTAGATCAGTAAACACGTAAAAGGTAGGAGAAATATACACTCACGAATGGATGAAAAATTAATATTCATCGTTATGTTAATAGACAAATGAGATAAAAGAATAGAGAGAATGGCAATTTGAGACCAATATAGTAATTTAATTTCATGTTAAGGTCGACAATTATTAAATTTTAATTTAAAACCTTTATTAGTTCTCTTGGGTTAATTAAATGTTCAAACTTAAGTTGTAAAGTTTGCATTTATTTTAGTGTTAGATTTAGCAATGTTATTGTTAAATTCTTGCACATATGAGAAAGACAAAGGCTTTTAATACTTTAAAATAAAATAGGAAATATAAAATAATTTTTAAAAAAAATTAATTTGGGTATAAAATTGGAGGTAGTCGTTATCAAATCTTTACATCTATTAGATCTAAGGTACTAAATTGAAATTTGACAAAATCTTGAGATGAAACTTTAGTAAACCACATTTTGTCGGTTCTTCAATCCTAAATGTAGTAGCTATAGATATAAAGTTCAAGGAAGAGTAATTACTTTTGACAAAATCTTGAGATGAAACTTTAGTAAACCTTAGTATTAATAATAAGTTCAATGTACATGGGCAAAGGTAGAATTATTGACTAAATAGAAAGGCTTTAATTTATGGAACGAAAATCGAAAGGGAGTGGCTTTCTTGCCCGTTTGGAATAGCGATGATAGAAATAACTTATTTGTAATATGACTTTTATAGAAGTAAGATAGGATAAAAGTTAAATTGTAAATGTGATTTGGGTTTGAAATGATGGTGGGAAAAATGACTTTTTTTAAATGGGATATTGCTTGAAAAGTCTGTGGAGATGGAAAATGAAATGAATCTTATTGAATAAAAAAAATTAAATTATTATTAAAAAAATTATAAACTCTAAAGTACTTAGTTAAATATATTTTAATGGATAAATTAGAATGTATTCAAATGTATATTTAATAGTAAATTATTTATTAGATCACTTATCCCTAACATTTTTCTCCAGAAGCTGAAAAGAGTAACTTATATTTGAAGTCACTTTTTTTAAAAAAAAATAAGCCCATATAAGACCACCGCTATCCCAAATGGTCCATTTTTCTCCGTTGGGCTTAAATCACTATGCGCTGAATTTTTCCCCCTCCCTCACTGCTATGCCAAACAGGCTCTAGTCAACACTTAAGAACATGCAATGACAAGTTTCAATATAAAAAATGACAATATGCATATTTATGCTGCTAATTTGTCATTGAAACTTTTTAGTAATTAAATTTTTTCCTTATGATTTCATAGCAATTCTCCTTAATTAATCTAAAAATATTAAAAAATTAGTAAAATTAGTTAGTAGTAAAAAAATGTATATTTGTTTCTCTAAAATATCCAATCTAATTATTTGGATTGGAAACTACTACTTTTTTGGATACACTGGAACTATTCTGGTTGATGGAAAACTCATTAATATGTGCGATCAATATAAAGAGTTTAGTAAAATAAAAAAAATTAAATTAAATTTATCAGATAACGTGAATTAAAGTCTTACATTCAAGACTAAAACAAAACAAAACACTCGGCTAGGACAATAAGAGTGAGTGTGTACAAGTCACCTTATTAAACTTCCGATGTTAGTGTGTACCTAATTTATTGTACTTGGACTTCTCAACCCTCACACATTCATAAATAAATATAAAGTTGTAAAATTATTTTTTTTAAAATTATCTAAGTAAAATTATTAAATTTAAAGATGCTGTTATTACCGAGTTTCGATGTCTTTTTTAATTCTGATAAAACATATAAAAAGTGATTTATAATTTTAATAAGTAAATCAAAGGAAAAATTTATCTTCACTCACTGGAGCATATCACATTTTGTCCACTACATGTTAAACTTTATGCAAAAACTTTGTATCTTAAAAAAAGTTTAATTAACAATAATAATTATTAGCTTCACAAATCCTATATACACACATTCATTGCCACATGTGAGAAAGACATTACACACTGTCAGTTTCTAATGAAACGAACTTAACATTCTCTTATAAATAAGATTCAATCTGACAACCCTCGTCTTTGGGCTTAACTGGCAAAAAGGTCGGACACTCTCACCAAAGGGAGAGAGTTC
Organism: Acacia pycnantha; assembly: GCA_025563575.1. NCBI lineage: Eukaryota > Viridiplantae > Streptophyta > Magnoliopsida > Fabales > Fabaceae > Acacia > Acacia pycnantha. Next base: position 297,111 of record JAMWYP010000155.1, read on the forward strand.
GATCCTAGAGTTGGTTAAGGCACTGGGGGAGGCATCCTAGTTCCTAGGTGCCTAGATAAACGCCTGAAGGTAATAGACGGCTCGCCCTACCCAACATCGGTATCACCTAAGAAGAATGGAGATTTCGCCCTGCCCTTGGATCGTGGGTGAACCCAACCCCTTTCCTAAAATTTCCTGATCGGCAGAAGATTCAACCTGACAATACTCAAATATAAATCTAAGATTATTAATTACCAAAAATAAAAAGGTTAAGGAGCAACTTTACCAAAAAAAATTGTTTTTTTCTTCTAAGAAACGTTTGCCACAAATAAGTTTTGAAAGATGCCAAAATACTTGTAAACAATTTAAAGTGGTGCAGATTCACTAAGACCGTTAAATTTCATCAAACATCCGTTAAATTCATCAAGGCCAATTTGAAGTAAAACCTAACATACTTCTGATGAAATTTAAAGGCCGTGGTGAACATGCATCATTTTAAATTATTTATTCGTATTTTTGCCCCTTCCAAAACTTATTTGTGTCCGACGCTCCTTGGAAAAAAACTTTGTTAGTGAAATTGCACTTTAACCCAAAATTAAAACATTATGCAAGATTAATCTTTTTAAGACAACACCATTTTATTTATACATTTTTATTTTTTTATTTTTTCCTATTGATAAATTCTTGCATGATCTCTGATCGATCAAATAAAAATGAAAAGAAGTATATGTGAAGTTGACATGGGCTATATATATCCAGTCCAGATTGTGCATGTCGTGCTTCTGAGGGGATCTAAAGAGTTTCCCAGTCAGCCATGCCAGCAGCTCATCTTTGACCAAATAGCTGCACTTTATCTATCATGAGGACTATCATAAATAATGATTATTTTAATTAAAAAACATATTTAATTATTATACTAATTCAGAGTTTTTAGCCCAAGTTGTGTGATCACTATTATAGCATGTTATCAGCAACGTACCACTTAATTTAAACCATCCAGTGTCATGTTTAGCTAGCTAGGTCTTATATATACACACACTAATTAATTAATGATTAGTTCATTAGGGTTATTTAATTAAAGGCTTTACCGTTTCAATCTTTATCTATCTATATATGTGCTATTCTATTTGGAATAATTAAAATAAAATAAAAAACCAAAAGAAGCGATGGGTGTGTGCGTGTGTGTGTGAATAATGGTTAGAGAGCTGGCAAAAAAAAAAAAAAAAGAATTATGGTTAGAGAGTGAGAATAATAGATTCAGCTACAAAATGTAAACCGACCATTCTTGATGAATTAAATTTTCTGACTTTAATCATCTGTCTCCTGCTTACATCAAATATATAACACTTTAATGTTATACTTTAATTTTTATAAAAAAAATTTAGGAAAAGGGTCGGACTCACCCACAGTCTAAAGGCAGGGCGATTTACTTCCGCTCCACAGGGTATACTGGGATAGAGAGTACACATGTCTCTACCACCTCCCAGCGTTTCCACTGCTTCACATCACCTAGGATACTTCCCTTAGCGCTTTGACCAACTCCAAGATCGAACCCTCTCCCTTTGGTGAGAGTGTTCGACCCCTTTACCAGTTAAACTCAAGGACGAGGGGTAGTACTTTAATGTTATACTCATTTATGATTTATCCATTCATTTGCATACATATTTGTATCAAGCTCATTAAACCTGAATCGGTCACTGAACTAGTTGGGGTGGGTCAGTAATCAATGGGTTAGATCAGAGTTAAACCAGAATTAACCGAAGACCAAACTAGTAATAAAATAAATATTTAGGGGTTATTAATATAAGATTATATATATTTTCTTAACAAAAAAATTGAATCGGGTTAATGACCTAATCAGACCAGTTTAGCCTACAAGCCAACTGGTCCGGGTTTAATAATCTGATTAGTATATAATAAATAAGCTAAGTGAACAAACTTTCAAGTGAGTATTACGTTTGTCCAAAAAAAAAAAGTTAGTATTACATAAATGATTTAACCTAAAAGTCATTTATATAAAGTTACAATATTTTCACTTTCTTAATTTTCTTTTTTGACATACGGATATCTGATTGGTTGGGTTCAATTGGAGAAGCTCTCTCAAAAATGTTTTCTGCATTCATACGAACTTGACTCTCGAGAGGTGAGATCTTTTGTTTAAGTAGCTAAAGCCCCTTTTAGTATGATTAATTAATGCCTTTTGGTTCAGTTTTCTTTTTAAACTTCAGTGATTATAAGTTAAGAAGACATTTCCCATTTGAATGGAGAATGCGTATGAAAAGTGGAAGTATTAATTGGAGATTGAAAATTTGACCAAAATATATATGAACAAAACTTGGACTAGCCAATGTTCAACTTAGACTATATGTATTTAATGTCGTAGGTATGTATATATATATATATATATATATATATATATATATATATATGTGTGTGTGTGTGTGTGTGTGTGTATATATATATATATATATATATATATATATATATATATATATATATATATATACATACATATATATATATACATATACATATATATATATACATATACATATGGGTTTATCGTTTGTCATGTCACTTGACATAAGATTATATCAAGTGAGCCCAAAACTACGTCGTTTTGGGAGTTAAGGAAATTAATGAAGGGTGTTTTTGTATTTTTGTTTTTGTATTTATTATATGAATTTTACCAAAAGATCTTTCATTAATTCCCCTGACCCAAAACTACGTCGTTTTAAGAGTTCATTAATTCCTCTAACCCCAAAACGACGTAGTTTTGGAGTGACTTAACATAACCTTATATCAAGTGACATGACAAACGATAACCCCATATATATATATATATAGTATATATGTATTTAATGTCGTAGATATATGTTAGATATAGTATTTTATATATGTGTGTGTGTGTCAATTAGTTTATTGATGTACGTTGTATGACTTATATCTATACCTAACAGGAAGCAGGCCAAATAAATGCGATATATATCTATATATATTGTTTTATCAATTCTATCACGTTTCATGAAATTAAAAAGAATACTTTTTGATAAAAAAAAAAAGATATCCAACATTATTTATTTAAGAACGAATGAAACATTTTTGTATGTTTTTCGGCAGCTATATCCCAATTAATGAGTATATTTTTTTTCTTCATGTTTGGTGATGTGTCTCTAAATCAACAAAATACATTTTTTCTTTATCAAAAACATAAACTAGCAATAAATTTCTGATATATGTACAAAACTTTCTGTCAAATATTCAAACTTTAAAAATAATAATATAAAAACCCAGTATATATATAACCTAAAATTTAGTTGTTGTGCCCATAATTTATAAAAAAATAATAATAAACATTGTGGGTGCGGGCGTGTGAGTATATATATGTTGCCAATTAATATATCCCATTCAACAGTCAACAAGTCCATCTTGTCAAATTAAATTTGGTCTATATTCTTCTAATAAATGAATGTAAACTCTATATTGCCTGAAGAGAAGGACATGAGGACTAAAAGCTGAGACATTATTATGTGTCAACTTTTTTAATATTAATTTTTCATCTGTTTCTAATTGTCAATTTTAAAAATAAATTAAATCAATAATAAATCCATATATATATATATAGATAATATAAAATCTTAGACAATTTTTTTGTGGATATTTTTTGTTTTGTGTGTGTAGCCAAATGATTATAAAATTCTAGAGATTTATTATAAAAAAAAAAAAAAAATTGATAAAACTACTGGCAAATTTTAGGACTCACGCACAGTTTAAGTAACTTTGGTAACAAGTTTTTTGAAGTTTAATTTATACAAGTGCTTGATTGTAACTTCAATTTTTGGAATAATTATAAATATTAAAAGTTCGACTAATTTAACTTTAATTTTTTGTTAAATCCGGGTTTTTAAATTTGAATTTTCCCAATGCAATGTGATTATGATATATAATCAAAGGTTTGATTTTTTTCCCCAAAAAATGAAAGTATAGGATATTGGGAAAATCATAATAAAGGACCTAAGAAAAATAATATTTATTAAGAATGATCATAAAAATGGTAATTATTTTGAAGGACCAGAAATTAAAATATTAAAATAGAAAAAATAAATTGTCCTTAGCCAGATTTGATATCTTCTCTCTAACTGAATTTAGAATATTTTTTCTTACTTGAGAATCTGGAGTGACTGATACTACTACAAAAAAACACTTTTAACATCCATTTTTAAGACTCTTAGACGACTGTTTTTAAGGGTCGTGGAAAAAAGTGTCATTAAAAGTTTATGACTTACTACGACTGTGTTTAAAAAAAAAAGTCGTTGAATTTCAACGACTGTTATTTAAATAACAGTCGTTGTATATCCACAAATCTACCGCACGCACGCATGTTAGGCAATCCATAGAACCATCTAAAACACAATATAATGTGCAATTTGAACAAGCTAAAGCCTCGTGAGAAAAAGAACGGATTGAAAAAGGACGATGAGCAGCACCATTCAATATTTGACACAAGAAATAGCGCGTTTCATGTCCAATGAAGCACAAAAATAAGAAGAAAAATAAAACCTTTCAAGTCTGAACTGAATGAAGCAGAAGACAAATAAAAAAACTATTTACAGACAAAAGAAAGCACCAGGAAATAGAGCAGAAAAACACTACAATGGAACTATCCATTCAGAATTTTAACAAAAGAAAACACTAGGAAATAGAGCTCGGGTATCCTCTTCATTGCCTACAGGGGGCTTCCTTCTCTTCACGGTGCTCGGGATCGTTGCTCGACATACTGCTTAGTGAAGAGAGAGAGAGAGAGAGAGAGAGAGACGCAGATCTGCAACCGGCGACAAACGAGAGATCTGGAGGTTGTAGATCACGCTCGTAGTTCACGACAGAGGACGAGTCGGAGTCGCTATAGCGAATCTCCTTGGCGGCAAGGGTGGGGCTATTGGGTGCGGCGAAGGAGATAGGTGGGTCTCGAGACTCTTATTTACATTTAGGATGATGGATTTGAGAAAGACGTTCTGCATACTGTTGGGTTTTAAAGAGAAAACTTTATATTTTTATGGAAGAGAGGGAACAACAAAATGTCGAAGACACGATATTGGAGTTGAAATATTTGAAAAATTTGAGTTTTAACGACTGGTTTTGAAAATACGGTGTGTGTATAAAAGAGATATATTGTTCAATTTATTAAATTTAATTAGGAACTAACTAAATGAAAATACGATTAGATTTCTTCACTTAACTTTCGAAATTCTAGGCTACATATTAGGAAAAAAAAATAGCTATAAATATAGGATATATATATATATATATATATATATATATATTAATTTATTAAATTTAATTAAGAACTAACTAAATGAAAATATGGTTAGATTTCGTCTCTTAACTATTAAAATTATAGGCTACATATTAGAAAAATAGATAATAAAAAAATATGGGATACAACGACTGCTTTTATAAAAACAATCGTTGTATTACACCATTTAACGTTCGTTTTGAAAAGCAGACTTTAAATGTTAACGTCTGTTTTATAAAACAAACATTAAATGTTCACTTTTAATATCAATTTTTAAAGAAACGGACGTTAAAGGTAAGCAGAAAATTACAACAATGTCACTGCCTACTTTTTAACGTCCATTTTGTGTGAAACAGTCGTTGAATATTCTTGCCAAAATTTCAAAAATGTCACCGCTTCATTTTCTATGTCTGTTTTTATTTAATCGGCTGTTAGATGGGAGTCGTTAAATCTACTTTTTGTAGTAGTGAATATGGATTGAAAAATAGAGATCAAATCGAATAACCTCGTTCTTTTTCGATTGCATAAACAACAGAAAACAGTTGAAGACCCTCCGCAAGACCCTGTGCTTCCTTAGCCAAATGATCAGCTGCTAAGTTAGCGTCTCTACTGCACCAAACTCACCTTCCAGTTATCATCAAGGTGACTTCACCTTTGATAATTTAGTGGTTTCGCTTGAAAAGTCTGCAAAACTATATCTCAAACCCACCTCCCAGTAATATTATTCTACTTCACCAAACTCGTTTTTCAGTATTTGATGATTTTAATTTTTTTCCGTCTCTCTTATAAACTTCTACAGACATATTTTTACATTTGTTATTGTCCCCCACTGCCAATAACTCAATATATTGTTTCTGCCTAATAAGAAAAAAGCAATAAGCATTATGTGTTCCTCTATTATTCTATAATTTCTATTCATGTGTATCATTGTAGTAAATTTTGATGGTGTGATAGTAAGAAAATGGCATCTGAAGATTGCTTAATATCTATGATTTAGTGACTTATCTCTTGAGTTTACTTTACGCACTCACTACTATTGTTCTATGATAATTATCTCATAATTAATTTTTTTGGTTAATTAAGGGCATCATTGGTGGCTTAAACAGCTAGCACCGTAAGATATATGCTTTGCAAAAGTGAAATGGTTGTAACAGTGTCGCTTACCTGTAATAGCGTTTATTAGTTGTAGTGACAGTGCTATGATTGTAAAAGGAATTGGAGATAACACAAAAAAAATTTAGTGTTTCTTTTTTAATTTTTTAATTTTTTGTTCTTCAAAATAATTACTATTTTTATGGTCCTTCTTAATAAATATTATTTTTCTTAGATGCTTTATTATAATTTTATTCTGAAATGGAGTTTAAATTACTAAATCATCATTGGCTTGTTGAATAAAACCACACACTAGTGGAAAAAATGATTTTAAGACCGGACGAAACAGGTATATTAGGAGCGGACCCGCGACAGGTCTTGTTCCAGGCGGTATTAAAAGTCTCCCTATTAAGACCGGACACATAGAACCGGTCTTAAAGATTTTCTTTAAGACCGGACATTTTAAACCTTCGGTCTTAAAATTCGTACTAAATACATCTGAAATATTTTTTGTTCGGTCCTAAAACTCAAACTTTAAGACCGGACAAAAACTAGACCGCTCTTGTTCTTCCTGATCATATATAATACACAAAAATCCACCATCCAAAACAGCACATAAAAGTCGATATACTTTAAGCTACAAGCTATGAACATGAATAAATTGAATTGGGAAAAAGAATACAATTAATTATCCACCATGAGTTATGTGGTCTTAAGTCTACAACAGCTAAAGTAATTTATACAATAAGCTAAGATATATAACTAATTACAATCACAATGAGTTACAATACAAAGACGTAAATCAACATACATGTAGTCCAATATATTATTCACCATGCCTTCATCTGATTCCCACCCAACAACGTAACATGCATCCTCTTTTATAACAAGCCCCTTTGAATCGGATCCTGCCACAAAAACAAAACAAGAACAAATTCATAGTCAGAGTGACATTATATTGTTTAATTAAGAACGTAACATAGAAGGAATATATAATATATATAGTTAAAACCTTAAAGTTTTCTAAGAATTCTGCATATGAATATTACCTTATGAATTGACTCTTTTATAAAGTGATATCCTCCCATATCCCTTCTTGATGATCATTTCTTATGCCGGGTTCATTATCCGCTTCATCTTCTTCGTTCATGTCCGGTAGACCCCTTGAAAAAGGAGTACTATCAGGAAGACCATAATTTGAATAACTTTCCTCATCAATATCAATGACCCTCTTTCCTTGGAGAGCTACAGACTACATTTTATTTTCTTAATCGGTGATATAGAACACTTGTTTCGCATGGTCTGCCATTTTATTTTCTTGATCGATGATATAGAACACTTGTACACACACGATCGGGTATATATCATAAAATTATTAGGGATCATATCGGTTGGCATTGGATTCTTAATAATTAATTGCTATGAGACAATGTTTATAATTATAGTAATAACCAACCTCTAATGATATATGTTGGTACCTCGTCCTATATATTCACAATGTTATGATTGTTTATGATTGTCATTTTTGACTATTTTAATTACAATAATTGCCTATGCGATATCATTATTCACGAGATCTATAACTAGTTGACTACAGTGATAATCATTTGTTAGCTTCAAAAGGCACTGCTAGCATAGTTGTCAAAAACTCAAATTAAAATTGCGTTTTAACAGGTAAAATCCTATGTTTTACTGTTTCATCTCTTCCACTCATGTTGAATCAGTGGCAAACTTGTGAGTATAATTTGTTATTTTTTTTTTAAAAAAAAAAATCCATTCCTACTATGTTATATACTTAATTACATTCTTAATTGCAACACTCTTTATATATATATATATATATATATATTATTGGGTTAAGGTGTAAAAATAGACATGTGTTTTTCTCCGAGGAGCGCCCAGTAGCAAATGCTTTTTTCAGGTGCAAAAGTAACTATGTGGTTACAAATTAGGTGCAAAAATAGCGTTTGACCGTTAAGTTTGACTTTTTTTGCTGACTGGACGATGACGTGGCATTTCAAATATTTTTTCAGTATCCTTTTAGTACCGGTCAATACCTGAAATATTTTTTCAAGATCCTAAAATAATTTTTCAAAATTATGAAATATTTTTGTACCAATCAAGATCCCGAAAATACTTTTTAGTACCAGTCAGTACCCTGAAATATTTTTTTCAGTATCCTTTTAGTATCGATCAATACCTGAAATATATTTTCAAGATCCTAAAATTTTTTTTTGCACCTTTGAAATGCCACGTCATCGTTCAGTCAGCAAAAAAAGTCAAACTTAACGGTCAAAAGTCAAACTTAACGGTCAAACGCTATTTTTGCATCTAATTTGTAACCACATAGTTACTTTTGCACCTGAAAAAAACATTTGCTACTGGACGCTCCTCGGAAAAAAGCACATGTCTATTTTTGCACCTTAACCCTATATTATTCAATATCCAATTTGAAATTGGGTTAAGGTGCAGATTGGCCAACAAAGTGTTATGTTAGAAGCACCCGACACAAAAATGTTTTAAGGGTACCTTTACTATCAATCAACAATTAAAAAGTATAAAAAAAAAAAAACACACAATGTCTTTAAACTACCCTATCACCGTCTTGGTGTCTCCTTCTCGTTTTTGTCTTCCATTGACGGTCACAGCGTCAGCGACGTTGGCGTCTCCAAAGCTTCCATTGTTGCTGAGTGTTCCCCTCACCCTCTTGAACTGATCAAAGTAATTTGTATGCAGCTTTGGGGAGAGAATCACGCACCGAAACCAAATCTAGCAGTCCAGAGCCTCCGACCCGCACCCGCCTTGCACCCTGGTTCCGTCCCTCCGATGCCACAGGCAATAGTCGTCGCTGCCACAACGCCTGCTTGCGTGGGTCCTATCTCCGTTGGTATTTGCCATATCCAACAAGAAGGCATACCCACTCTTTTCTCTAGTGTCTTTGCCATCGTCCTCTGCCAGTGCCTCTACTCCTCCACCCGTATAGGTCTTTACGAAGTTCTGAAGCAGAAATTGTCTGATCCCAACAACAAAGGCACATCAATTGTGGACGCAATCAACCGAATGGCAAACCAGAGGGAGCTATCAAAGCCTGTGATTACTAACCTCTGAAAATCAAATCTCTTCAACACTCTCACATCCAGGTATTATTCCTTCAAGCCTCTCACCCGCCACGTGGACAGGATTCAATTGACACAAACAACCGTTACACTCATATTTTAACATAATTGTGATAGTTGCTAGTTTTTAATTGTTATTTGGTACTTATGCTCGTTTTTAATTGTTGATTGATAGTTAAGGTACCCTTAAAACATTTTTGTGCCAGGTGCTCTTAACGTAACACTTTGTTGGCCAATCTGCACCTTAACCCTTTGAAATTTCGTAGCTACCCTTCCCAACACAAATGTCTCATCTAAAATTTGGTCTCAAGACTCAAAGGGATATATAATGAGGCCTTACACCACCAGACCAACTCTATGTTGGTTTAATTGCAAACACTCTCAAAACTCATCTTTGTTCATTCAATTACCATTGGAGCTTGATTTTATATACTTTTAAGTATAATACTCTAACCATCCCTCTGTTTTGTCTTAATTATACAAACATCATCTCTATTTTAAAAACTCATATAGAACTCCCTTAAAATTAAAATGTATGTTACTCAAATCTTCCTTATATTTTGAGATTATATTTTCATCCATATATATATGGGATAAAAAAAAGTTATACCACCAAGTTTTAATTATAATGGATTTTTAAATTTTAATATGTTAAAAATATTTATTTTTTAGATTATAAAATTTATAATTTTATTTTTTCACCATATTTATTGAAATTTATTTATTTATAGTTTCTTAAATGATTAAAAATATTTATCAAACACATTTTTTATATCAAATAAAATAAACTATATAGGTGTGACCGTGTGAGAGATTGTATAAGTTATTTAGATTTATAATTTCAAATTTTTTATTAAAAAAATTTTAAAAATTATTTGAATCGTCTTTGTAATGATCAATGTTTGCAAAATAATAGCCTCAAATCTTGTTTGCAAAACTATCACTGGTGATACTTTCTGAATCGTCTTTGTAATGATCAATGTTTTTAAATCACTCTCACATCTTAATCTGCATCGCCCACATATTAATCATAGCAACTTAAAAGAGGGTGCAATACTAATGAACACATAACAACTGTTTGGCTTTAATTGATTTTCTAATTAATTATGTACCCAACAAACAATTAAAATCCTTCAAGTTGTTGTCCATGATGAACCATCAAAAAAAACTTGCTGCGTTCTATGATGAACCTAGAGCTTTTGTCCCATTAAAATATTTATTAATTGGATTCTATTGATAAACAGTACTAATCTCATCTATTAAAACTATTTTAAAATTACTACAAATATATATACACGCAGACCTAGTTGATTTTTTGGGGAATAAATTACCTAAATATAACATATATATGTTTCTGTGAAATGGTTATATATATCATTAGATTATATATTAGTTTATAAGTTAGACAAATTAATTTAAAAAAAAAAATGATAAATAAAAATATCTTAAAGTAATTTATTTAGATTTCTTAATAACCCAAGTTAGTCAACTAGATGTTTGAAGATTTTATATTAAAGACCAGAGGTAGTATATGGGTGTTAAAATGTGGCTTTGTTTTAATTTTTTTTAATATATTATATGGATTCATATATTATGATCATGCATAGCATCTCATAAGTCAAAAGTTAATCATTTACACTACTATATATTTATAGCTTATAAAGCATAAATATAAAAACATAATATTATATATAGTGATCAAGTTCAAGTTAGGTTGGTGCTAGAATGGTTATTTTGGTAAGGAAGAAGCAATTCACTGTAGTTTTTTAAAATTTGGCTATCGTATGTGTAAGCTCATAATATGAATAAATATGACACAGAAAAAATATTTTAATGTTAAAATTTGGATAAACCTTAATTTAATTATTTTAATATTTTTGCCACAGAAAAAAAAATTAATATGACACTTACACACTCCAAATATCCCTAAAAATTACTCCCAACAGTCCTAATTATAAAACCAATTTGATTTTTTTGGAGAAATTAAAGAAGCTAATTAAATTACCACTTTGGTCCTATTTATAATTCTCTTTTGACCAAAAAATTTGATTCTATTTACAAGTCATTTTCAAATAATAAATGAGATTATGACAATTTTGCCAATATTAATTATACCAATGAAAATAGAGAGAGAGAGAGAGAAAAGAGTTGAAAGATACTCATTTATAAATAAGGGCAAAGTTGAAAATTGGGTTAAGGTGCAGATTTGCCAACCAACTATTACCCGAGGAGCGTCTGGCACAAATAAAAATTGAGGGGACCAAAATTGCCAATCAACAATTAAAAAGTGAAAAAAAAAAACACAATTTGGTGCAGATTCGTCAACGAACTATTACCCCGTCATTGTCTTGGTGTCTCTGTCTTCCATTGACTGTCACAATGTCGGCGACGTCGGTGTCTCCAAAGCTTCCATTGTTGCTGGGTGTTCCACTCACCCTCTTGAACTCATTCAACAGTCCACAGCTTTCGACCAGCACGCACCTTGCACCCTGGTTCCATCCCTCCGATGCCACAAGCAGCAACCGCCGCTGCCACAACGACTGCTCCCATGGGTCCCATCTCTGTTGGTGTTTGCCTTATCCAACAAGAAGGCTTAACCGCTCTTGTCTCCAACGTTTCCGCCACCGTCATACGCCAGTGCCTCATATTTTAACTTAATTGTGGAAGTTTTTTTTTTATTAGTTATTTGGTGTTTTTTTTCACTTTTTAATTGTTGATTGATAATTTTGGTCCCCTTAATTGTTATTTGTGTCAGACGCTCCTCAGGTAATAGTTGGTTGGCAAATCTGCACCTTAACCCTTGAAAATTTGTCCTATAATTATTGAGTTAATTACCTCTTCTTGGTATGTCTGATTTAGTTAAAAGAGACTTATAAATAAAACTAGGGTGATACTTTAGAGTATTTTTATTTTGATTTTTTTCTCCAAACTAATTAGTTTTTTTTTTTTTTTGGTCAAGTCCAAACTAATTAGGTTGACTGATAAACTAATGAGTATATAATCTGTGGATACATAACATATGATATTATTAAGTAACTTATTTAGCTTCCTTAATTTCTCCAATTTGCCATAGAAAACGTGTTTTTCTATTGCATGTTGTTCTACTTCTATATTTATGGGAAAGAGCCGTAAATGAATGTGTTCATAAAGAAACTGAACTGGATACGAAGGTGTGATAAGCTTTCTCTTGAGCATCTGAGAAAAGAAATGTATTTATATAATAATAATAATATAATTAGATGCATAATTTAATTTAGTCGGCAAAACTAAGCTGTCTGAATCCGACAATGTCCGTGATAACAGCTGAGTTCTAAATTAAATGCAATAATTGACTAGTCCAACAGCATCAATTTCTCATTTAAATAAATAATAGTATACTGGTAATAATTTTTATTTATTTTACTACCCTCTCTTGTGTTTTTTTAATTTTAGCCAACACTACTCTCTCTGTCTCTCTTGTACATAAGAAGATTTTATGCAAAAGTGTATTTTGTTCCTCTTACTTTATGCTCTAAGATTTTAATTTGGAATTTATAAAGTTAAATGATGAAATGTGCACATTTACTATTATTTTAAATATATTCATACTATTTAATAATTAGAATTTTTTTACACAAAGATAAAATATCCTAATAAATATACTATTTACTAATAATTAGAATTTAATACATATATAAAAAAAATCCCAAAAATATCAAATTTATAAGGCAAAGAGAACATTTTTTATATGATTGCGCATTTTTATTCTTAATTTATTATTGTATTAACTTTATTATCACAGGATATGTAATATTAAATAAAGGTAAAGTTATAATTTATAAAGTTATTAAATTTTATGGAAGGGTTAGTAAAATTTAAGACTTTTCTTAATCACTTTAAAACATGTGGAAATGTTTTATAAATAGAATTAGATCAATACATTTAATAAAAAATCTTCCTCTTCTTTTTATTATTAATACTTCTTCCTCTTCTTCTTTTTTTTTTTTTTTTTTTTTTGCTAACTATTAATAAAAACTCCTATTCTTATCAATTGCATTTGCTGAACATATTAATGATATATCTGAGTCTAAACAAACATATATTAATGATATAGTAGTATTGGTGGAGATTACTCGTCCAATAAAGAAGGCGTTTAAATTTCATTTGACTTTTATTCTTGTGTTGACTTCAATTATTGCCCATTTTTAAATTCTCTTCTACTCTTTTCTTTTGAACAACACTTATAGACCCGTGCGTTGCACGGAGAGGGTGAAATTATAAGGGTGTAATATGACAACAATGGAATAATTTTAATAACATTGTAGTTTAATGAAGCTGTAGTCAATTTGTACACATTTATGAAGACTCATTAATCAACTACATTGAAAAAATAATAGAACGATGAAATTGGAACCACAACACATTGGAGAAAAATGGTACTTTCATACTTTTCAACTATGAATCTTGCAAAAGGTTCTGGAAAACTTCTCTATACACCACATTAATTATACTATCAATACACTTATTATGGTCATCTAAAATTAGTATTTTCAAGTACACCATATTTCTGGAAAACTTCTTTGTACACCATATTCTCTTTTCTTAATTATCACTCCTTCTGTAGAAAAAAAAATGAGAAAAGAAAATTCAAAACAAATAAAATTAGGAAAAAGACACATAAATATCATTTAAACTTTCAAAACTCCAAATTTCTATTAACATATGAGAATGACAAAGAGGTGATGCAGTAGGAATATGAGACTTTGATGTTTATGTGTTTTTACCAAAATGTCTCCAATTTTTTTTTTTAAAAAAGAGACACCCTCACCGGTGGCTATTTTTTTGGAGAGAGGATTACTATTATTATTATTACTCCCTCCGGTCTTAATTATAAGACAACATTTGAGAGTTGGTTTTGGTCCTAATTATAGGAATACATTCTAATAATTGTCAACTTTTTCCTAAAATACCCTTATTTTATTCTCTCAGTGCGTTTGATTTTTTGTGACTATATATATGTGGACGCGTATACTCTTTCAGTCAATAAAACTTTTAGATATATATATATGTGTGTGTGTGTGTGTGTTTGCACACAAATATCTATAGACACTATAGACATACACACATATATGTGTGTGTCTACACACATATATTTTGTGTCTGTGTGTGTGTCTATACACAAATGTATATATGTGTGTGAGTCTACACATATATATTTTATGTGTGTGTGAGCGCGCACACAAATATATATAGACACCCACCCACACACACACATATATATATTTATATGTGGGTGTGTGTGTACTGTGTGTGTACATATATGTATATTTGTGTGTGTCTGTCAATATGTGTGTGTACAAATATAAACACACACATATATACATGTATATCTTTGTGTGTTTATGTGTGTGGGGGTGTGCCTATATGTGTCTGTCGATATATGTATACACACACAGATATATATGTGTGTGTGTGTACACATATATATGTATATATAGTAAGACTATTATTTCAATTAGATAGCATGTGGAGAAAAAAAATAGGTTGGAGAGGCATGTGGTAGGAGCTATTGATTTACTTTCACTTAGGTCATTTTAAATTTATATAAGGACATTTTAGAAAAAATGAGTAAAAATTAACTAATTTAACTTCTTTCTTTAATCTCCTTGTCCTATAATTAGGACCGGAGGGAGTATTATTTTAAATGTGGATCCAAGGTGGTAAAGGAGGTTCGTTCCCAAGGGGCTTTGGTGGCCAATGGGCCAACAAGCTCCATTCATACGTTTGGGTATAAGAATATATATGTGTGCAATACAAATAAAGACAACATGATATTTGACTGAAGGTGTAATGATATTGACTAATGAGTAATGGAAATGACTAAAGATGTAATGATATTAAATAAATGAATAATAACATTAATTGAAGGAATAAACGTATTGGCTGGATGCGTAATGATATTGACTAAATAAGTAATGATATTCACTAAAGGCATAAACGTATCGACTAAATGGGTAATGAAAATTACTAAAAGCGTAATGATATTTATTAAATGAGTGATGATATTACCTAAGGGTACATATTGACCAAAGACATTATGGTATTGATTAAATGAATAGTGGAAATGATTAAAGGTGTAATAAATTTACTAAAGACGTAAAGTTATCAATATATTTATTTCTTTAATCAATATCATTACTCATTTAATTAATATTACATCATGCCTTTAGTCTTTTTTTTTTTTTTTTGCCCGAATTACACTTTTAGTCTGTACATTTATATATTTAGTCAAATATCATTACACCTTTAGTCAACATGTTTACGCCTTCAATTAATATCATTACTCATTTAATTATTATCATTATGTCTTTAGTCAATATAATTATGTTTTTAGTTAATATCTTTACTCATTTAATTAATACATTTACAGTTATAGTCAATATCATTTGTACAAGTTAATACATTCACAGGATATGAATAAACTTAAGTCTCAAGTTCACACCAATCCATTATTCTCAGCGTGCCAAAGAATATTGCGTCACAAATGACGTGGAGAATTTGGACATATTATTCCAAATAATTAGAATAAGAAGATCATTATTATTAGAGGATGTGGTTCAAATTCTTGCATACCTTTTCTCATTGACTTTTTTGAGTTTTCAGGAAAATCTTATCCGTCTAAATTGATTCACCAACAGCTAGGACATGTTTAGTACTCTCTGGTTCTAATTATAATATTAAGTTGACATTTTTTAGAGAAATTAATAAATTTTAATTAAATTATTTTAGAATATTTTTATTTTTTCTTAAAACCAATTAATTTGACTAATAAACTAATATATAATCTAAGGATACATAACATATGATATGATTAAGTAACTTATTTAGCTTCCCTAATTTTTTTTTTTTTAAAGTCAATCCGGTCTTATAATTAGGACCAATATAAAACGTACTCCTTTGATTTTTATTATAAAACACTAACTAACAATTCTCATAAACCAATAAAAATAGTTAAACTTATTAACTTTGTCATAAAATTTAATTAATTTTTAATATTATCCCTACTAATTGTACTAAACTCTGATATCATATAATTATTACTCTCACATACTCCCTTCGGTCCTAATTATATGAGCAAATTACCAGAATTTTGGGAGATTAAGGAAGGAAGTTAAATTAGTTAATTATGTGAATTTTCCAAAAATACCCCTCTAAAAATTAAAAAAGAGATTAGAGCAATTGTTAGCCATGCACAGTGGAGTATTGCGATTTCTGATAAGTACGAAAATGAGCATTCAACATTAAATCAAAAAGTACAAATTAAAGACTTGGATCAGTGGAAAACTTGAACTAAAAAAAAAAAAGATCGGTGGAAAAACGTTTATGGGAAACAAATTAAAAGTCATGATTTGATTCCTCACTTTTATTTCACAGCTTCCTTATTTTCCATTTTCAATAATACACGCACCATTTCCTAAATATTTTTAAAGGAATATTAAAATTATTTTATTTAAAAATAAAAAATAAGGTAGAATCTCTCACTTGATAGAATATAAGCGTGTTGTAAATTAATTATTGTGGAAGAAGTATTAGTAGGGGTGATATGGGAAAAATATGACAAAAATTGCTCAAAATTATTTTATATTAAAAAGTATAATTTAGGTGTATATGACATTAATGAGTTGCAAACATTATTTACTTTATAAAATATATAGGTGTATTATTAAATTATTATTGTCTTTAATTATTATTGAGAAAGTATAAATAGGGGTATTATAGGAAAAAAATGACAAAAATTAAAACTTGATCTTATAATTAGGACCAAAACCAACTCTAAAATTTGCTCCTATAATTAGGACCGGAGGAAGTATTATCCTTATTAATTATGAGCATACATGAAAAAAATATTTAATTTTCTGTGAAAATAAGCAAGTGCCTTATAAAAAAGATTAAATACATTTGTTAATTAGATTGTGAGCGCCTTTAATACTAATTATAGTATAATACTAGTATAAAATTTAGGACTAGGTATTAAAACTTTTTAAAAATTGCGAATATTAATATTTTCAACAAAAAAGTTAAATGCAAAATACAAAGCTGTGATTTTTTTTTAAAAAAAAAAAATCCCCCATTAAATAATTTATTGCCCAAAAATATATAAAATTTGTTAAAACCTCAATTGCAAATTATCTTTAACATACGTAGCTCTTCTTTAACTATGTATAATATATTTTTAACTACATATAAAACATCTTCTATTTTACACATAGTTTAAGTCTTAAAAAATACGCTGCACATAGTTGAAGATAAGTTTATACTCATTCAAGAACATAAGTCTTTACTTACCTTTAGATAATACATTTTATGTTCAAACAATTCTTTTGAACTATTATAAAAATTAAAAGGGAATTTTACTACAATGTGGGGTTTTTTTGTTCAAAGAAAGAAATTATCACATCATTGGATTAAAATGGTTTTTTTTTACTTTATAATTATTTTAACATGTACTAGATAATATCTTAATTGTCACTTTTTGAAAAATAATTTTTCAATTAAGAAAATCATTATTTAAACATCTTAAATCTAAAATGTTGAAATTTTATTTAAATGGTGTAGATGTCACCTCAGTGAATAACTCTCGCATCGTTCCGATTCAATCAAGAACGCTAGAATTTTGCGGTGGGTGCACGAACACGAGGGCATAGGCGTGTCTTATATTAAAGGTCCACAGAGCTCCTAACATCATTTTCACCATCTCCACACTTTGAACCGATGACATTAAAATTGTATTCATTCGGATTCCCCCACCACACATTGGAATGCTCAAAGTAGAAACGGCAATACAATGGGCAGGCAGGGTAGCGGCCCACACTTGTTGTAAAACAGTGGACTCGTACAAATAATAATTACTACTCTATCAATTATTAAATCTTTTTTGTCCTCAAACCAAATTATTTTTGGAGTTTAACGGCGTGTTGTCTATTATACCTAAAATCTCACGTGCATTAAGTGCTTCAGAAAGTGTGTTCTTCTACGTTAAAGCTACTATAAAATCTCAATAATAGTGTGTGTGTGTGTGTTGTTAATTATTCATCACGAAACTCCAATTTTTCCTTATTCCCCATTTCCCCTTTGTCTTACACTTACACACACAAACACGAATTTCCGCTCTTCAATCGGTCAAAACTGAAAGTTACACTTCCAACAAATCTTCATCATTTCAATTAATTTCTTGATTTTGTATCAAATTAATGAGTCCTTATATTGTAAGTAGAGTAGGTATGGAAATAGAGCTCATCAGGTTTTGGTTAAACAAGTATGAGTCTGTAATAGGGTATAAGGCTTGAACTTGGGCTTAAGTCTGAATTCAAGTTTGTTTTTAGGTTTAGACTTGATTTTTCATAAAGCCTAGTTGAGCCTGAAACTCTTTTGTACATGTAGGCCTTCTCTTTTAAAAATGTCTCATATTGCAAGTCTTAGAGGTCATAAATAGACTTTCTATATCTTGAGTCTATCAAAATCTATATAAATATAACTTAAAATTAGAATATAAGAATAAAAATAATAAATATTATGTTATTTATATGATATAAATATAATTATATTTATTTAATGTGTAAACAGGTCAGGTCTGAAGGCTTACAGACCATGCCTTAACAAAATAGAACTTGTTTATTTACACATTTAAACCTTTAAATAGGCATTATTAACAAACAGGCTAGATTGTAGGCCGTCTGATAGGGGCCTCATCTATTCTCATCCCTAATGTAGAGTTAAGTTTTGATTATTAATCAATTCATATATATTAAAAAATTAGTTAAGTTTATTATTTGCAATATGTAATAAACATGTATGACTTCACCCAAAGAAACCTTTTGTCTAATCATTTAAATTTGAAAGTTGTGAAATTCAGGTTCATACGTTTTTAAGTAAAGACTTTGACTCGACAAAAAAAAAAAAAAAAAATTTACCTATCCAATTTCTAATGAATCAAGATTACCATTTATTCCGATATAAATAATTATTATTTGTTCTTGCACAATGAGAGGGTCTAATTACGTGAAGAGGGATTATTAATCTTTTTGTATATTAAAATAAAAGATATTATTAAATTATATAAGAAAACGTTTAACAAAAACTGTGCAATGGATAATGTGGTAAACATATAATTGAGGAGATAAAATGAATTGAGTTCTATATTTATAACCAAAGGAAATATGAATTTGTGTATTACTTTTATTTTAAATTTGATTTTTTACTTTTGATCTTTTTAGGTATTGTAATTAGAGAGATTAATGTTATTGTCAATTTTAGAAATAATTTTTTTTTTTTGAATTTACATGTTAAATCTAATTTATTTGGTTTATTGTATGTAAATATTTCTATCCGTAGTTAAATAGTGATTTAATAATTTTTAATGTTAAATTACTCTTTAAAAAAAATTGATAATGCCATATTTTGGTTTTGACCTTTGGTCCTGTAAAATAGTTTTTAACTTTTTCTTAAAATATATATATATATATATCTAGAGTTCAGTGTTAACAATTATAATTCGGATCCCATCAAGTTTTTTTTTTTTAAATCTAAAACAAAGGGAAAAATAAAAAGAATTATACTCAAACTAATAAGTGCTTTTTTTTATATAACTAATAAGTGCTATTCACACCACACAAATTGAATCACAAGTTGAAGTAACTTGTAAGAGTGATAAAAGAAACCTAATTATAAAAAATCTAAGAAATAAAATCCGTACATATCTTAATTGATAATGCCATGTTGCCAATAATTCTTTCACCAACTTGAATGACCTTAAAAAAGGGAGGGAAAATTTGGGAAAATTTATTTTAGGGCCCTTTTAACAAGGGAAATTGTAAAAGGCCCCAAGATTTCGACAATCCAGAAAAGACCCCGGGACCTTTTCTGAGATTTTCAGAATCTTGGGTGAGTTGTCAACGGGGCTGATATAGTTGTTAACGGGTACTGATATAGTTTTTAAATGTATTGATTTAGTTGTTAGCAAAGTGTTGTTAATGGGGCTGATTTAGTTGTTAAAAACCTATTCGTTAACAACTATATCAGCCCGTTAACAACTCACCCTATATTTTGAAAATCTCAGAAAAGGTCCTAGGGCCTTTTCTGGGATTGTCAGAATCTTCGGACATTTTTTACAATTTCCCTCATTAAAAGGGCATTGAAATGAATTTTCCCAACAAATTTTAGGATGCTTAATAACCAGGTGGCCACAACCTTGAATGATTAGATTGTTGATTAGGTAAGAGGTAACTTCTTATAATTATATAAAATAACACTTCTTTAACTATAATTTTGTTTCCATTATTGACCAATAAATAAATTTATCTTCATTTAAATTATTGGTTTAATAGCTTTGACATATATTATTGGGAAAATGACCCTAAGGCCCCAATTAAGAAAAATAATACTACTTCCAATCCTAATTATAAGATCAGGTTGACTTTTTTTGGAGAGATCAAAGAAGTTAAATAATTTACATAATCCTATCATATGTTGTTTATCCTTAGATTATATCGTATTAGTTTATTAGTCAAACTAATTAGTTTGAAGAAAAAAATAAAAATACTCTAAATTAATTTAATTAGCTTCCTTGATCTCTCTAAAAAAATCAGCTTAATCTAATACTAACTCCGGTTCTAATTATAAGACCTAGTTGACTTTTTTTTAGAGAGATTAAAGAAGCTAAATAAGTTACTTAATCATTTCATATGTCGTATATCCTTATATTATATATTAGTTTATTGGTCAAACTAATTAATTTGAAGAAAAAATAAAAATAAAAATATTCTATAATAATTTAATTAGCTTCCTTAATTTATCCAAAAAAGTCAATTATGTCTTATAATTAGGATTGGAGGGAGTATTAGAAAAGTTTTATAATTTGTCAATGATAACTCTTTCACTCGTCAATTGTTGCTTTTTCACTTCTCTTTGACCGGCTATGAGAATTCGCTGATATTTTTTTTTATTTAAAACCTTAGTGTCATTTTCCATATGTTATTATATTATAGCATGTCAGAACTCAGAAGTGTTATAGCTAGTGATTATTTTTCTTAATCATTTTAAAATGACGGGAATTTTTTATTGGCCAAATAAAACAATTAGAATTTAAAGTAAACATTAAAAAAAACAGAAATATTTTATTGATTTGGTTTGAAGCATTAGGTGACTTGGAAACTCGAGGCAAGTGACATATTAAAATGAGGGGATTATTTAAATGTGTATATTTAATTACTAATTAACCTAATCAACTTACCTCGCTGGTAATTGGTCGTCTTGGCCCGGATATTGTATCCACAATCAATGATAAATAAAAATATGAATATTATATTCATACTAGGTTACTATCACTCTCGTCCTACTTATAAATCTAACTTTAAAAAAAACTAAAAACTTTGGTCCTTATTATAAACCCTTTTTCATAGTAATAAATAAAAGTGATACGATTTTATTCTTGTTAAAGATAGAAGAAGAAGAAAGTGGTGAAAAAATATAAATTTATAAAAGGGAAAAATTTAAAAATTATTAATTTAATCAATATTATTGAATTTATTAATTTTATATGTGAAAATTATATAATTTAGACGTATAAATATAATTAAAGTGGTATAGTAGTCTATTCCATGCACATAAATTAAATAAGTGTTTTTAGTATAAGTTTTTTTTTTTCATTCAAGATTAATTAAAAAATTAGGAAACAGTTATCTCGATTTTAGGGCCTATTGAGGCAGGGTTGTTTGGATTTATGTTAGAAAAAGTGACTGTGATCCCAATTCGCCTTTGCAAACTAAAATTTGGATGCACCCCCATATCCTTATTATAAAGTATCAACTAACTTTTCTCATAAACCAATAAAAGTAGTTAAATTCAATAAAGTTGTCATAGAATCTAAGTAATTTCTAATATTACCCCTACTAATTGTATTAAACTGATCTAATACTCCCTCTTGTCCTTATTATAAGGCATCAACAATTTTTCTCACAAACCAATAAAAGTAGTTAGAGTCAATAATATTGTCCTAAAATCTAAGTAACTTCCAATATTACCCCTACTAATTGCACTAAACTCTAATATCATATCAATTATTACTCTCACCCACTACCCTTATTAATTATGGGCAGACATGGAAAAAAATAATCAATGCTCATTGGGAACAAACAAGTGCCTTATAAAAAGGACCAAATAAACTTACTAGTTGGTGTCTTATAATAAAGACCAGAGGGAGTATAATTAATAAGGGTAGTGGGTGAGAGTAATAATTAATATCATATTAGAGTTTAATGTAATTAGTAGGGGTAATATTGGAAGTTACTTATATTTTAGGACAACTTTATTGACTCTAACTACTTTTATTGGTTTGTGAGAAAAAAAATAGTTGGTGCCTTATAATAAGGACTAGAGGGAGTATTAATTATTACTCTAATCTACTATCCTTATTAATTATAGGCGGACATGAAAAAATAAGAGTAAATACCCTTTACGGTCCCTAACAAAAACACGGACCCCATTTTGGTCCCTGACAAAAAAAATGTCCCTTTTAATTCATAAAAAGAACGAATAATTGTCGATTGATGGACATTTTGATCCCTCAAAAATTTGCAAAAACTCTTTTTTAGTCTTATAAAAAGGATGAATAAGGGTCGGTTTTTTGTCAGGGACCAAAATGGGGTCCATGTTTTTTGTCAGGGACAAGAAATGGTATTTACTCAAAAAATAATTAATGCTCATTGGGAACAAGCAAGTTCCTTATAAAAAAGACCAAATAAATTTGTTGATTGGTGTCTTATAATAAAGACCAAAGGGAGTAAGTTGATCTAGTTTTGGATAAATTTTATAAAAAGAAGTCAGATTAAAAATAACTTATTTGAATAATACATTGAAAACCCAATTTTAAGAGGATTATTTTTTGAAAAAGAAAAAGCTCAAAGTTCGAAAAATTTACTTTAACTTAACAATATTTTTAGTGCATAAATCATTTTATCAAAAGCCAACACAAACATCATTTTGCAGTTTCGACCAGCTTGTTACTCCTTAATGCAACTTTTTTCCCTTCTAAATGTAATGTCAAATATAGCCCCATTTTATGGATAAACTCTAAAAACAAACAATTAATGGTGTGATTGTATGATACTCTTTGGGTCTTTAATATAAGATATAGTTGATTTTTTGGAAAGGTTAAAGAAGCTAAATAAATTTCTTTAAAGTATTGATATTTATTTTTTTATACAAAATTAATTTGTTTGACATATAAACCGATAATCAAATGATATACGACATATGTTATTATTAACTAATTTATTTAAATTTTTTAATATTCCCAAAAAAATTCAATTATATCTTATATTAAAGACATGTGGATCAGTATAATAAGCCAGTACTTTGATGTGTTTTGTAGTGATTTTAAATTTGTAATTCATTATTAAAAAAACATATTCGGATTGCATGTCCAAATAAAAATATTTGGACTAAAACTAATAAAAATATTTTTTGGTAAATAATCAAATGATAATAAATGTAAAAAGTATTTTACAGTTAAATCACTAAAAATGAAAAAAAAAACACAAACAATAAGATAAAAAAAAAATTGAAGGAATATCAAATGATATTAATATAGAAAGTACCTTATAAAGTAATATTTAATATTTAACATAAGGAATGAATATATTTTTATATCCCAAATTATTTTGTAAGTGAATAAAGAATATGTATGCAACAAAATACATAAATATAAGAAAAATTAGATGACCAATTTGTTATTTTTTTGACCTGGGTGTATGAGCTCCTACCTATTTTTTTTTTTATATATTTTTATTTTCTATGTTTATGAGAAATCTACCTAACTATTTAATGCTTTTTGTATATTGGTGACTTGGTGAGTGACTGGTTAAAATTATTTTATTATGGAAGTGGTTGTAATTTGTGAATAGAGAGCAAATAGATTTTATATTAATTAATTTGTTTCTTTTTTGCGGATATTTGGTTGGTGTTTGAAAAATGAAACCAATGTCTTGCAAAATAGAGGCACATTGCCTGTAACGTTACAGCTCTGACATGATATTAAACGGACGTCTGATCTCGTAGTTTAATATAAAAAGGACAATTCCTGCTAATTTAAAGCTATGCCCTCTAGTTTAGTTGTAATTTTAAAGCTAGGCTAATACAAAGGTCTCATTTAAGTATTTAACAATGTTTATACTAACTAATATTAGTTCTTAATATAAAATTTAATTAATTTTTATTAGAGAGATTGATAAAGCTAAATAAGTTAGATTAAAGTACCAACATGTGGTTGGTCCAGCGGAATGTGGCTCTGGATTCCGTTAAGAGGTCTAGGGTTCGAGCTGCGGTAAAATCACTCGTAATCCGTCTTGTACGGAGCTATCACTGTTGGGAGGGTCATCCTTACCACTGCAGAACCCTGGTTGCACACTTGCCACCATTTTAAAAAGAATTTTACCAAAAAAAAAAAAGTTAGATTAAAGTATTTATATTTATTTTTTATCCAAACAAATTTGTGTGATTTTTGGTAGACGATGTAAATATATAAGAAAAATTTTGTCTTAACTTGTATGAACGTGTTTCTCTAATGCTAATTCAAATTACCCTTAAATAATCTATTTTACTTCCTTAATCTATATAAAAAAAAGAGTAAATACCCTTTATGGTCCCTGACAAAAAACACGGACCCCATTTGGTCCCTTACAAAAAAAAGATCCCTTATTCGTCATTTTTAGGGACTAAAAACGACCTTTTGGAAATTTTTGAGAGATCAAAATGTCAACCAATCGACCCTTATTCGTCTTTTTTATGGACTAAAAATGACATTTTTTTTGTAGGGGACCAAAATATGAATCGCGTTTTTGTCGGGATTAAAATGTATTTACTCTAAAAAAAGGGTCAACTAGCTCTTATATTAATGATAAAAAATACGAGTAGTATATTTTAATTCATGTTGACATGAGTGGTAGGATTTTAATTCATGCAATGCCTACCAGTTTGAGGTAAATATAATGGTTAAAGAGAGACAAAACTCCGTGTACATATTTTTATCTCATATATATGAAATCATAATTGAAAAATTATTTTTGAAAGTTTCAATATAATCACCGTTATATTCTAATTAATAACCCAATGCGAGTTTAAATTAATTCATTTTAAGTGACTTTACGCTGTGTTATAAGATAAATATGTGAAAAAAGTTTTGTTTAGCAAAACACAAAAGCGATTATTTGTAGTGAAACCGATAGGAGCAAATAGTGTCTGTTTCGATTAAAACCTTACCCAAATAAAAATGTTTTTTTTTTCTCTATGTGTGTAGGCGGGAATATATATAAAAATACCACTCTGGTCTTATTTATATATCCATTTCGAATAAAAAAAATTGGTTATATTTATAAGTTCAGTTTTATATTAATTGTATCAATAAAAATAGAGAAAGAAGAAAAAGTTAAAAATGTTCATTCATAAATAAAGGCAAAGTTGAAAATTTACCACATAATCATTGAGTTAACTATATCACCTTAGTATGTGTGATTTAGTTAAAAATAACTTATAAATAGAATAAAAGTAACAAATACATAAAATGCGTTTTATATCAAGGGTTAAGGTGTAGATTTGCCAGTGTCTGTCACAAAAAAACAATTGAAGGGACCAAATTGGCCAACGAATTATTAAAAAGTGAAAAAAAAACACAATTTTGAACAGATTCGCTAATGAACTATTACCCCATAACTGTCTTGGTGTCTCCGTCTTCCATTGACTGTTACAGTGTCGACGACGTCGGCATCTCCAAAGCTTCCATTGTTGCTAGGTGTTCCACTCACCCTCTTGAACTCATCTAACAGTCCACAGTTTTCGACCGGCACGCGCCTTGCACCCTGGTTGCGTCCCTTCGATGCCACAACCAGCAACCGCGACTGCCAGAGCGCCTGCTTGCATGAGTCCCATCTCTATTGGTGTTTTCCTTATCCAACAAGAAGGCTTAACCGCTCTTTTCTCTCGCGTCTCCGCTACCGTCCTACACCAGTGCCTCATATTTTAACGTAATAATAATAGTTTGTTTTTTTAATAGTTATTTGATTTTTTTTTCACTTTTTAATAGTTCGTTGGCCAATTTGGTCCCTTCAATTGTTTTTTGTGCCATACGCTCCTCGGGTAATAGATCGTTGGCAAATCTACACCTTAACCCTTATATCAATTTATGTAAATGTGCTTTTATAACACTAACTTACATATAATATATTTATAGAAAAGAGGAAGAAGGACAAAAGAGTAGAGAGGTGGTTTAACGTCCAAGGCGCGGCATTCTCCTCCGTATTTTACGCCTTCCTCCTTATAATATTGTGGTCAATTTCTTATTTTCTGCCCCTCATTATTAAATGAATATTGACCAATCAAAAAAATACTAT
Organism: Acacia pycnantha; assembly: GCA_025563575.1. NCBI lineage: Eukaryota > Viridiplantae > Streptophyta > Magnoliopsida > Fabales > Fabaceae > Acacia > Acacia pycnantha. Next base: position 324,011 of record JAMWYP010000155.1, read on the forward strand.
TATTTGTTACCAATTATTTATATGTAAACAGCCTAAAATTTCTAAGTGTTTACCAACAGTAATTATCAATTAATCCTACTAAAAAGGTTTTGACTCCTTAAGATGATTGGGGGCCAATTTTTTGTTTTCTTTGGCTAGCTAATGGTGGAGAAATTCTTTGGGATTTATTTTTTTAACTAAAAATTAACATTTTTCTTGATTTGTGCATGTTAGATGATATTTATTTTTCTGTATTATTCCAATTTTATCAGATGGCCTAGAAAGCTCGAAATTGACTTTTAGATTCTAAAAGCCAGTTGGAGTCAGTTAGAGTCCATATTACATGCTTATGCTTATGTGCATATTATTAGGTGCTTATACATCTAATTAGAGGTATAAGCATATTTTTTTTTTAGTTTTTTTTTATATATTGTATTTATTTTGATCTAAATTATATGCTACTTTCTAAGATTTTTTGTGCATCCAGTATCTCAAATTAATTAATTTTCAGTTCTGCATTTGTCTGTAACACCAGTATTATGAAAATTAATTAATTTGAGATACTAGATGCAAAAAAAAGAAAAAAAAAGAAATATATATATATATATATATATATATATATATATATATATATATATATATATATATATCTCAGAAAACAACATATGATTGAAATCTAAATAAATACAATATATAATTTTTTTAAAAAAAAATATACTTATACCTCTAATTAGAAGTATAAGTACCTAATAAGCACATAATCATAAATATGTAATCTGGACTCCAAAAGTTATGTTTGAATTAGTATTGGAAGCAAATGGGTTTTCCTTAAAAATTTTGTTGAGATTGAAGTAATTTTTGTAACTTTTTACTTTTTTGAATTTTATTTAAAGTTAAATATTCTAAAACTAACTTTTCAATATATTATCTAAATAAATTTATGTCAAAATAAAATATTTATAAAAGTTTGTCTAAAACATAAATCACATTATATTTAATTAACTTTTATCATAATTTTAATTTACAAAAATGAAAAATTACTTTTGCACATTTTACTATTTTAAGTCCAAATAAAATCAATTATGTACGTCCATGCAAATAAAGTAATCTTTAAAAGAGTGGTCCTTTTTTACACAACAATACTCAAATTTTACTATTTATCAGATATCACATGCCAAAAACAAATTTCACAGTTTTGTTTTTACTTACATCTTTTTGTCCATTTTCTACATTCCATTATTATTACCCCATTAGAGGTCCAACAGAAACAAAGCATATAAATACTAAGATATTAAAAATTAGACCGGTCAATAAACCAATTGAGATAGTAGTTCAAGTCTCAGTTTGTCATATTGAAGATTAACTCCGAGTTAAGCCAGTATTAATTAAAATATATATTTTAAATAAAATACATAAAAGTAGCAAAAACTGGTAGACTCAAAGTACATGATACATCCTTAGGACAAACAAATTCATTAGAAATCGCCCAGCTATTTGAGAAAAAAAACATATATAACATATGCTATAATAATTACTATTTTCGATCATAATTATAGGATAAATTTTTAGTGCAATCTTTTATTTTAAATTTGATTTTTTACTTTTGATCTTTTTAGGTATTGTAATTAGAGAGATTAATGTTATTGTCAATTTTAGAAATAATTTTTTTTTTTTGAATTTACATGTTAAATCTAATTTATTTGGTTTATTGTATGTAAATATTTCTATCCGTAGTTAAATAGTGATTTAATAATTTTTAATGTTAAATTACTCTTTAAAAAAAAAATTGATAATGCCATATTTTGGTTTTGACCTTTGGTCCTGTAAAATAGTTTTTAACTTTTTTCTTAAAAAATATATATATATATATCTAGAGTTCAGTGTTAACAATTATAATTCGGATCCCATCAAGTTTTTTTTTTTTAAATCTAAAACAAAGGGAAAAATAAAAAGAATTATACTCAAACTAATAAGTGCTTTTTTATATAACTAATAAGTGCTATTCACACCACACAAATTGAATCACAAGTTGAAGTAACTTGTAAGAGTGATAAAAGAAACCTAATTATAAAAAATCTAAGAAATAAAATCCGTACATATCTTAATTGATAATGCCATGTTGCCAATAATTCTTTCACCAACTTGAATGACCTTAAAAAAGGGAGGGAAAATTTGGGAAAATTTATTTTAGGGCCCTTTTAACAAGGGAAATTGTAAAAAGGCCCCAAGATTCTGACAATCCCAGAAAAGACCCCGGGACCTTTTCTGAGATTTTCAGAATCTTGGGTGAGTTGTCAACGGGGCTGATATAGTTGTTAACGGGTACTGATATAGTTTTTAAATGTATTGATTTAGTTGTTAGCAAAGTGTTGTTAATGGAACTGATTTAGTTGTTAAAAACCTATTCGTTAACAACTATATCACTAGTTAACAACTCACCCTATATTTTGAAAATCTCAGAAAAGGTCCTAGGGCCTTTTCTGGGATTGTCAGAATCTTCGGACATTTTTTACAATTTCCCTCATTAAAAGGGCATTGAAATGAATTTTCCCAACAAATTTTAGGATGCTTAATAACCAGGTGGCCACAACCTTGAATGATTAGATTGTTGATTAGGTAAGAGGTAACTTCTTATAATTATATAAAATAACACTTCTTTAACTATAATTTTGTTTCCATTATTGACCAATAAATAAATTTATCTTCATTTAAATTATTGGTTTAATAGCTTTGACATATATTATTGGGAAAATGACCCTAAGGCCCCAATTAAGAAAAATAATACTACTTCCAATCCTAATTATAAGATCAGGTTGACTTTTTTTGGAGAGATCAAAGAAGTTAAATAATTTACATAATCCTATCATATGTTGTTTATCCTTAGATTATATCGTATTAGTTTATTAGTCAAACTAATTAGTTTGAAGAAAAAAATAAAAATACTCTAAATTAATTTAATTAGCTTCCTTGATCTCTCTAAAAAAATCAGCTTAATCTAATACTAACTCGGTTCTAATTATAAGACCTAGTTGACTTTTTTAGAGAGATTAAAGAAGCTAAATAAGTTACTTAATCATTTCATATGTCGTATATCCTTATATTATATATTAGTTTATTGGTCAAACTAATTAATTTGAAGAAAAAATAAAAATAAAAATATTCTATAATAATTTAATTAGCTTCCTTAATTTATCCAAAAAAGTCAATTATGTCTTATAATTAGGATTGGAGGGAGTATTAGAAAAGTTTTATAATTTGTCAATGATAACTCTTTCACTCGTCAATTGTTGCTTTTTCACTTCTCTTTGACCGGCTATGAGAATTCGCTGATATTTTTTTTTATTTAAAACCTTAGTGTCATTTTCCATATGTTATTATATTATAGCATGTCAGAACTCAGAAGTGTTATAGCTAGTGATTATTTTTCTTAATCATTTTAAAATGACGGGAATTTTTATTGGCCAAATAAAACAATTAGAATTTAAAGTAAACATTAAAAAAAACAGAAATATTTTATTGATTTGGTTTGAAGCATTAGGTGACTTGGAAACTCGAGGCAAGTGACATATTAAAATGAGGGGATTATTTAAATGTGTATATTTAATTACTAATTAACCTAATCAACTTACCTCGCTGGTAATTGGTCGTCTTGGCCCGGATATTGTATCCACAATCAATGATAAATAAAAATATGAATATTATATTCATACTAGGTTACTATCACTCTCGTCCTACTTATAAATCTAACTTTAAAAAAAACTAAAAACTTTGGTCCTTATTATAAACCCTTTTTCATAGTAATAAATAAAAGTGATACGATTTTATTCTTGTTAAAGATAGAAGAAGAAGAAAGTGGTGAAAAAATATAAATTTATAAAAGGGAAAAATTTAAAAATTATTAATTTAATCAATATTATTGAATTTATTAATTTTATATGTGAAAATTATATAATTTAGACGTATAAATATAATTAAAGTGGTATAGTAGTCTATTCCATGCACATAAATTAAATAAGTGTTTTTAGTATAAGTTTTTTTTTTTTTTTTCATTCAAGATTAATTAAAAAATTAGGAAACAGTTATCTCGATTTTAGGGCCTATTGAGGCAGGGTTGTTTGGATTTATGTTAGAAAAAGTGACTGTGATCCCAATTCGCCTTTGCAAACTAAAATTTGGATGCACCCCCATATCCTTATTATAAAGTATCAACTAACTTTTCTCATAAACCAATAAAAGTAGTTAAATTCAATAAAGTTGTCATAGAATCTAAGTAATTTCTAATATTACCCCTACTAATTGTATTAAACTGATCTAATACTCCCTCTTGTCCTTATTATAAGGCATCAACAATTTTCTCACAAACCAATAAAAATAGTTAGAGTCAATAATATTGTCCTAAAATCTAAGTAACTTCCAATATTACCCCTACTAATTGCACTAAACTCTAATATCATATCAATTATTACTCTCACCCACTACCCTTATTAATTATGGGCAGACATGGAAAAAAATAATCAATGCTCATTGGGAACAAACAAGTGCCTTATAAAAAGGACCAAATAAACTTACTAGTTGGTGTCTTATAATAAAGACAGAGAGGAGTATAATTAATAAGGGTAGTGGGTGAGAGTAATAATTAATATCATATTAGAGTTTAATGTAATTAGTAGGGTAATATTGGAAGTTACTTATATTTTAGGACAACTTTATTGACTCTAACTACTTTTATTGGTTTGTGAGAAAAAAAATAGTTGGTGCCTTATAATAAGGACTAGAGGGAGTATTAATTATTACTCTAATCTACTATCCTTATTAATTATAGGCAGACATGAAAAAAATAAGAGTAAATACCCTTTCTGGTCCCTAACAAAAAACACGGACCCCATTTTGGTCCCTGACAAAAAAAATGTCCCTTTTAATTCATAAAAAGAACGAATAATTGTCGATTGATGGACATTTTGATCCCTCAAAAATTTGCAAAAACTCTTTTTTAGTCTTATAAAAAGGATGAATAAGGGTCGGTTTTTTGTCAGGGACCAAAATGGGGTCCATGTTTTTGTCAGGGACAAGAAATGGTATTTACTCAAAAAATAATTAATGCTCATTGGGAACAAGCAAGTTCCTTATAAAAAAGACCAAATAAATTTGTTGATTGGTGTCTTATAATAAAGACCAAAGGGAGTAAGTTGATCTAGTTTTGGATAAATTTTATAAAAAGAAGTCAGATTAAAAATAACTTATTTGAATAATACATTGAAAACCCAATTTTAAGAGGATTATTTTTTGAAAAAGAAAAAGCTCAAAGTTCGAAAAATTTACTTTAACTTAACAATATTTTTAGTGCATAAATCATTTTATCAAAAGCCAACACAAACATCATTTTGCAGTTTCGACCAGCTTGTTACTCCTTAATGTAACTTTTTTCCCTTCTAAATGTAATGTCAAATATAGCCCCATTTTATGGATAAACTCTAAAAACAAACAATTAATGGTGTGATTGTATGATACTCTTTGGGTCTTTAATATAAGATATAGTTGATTTTTTGGAAAGGTTAAAGAAGCTAAATAAATTTCTTTAAAGTATTGATATTTATTTTTTTATACAAAATTAATTTGTTTGACATATAAACCGATAATCAAATGATATACGACATATGTTATTATTAACTAATTTATTTAAATTTTTTAATATTCCCAAAAAAATTCAATTATATCTTATATTAAAGACATGTGGATCAGTATAATAAGCCAGTACTTTGATGTGTTTTGTAGTGATTTTAAATTTGTAATTCATTATTAAAAAAACATATTCGGATTGCATGTCCAAAAAAAAATATTTGGACTAAAACTAATAAAAATATTTTTGGTAGATAATCAAATGATATTAAATGTAAAAAGTATTTTACAGTTAAATCACTAAAAATGAAAAAAAAAACACAAACAATAAGATAAAAAAAAAATTGAAGGAATATCAAATGATATTAATATAGAAAGTACCTTATAAAGTAATATTTAATATTTAACATAAGGAATGAATATATTTTTATATCCCAAATTATTTTGTAAGTGAATAAAGAATATGTATGCAACAAAATACATAAATATAAGAAAAATTAGATGACCAATTTGTTATTTTTTGACCTGGGTGTATGAGCTCCTACCTATTTTTTTTTTTATATATTTTTATTTTCTATGTTTATGAGAAATCTACCTAACTATTTAATGCTTTTTGTATATTGGTGACTTGGTGAGTGACTGGTTAAAATTATTTTATTATGGAAGTGGTTGTAATTTGTGAATAGAGAGCAAATAGATTTTATATTAATTAATTTGTTTCTTTTTGCGGATATTTGGTTGGTGTTCGAAAAATGAAACCAATGTCTTGCAAAATAGAGGCACATTGCCTGTAACGTTACAGCTCTGACATGATATTAAACGGACGTCTGATATCGTAGTTTAATATAAAAGGACAATTCCTGCTAATTTAAAGCTATGCCCTCTAGTTTAGTTGTAATTTTAAAGCTAGGCTAATACAAAGGTCTCATTTAAGTATTTAACAATGTTTATACTAACTAATATTAGTTCTTAATATAAAATTTAATTAATTTTTATTAGAGAGATTGATAAAGCTAAATAAGTTAGATTAAAGTACCAACATGTGGTTGGTCCAGCGGAATGTGGCTCTGGATTCGTTAAGAGGTCTAGGGTTCGAGCTGCGGTAAAATCACTCGTAATCCGTCTTGTGCGGAGCTATCACCTGTTGGGAGAGTCGTCCTTACCAATGTAAAATCTAGAGTGGTTGCACACTTGCCACCATTTTAAAAAGAATTTTACCAAAAAAAAATTAGATTAAAGTATTTATATTTATTTTTCTCCAAACAAATTTGTGTGATTTTGGTATACGATATAAATATATAAGAAAAATTTTGTCTTAACTTGTATGAACGTGTTTCTCTAATGCTAATTCAAATTACCCTTAAATAATCTATTTTACTTCCTTAATCTATATAAAAAAAAGAGTAAATACCCTTTATGGTCCCTGACAAAAAACACGGACCCCATTTGGTCCCTTACAAAAAAAAGATCCCTTATTCGTCATTTTTAGGGACTAAAAACGACCTTTTGGAAATTTTTGAGAGATCAAAATGTCAACCAATCGACCCTTATTCGTCTTTTTTATGGACTAAAAATGACATTTTTTTTGTAGGGGACCAAAATGGGGATCGCGTTTTTTGTCAGGGGCCAGAAAATGTATTTACTCTAAAAAAAGGGTCAACTAGCTCTTATATTAATGATAAAAAATACGAGTAGTATATTTTAATTCATGTTGACATGAGTGGTAGGATTTTAATTCATGCAATGCCTACCAGTTTGAGGTAAATATAATGGTTAAAGAGAGACAAAACTCCGCGTACATATTTTTACCTTATATACATGAAATTATAATTGAAAAACTATTTTTAAAAGTTTCAATATAATCACCGTTATATTCTAATTAATAACCCAATGCGAGTTTAAATTAATCATTTTAAGTGACTTTACGCTGTGTTATAAGATAAATATGTGAAAAAAGTTTTGTTTAGCAAAACACAAAAGCGATTATTTGTAGTGAAACCGATAGGAGCAAATAGTGTCTGTTTCGATTAAAACCTTACCCAAATAAAAATGTTTTTTTTTTCTCTATGTGTGTAGGCGGGAATATATATAAAAATACCACTCTGGTCTTATTTATATATCCATTTCGAATAAAAAAAATTGGTTATATTTATAAGTTCAGTTTTATATTAATTGTATCAATAAAAATAGAGAAAGAAGAAAAAGTTAAAAATGTTCATTCATAAATAAAGGCAAAGTTGAAAATTTACCACATAATTATTGAGTTAATTACATCACCTTAGTATGTTGATTTAGTTAAAAATAACTTATAAATAGAATAAAAGTAACAAATATATAAAATGAGTTTTATATTAGGGTTAAAGGATTTGTAGATATTATCAGGAGCGTCACAAAAAAACAATTGAAGGGACCAAATTGGCCAACGAATTATTAAAAAGTGAAAAAAAAACACAATTTTGAACAGATTCGCTAATGAACTATTACCCCATAACTGTCTTGGTGTCTCCGTCTTCCATTGACTGTTACAGTGTCGACGACGTCGGCATCTCCAAAGCTTCCATTGTTGCTAGATGTTTCACTCACCTCTTGAACTCATCTAACATCCACAATTTTCGACCACGCGCCTTGCACCACTGGTTGCGTCCCTTCGATGCCACAACCGAAGAACGCGGCGCCAGGCGCGCTTGCATGAGTCCCATCTCTATTGGTGTTTTCCTTATCCAACAAGAAGGCTTAACCGCTCTTTTCTCTCGCGTCTCGCTACCGTCCTACACCGAGTGCCTCATATTTTAACGTAATAATCATAGTTTGTTTTTTTAATAGTTATTTGATTTTTTTCACTTTTTAATAATTCGTTGGCCAATTTGGTCCCTTCAATTGTTTTTTGTGCCATACGCTCCTCGGGTAATAGATCGTTGGCAAATCTACACCTTAACCCTTATATCAATTTATGTAAATGTGCTTTTATAACACTAACTTACATATAATATATTTATAGAAAAGAGGAAGAAGGACAAAAGAGTAGAGAGGTGGTTTAACGTCCAAGGCGCGGCATTCTCCTCCGTATTTTACGCCTTCCTCCTTATAATATTGTGGTCAATTTCTTATTTTCTGCCCCTCATTATTAAATGAATATTGACCAATCAAAAAAATACTATTATTTGTTACCAATTATTTATATGTAAACAGCCTAAAATTTCTAAGTGTTTACCAACAGTAATTATCAATTAATCCTACTAAAAAGGTTTTGACTCCTTAAGATGATTGGGGGCCAATTTTTTGTTTTCTTTGGCTAGCTAATGGTGGAGAAATTCTTTGGGATTTATTTTTTTAACTAAAAATTAACATTTTTCTTGATTTGTGCATGTTAGATGATATTTATTTTTCTGTATTATTCCAATTTTATCAGATGGCCTAGAAAGCTCGAAATTGACTTTTAGATTCTAAAAGCCAGTTGGAGTCAGAAGTTAGAGTCCATATTACATGCTTATGCTTATGTGCATATTATTAGGTGCTTATACATCTAATTAGAGGTATAAGCATATTTTTTTTTTAGTTTTTTTTTATATATTGTATTTATTTTGATCTAAATTATATGCTACTTTCTAAGATTTTTTGTGCATCCAGTATCTCAAATTAATTAATTTTCAGTTCTGCATTTATGCAGTAACACCGGTATTATGAAAATTAATTAATTTGAGATACTAGAAAAAAAAAATAAAAAAAAAAAAAATATAATATATATATATATATATATATATATATATATATATCTCAGAAAACAACATATGATTGAAATCTAAATAAATACAATATATAATTTTTTTAAAAAAAAATATACTTATACCTCTAATTAGAAGTATAAGTACCTAATAAGCACATAATCATAAATATGTAATCTGGACTCCAAAAGTTATGTTTGAATTAGTATTGGAAGCAAATGGGTTTTCCTTAAAAATTTTGTTGAGATTGAAGTAATTTTTGTAACTTTTTACTTTTTTGAATTTTATTTAAAGTTAAATATTCTAAAACTAACTTTTCAATATATTATCTAAATAAATTTATGTCAAAATAAAATATTTATAAAAGTTTGTCTAAAACATAAATCACATTATATTTAATTAACTTTTATCATAATTTTAATTTACAAAAATGAAAAATTACTTTTGCACATTTTACTATTTTAAGTCCAAATAAAATCAATTATGTACGTCCATGCAAATAAAGTAATCTTTAAAAGAGTGGTCCTTTTTTACACAACAATACTCAAATTTTACTATTTATCAGATATCACATGCCAAAAACAAATTTCACAGTTTTGTTTTTTACTTACATCTTTTTGTCCATTTTCTACATTCCATTATTATTACCCCATTAGAGGTCCAACAGAAACAAAGCATATAAATACTAAGATATTAAAAATTAGACCGGTCAATAAACCAATTGAGATAGTAGTTCAAGTCTCAGTTTGTCATATTGAAGATTAACTCCGAGTTAAGCCAGTATTAATTAAAATATATATTTTAAATAAAATACATAAAAGTAGCAAAAACTGGTAGACTCAAAGTACATGATACATCCTTAGGACAAACAAATTCATTAGAAATCGCCCAGCTATTTGAGAAAAAAAAAACATATATAACATATGCTATAATAATTACTATCTTCGATCATAATTATAGGATAAATTTTTTAGTGCAATAGTTTGTAGTACAAAATTGCACTATAAACTTTGTCCTATAATTAGGACCAGAGAGAGTAATATATTTCTACATAATCCATGTTAAAAGGACTAAACCAATTTAATTAAAATTTTAAATATTATAAAAAAGACGGGAGGAGTATATTTTTATATAGAGTAAATACCTTTTCTGATTCCTAATAAAAAACACGGACCCCATTTTGCTTCAAAAAAAAAACGACCCTTATTCGTCCTTTTTATGGGACTAAAAATGACCTTTTGGAAATTTGTGAGGGATCAAAATGTCCATCAATCAACCTTTATTCGTCCTTTTTATGGACTAAAAATGACTTTTTTTTTCAGGGACCAAAATGGGGTCCGTGTTTTTTGTCAGGAACCAAAAAAAGTATTTACTCTTTTATATACTATCAAAACACTTTTTTTAATGTTTGTTCATCTCTTTTTTCATTATCCTCTCTTCTCTTCTTTTTCTTAATAAAACTTCTTTCTTCTTGGAGTTCCTAATTTTTTTTAGCAGTTTTTCTTAACAAAAAAGTGACCCGGGTCAACCCCTCATTCAAAATTTACCCTAAGTTAATCCAGTTTACCTTGGATTGGGTCGGGTAAGGTCACACCCATAGTAGTTAAAATCTCGATTTATCACTGAGATTTTACGTTTTTACGATTTTTTTCATTAAAACGATTTTACTAATTTTTCAAACGCTTTTATGTTTTTACAATTTTTTACGATTTTTTTTACATTACGATTTTACGTTTTACGATTTTTTATCCTTCTTCCGCTTTTACGTAAAATCTCGATCTTAACTATTTTCTTCACACCAAGTCATTTTTCTCCTAGTTTCTTTGCTCACCTGGATAGAGCACATGAACAAGACACTGGTTCCGAGATTAACCCGATTGATTTAGTCCGGTTTTTAATACTACGATAAATTCAACATTTTATCTGAATTTTTGTTTGAAAAGGGGGGAAAAAACATAATAAATTATTAATTAATTATAAAATACCAATAGCGTCTAACTTTAAATAAATATTATAAAACATATTTAATATCATTTTCCTCCTTGGGTTGGGGTCTATATAACCTTGATGCCACCCCATCAATCTTCTTCCCCCTTTCCTCTCTCTCTCTCTCTCTTCTCTTCGCTTTTGATTCGCTTTTTCTCACTTTCTTCTCTCATCTTCCTTTTCCACACCCACATCTGTCTCTCTCTCTCTCTAACACACACGCACTTAAATCCAACTATATTGAAACCCCATTCCATTACAATTCATCACTTCGTTCCATCCTAATTCTTCATCATCCTCACATTGCTACTCAATTTCTCAATTCTCTCTGCTTTCTAATGTGAAATCCTGAAGCATTTGCCTCTTAATTTCTGTGTAATTCAACTGACCTGCTTCAATTCTCGTTTGATTCTGGTTTCTGTGTGTGTGATCTTGTGATCTCATTTGGTTCCTTCAATGGAAAACGAATTCTTTCTCAATGCCGCTTCCCTTCACTTCGAACCTTCTTCTTCTTCAATGCCTACGTGGCAGTCGATTTCATCCGCCATGGATGTTCAAGTTCAAGCTCAAGCTCCCGTCCTCAATTGCGCTTCCGAGCAGCCCCAAGATTGCTTCTACAACAACGCCAAATGGGATAATAAGTCAACAGATCATCACGGTCTTCAATTCGATTCAGCTCTGAGCTCGATGGTTTCTTCGCCAGCGGCGTCAAATTCCAATGTTATGCCCAACAATGAGAATTTAATGATCAGGGAATTGTTAGGGAAATTGGGGAACCTTGGTGCGTCTCCTTACATTAATGGCGGAAATAGCACTGATACTTCGTGTTATAGCACTCCCCTGAGCTCGCCTCCGAAGATGAACATGATGAACCAGATGGTGAAAGAGAACTTGCCCAATTTAGGGAAATCGATGGTTTTAAATTCTAATGTTGCAGAATTCTCATCTGATCCTGGTTTTGCAGAGAGAGCTGCCAAGTTTTCTTGCTTTGGAAGCAGGAGCTTCAATGGCAGAACATACCAACTAGGCATGAACAACGGTCAATTGTCTCTAAGATCTACTCCATCAATGGAAAATGAGAAGCTCGCTAGGGTTTCAAGTAGTCCTGCTCTGAAAGCACTTGGTGGATCTCAAACAGAAGTGGCGAATTCCCAAGAGGAATCAACAATCTCTGAGCAAACCCCAAATGGGGAAAATGGTGTGAATGTGAAATCCAGGAAAAGAAAAGCTTCTTCTTCCAAGGGAAGCACCAGAGAAACTTCAACATCAACCAATCCTACTCCCAAGGTAAATGTGATTTCTGATAACTAGCAACTCAGAATTGTTTGAATTCAGGTTTTGATTGAGTAAGGTTAATTAATTCCTGAGACCAAAATGGTGTTTGTTTTTTGCATTTTCAGGCTAACGAAACTAACGAAGATTCAAATGCTAAGAAGCGCAGCAAACCAAATGAGAGTGAAGGGAATGAAAATGGAAGTGTGAAGGTAGATGAGGAATCAAAAGGAGGTACGACTAGCAATAATGGAGGAGATGAGAAACAGACCAAGAGTAACTCATCAAAACCTCCTGAACCTCCAAAAGATTACATTCATGTCAGAGCAAGAAGAGGCCAAGCCACTGACAGTCACAGCCTTGCAGAAAGAGTAAGAATCACAGATCAATTCATGATCCATCTCCATTGACTTTTCTTCTGGTTATATGACAGTGAGATATTGGACTTTTTCTGTGATATTTGATATTTCCCCCATAAAAAAAGAAGAAATCTAACAGCGCTTATTCTCATATTCTCAGAAAAAAAAAAAATTAAAAGTGTTGAGAGATTTCTAGTCTTTCCTTTGACATTGAACTAAACTTATACTTCTAAATAGGTCCGAAGGGAAAAGATCAGTGAGAGGATGAAGTTTCTCCAAGATCTTGTACCAGGTTGCAATAAGGTATGCAGAAAAGTTGAACCAGAGGAGTTCTGATATTTTCTATATATATGAGCTGCTTTACTGATTTAGGAATGAACCTAATATTATTATTTTGTTTTTGTAGGTCACTGGTAAAGCACTTATGCTTGATGAAATCATAAACTATGTGCAGTCATTGCAGCGTCAAGTTGAGGTAAAACCAGTCTTTGCCTATAAGCATCTCATGACTCTGATAAGAGATGGTCATCATCATCATCATCATAATTTTTCTTCCTCATTAAGCATGCTTTATTTATTTATTAAACTTTTTTATTTCTTTTATTTGCAGTTTTTATCTATGAAACTGGCTTCTGTCAACACCAGGCTGGACTTCAACATTGAAAATCTAATCCCAAAAGATGTAAAAGTCCTCAAGACTCAACATGATGATTTTTTCTCTTCTCTTCAATAACTTTTTATTTTTATTTTGCTGAATTGGGATTTTTTTTCCCTTCCTTTTCAGATGCTTCAATCAAGTAACTCTTTGGCACACCCATTATTCCCTCTTGATTCCTCAGCACAAGCCTTTTATGGGCAACTGACTCAGCAAAACCCAGGAATCCTCAATAACATTCCTAATGGTGTTATGTCCCACAGCACAGTAGACCCATTAGAAACTGCCTCTCTGTGCCAAAACATGGGCATGCAATTACCTGCCCTTAATGGCTTTAATGAAGGTGGTTCTCAGGTAAAATCCATTTATACCCTAATTCCTCCATTAAAGTGCCTGCAAAAAGCTTCCCCTTTTTACTGAGTTCATATTTTGTTCTGTAATTCTCAGTTTCCAGTAGCATTCTGTGAGGATGACCTTCACACCATTGTTCAAATGGGATTTGGCCAAAGTGGAGCTGGAAAATCACCCAGTCATTCCCAGAACTTCAACGGTAATACAGGAGAAAAGAGAGAACACTTTTGAATTTGTTGAAAACATCATTTTCATCAGACCCAAGAGATTGAGATATATATATATATATATATTATAATTTTATATTCATGCAATCAAGTTAATTTGTTGTTTTTGTGTCCATTGCAGGTTCAAATCAAGTCACTCATCTCAAAGTTGAACCCTAATGACCCTTCCATTACGCCTGAATTGAGGGTTAGAAAGGAAGATTGCTGTATACAAACAAGAGATTTAATTCCAACAACCCCCATGAATTATTTCTAAAAAAGCCTTTTTTAATCTCTCTCTAGGTCTATCCTGTAGAACTAGAACCCTTTTTTTGTTTCTTCCTAAAATTTTAGCCCACTCCTTTAATTCCTAATCTGCTGGGAGCTGTTCTTTCTATCCCAAGTCTCAATTTTTATATATATATATTTTTCATTAAAATTGTACACCTATTCAATGTAAAATCTTAGGACTCTCTCTCTCTCTCTCTCTCTGGGGAGATCTGTATTATTCTGAGGTGCAGATTATTATTTCTGGTGCACCAATTGTAAGATATTATATAATTATAATGCTAATTGAAGGTGAAAGTTTTATTGTTATACCTATTCATGATTCAATTTTGAGATATCAACATCAATTCTTTAGCGCGTTGATAGATAAAAATGAGGATTAAAGGTCATGTCAGTTAAGGGATGAGCTAAATCGCGTAATCTGGTAGATATGCTTTTGATTCTCTCATTTTTGTGTTGTAACCAGCTGTATTAGTGGGGTCTCTACCTTTTGCCTCTCAGAAAAAGTCTAATTACAATGATTAGGACATTTGGTTAACTAGAGAGAGAAAGAGAGAGGAGAGAGAGGGTTATGGTCAACCATAATTTCTGGCATTTGTTGGACTTCTCTGCAATTTCCTAATTTCCTTATCTCTACCAAGAGAACCTTATCTCTAGGGGGAAAATTGGATAGAAAAATCAAATAGAGGGAGTTAGACTTTTTTTTTTTTTTCCTACTCAATATTTAAAAATTTCATTGAATTCTAGCCAATTGAGGGAACCATGAGGGTCACACAAAGTTCTTTTAACAGTTTTTAGTTAACTACTTCCTCCAATTCTACATGTAACAAAATGTTTTTTTTTTTTAAAGAAAAAGAAATAACATGGTTTTATTTACAAGAAATAAGTTTAAAATTTTTAGTATCATTTTCTATTTCTTTCCTATTTTTTATAATCTTTTTTTACACATCTCGGAATTCGGTGTTTCTTTAAGATCTTAGTATTAAGTATGGAGGTTTTACAACTAATATGCCTGTTCTCAATGTTCTTTTTTTAGCAATGTGGGATTCAAAGTCAATACGTCCACTTTATAATATAAACCGTCACCAAGTTAAGTATCATTGGGTATTTATTTTCTACTCCCTCCGGTCCTAATTATAAGACATAATTGATTTTTTTGGAGAAATTAAGGAAGCTAATTAAATTACTTTAGAGTATTTTTATTTTTATTTTTTTCTTCAAAATAATTAGTTTGACTAATAAACTAATATATAATCTAAAGATACACAACATATAAAATGATTAAGTAACTTATTTAGCTTCCTTAATTTCTCCAAACAAAGTCAACTATGTCTTATAATTAGGATCGGATGTAGTATTGATTATAGGTTAGTCTTATTGAATTAATTAGCTATTCAATCATTCTCTCTCTCATGCTTTTCCTATAAATAATGGTGTTTTTAGAAAATAAGTTATATATATATATATATATATATATATATATATATATATATATATATATATAGTGTTTAATTTAAGCAATAAAATTATTTATCTTTTATAATAAAGATAGGAGAAAATAAATATTCAGGAGTTGAACTCCAAACTACTGCTTTTTTTGTTTTTGGAGAAAAAAACAATGGTATGACTGACTGACTTAGTGAGATAAAATATTAGAAATACGAATAAATTGTGTCATACACTGAGTGTCTTCAATGATAAGAATAGTAGAATACAAAATAATTGTGGCT
This sequence comes from Acacia pycnantha, assembly GCA_025563575.1. Classification (NCBI taxonomy): domain Eukaryota; kingdom Viridiplantae; phylum Streptophyta; class Magnoliopsida; order Fabales; family Fabaceae; genus Acacia; species Acacia pycnantha. Next base: position 340,175 of record JAMWYP010000155.1, read on the forward strand.
TTGTCAGTGAAATCTAGAGGTTAGGAATTAGAAGTTAGAACCACCCCTTTTTTAAAAGGAGAAAGAAAAAGAAATTAAAATAATATATGGAAGTATTAGGCAGCAAAAGAATCCCAGGTTGGAAGTGGTGAAATTCTGACTAGGCCCAATGAATCAAAGACCTAAATCATCTCACCAACTTTTATTAGTGACCCTTTGATGTTTCAACTGGAAAAGGGGGTCGGACATTCTCACTAAAGAGAAGGGGTTTGATTATGAAATTGGTCAAGGTGCTAGGAGAGGTATCTTAACTCTTGGGTACCTAGGTAAATGTCTAAGAGTAATAGATTGCTCGCCCTGTTCAACATTGGTATCACTTAGGAGGAAGGGAGACTTCGCTCTGCCCTTAGATATTGAGTGAGCGCAACCCCTTTCCTAAAATTTTAGTAACAAAAAAAAGTTTATTAGTGTATTACCCAAAAAAAACCTTTTATCAGTGAAAATTGCAATAAGGTGTTAACTTAGAGGAAATATAACTTAAAAGTCCCTTAAAATCTGCAAATCTCGTGAGACATTTAGGTAATACTCCCTCTGGTCCTTGTTATAAGGACCCAATTAGCAAGTTTATTTGGTCCTTTTTATAAGACACTTACTTATTCCCAATGAGCATTAATTATTTTTTTCATGTCTGCCCATAATTATTAAGGGTATAGGGTGAGAGTAATAATTAATATGACATTAGAGTTTAGGGCAATTAGTAGGGATAATATTGGAAATTACTTAGATTCTAGGACAACTTTATTGACTTTAACCACTTTTATTGATTTGTGAGAAAAGTTAGTTGGTGCCTTATAATAAGGACCATAGGGAGTACAATCTAAGTATGAAAGGACAAAAATATCCTTAGTAAAAAGAGAAAAAGGATTCTTGGAATTTCGTGTTTTCCTTTTCTTTTCTTGTTTCTACTGATTGGTGAGTCTCTCATCATTCCTATCTTACTTCATCTTGCTGATCATCGGTGTCTTTTCTTCTTTTGATTTTTTAAATCCACGTGCCATTGTCCATTAACATCAACTTTCTTTTAGGATTTCCTCTTATTGGTTCAATTTGCGGTCTACTCCTCTCTTCACGTGTCTCTGTTTGGGTATCCTCTTTGAGTTCTGGGTTTAGAATTAAGAGTTTTTCACTTAATTATCTTCTCTTCAAATTGAACCAAAAGCTTCACTAACTCCTCCTCGTTGCGCATAGGCTCTTTGAGAGCTCTACTCAAATCGCCAATGTTTTTGCGATCAATCCACTTCTGAATCTCAGACTCGATGAGCGATGGGTCTGTGCTTAACACAGAATGCTTCGCTGTTGACGATGATGAAACTGCAGGAGCAGTGCAATTGGGCTCCGGTCGAGGGTCCTGAGAATCCAAATTGAGGATAGGAGTGGGAGTAGAGTTGGGTGGTGGATGTGGGACGGCCTTGGCGGGGTGACAAAAAGGGCTCTGGATGAGATAGAAGAACAATTGGGACGAAGATCTGAACAATCTTGGTTTATTTTTGTCTGCATTTTTTTAAAGGTTTAATGTATTTGCTGAAATATTTTTTCTGAGTACTCTCATTATAAGTCACCAACTAACTTTTCTTACAAACCAATAAAAATAATTAAAGTCAATAAGTTGTCATAGAATCTAAATAATTTCCAATATTACCCCTACTAATTGAACTAAACTTTAATATTATATTAATTATTACTCTCACCCATTACCTTTATTAATTAGGGGCATACATGGAAAAAAATAATCAATGCTCATTAGGAATAAGCAAATACCTTATAAAAAAGGACTAAATAAACTTGCTAGTTAACGACCAGGATTCTCTCCAATACCACTCCCATCCGCTGCCCTCCTCTCAGCAGATAGTTAGTGCGCTAGTTATAATAACAACCAGAGGAAGTATGTCTTATTGTAAAAAGAAGAGAGAAAATATTAGTGGGATTTACTCACTTTTATGTAGGTGTGAAAGAGAAAATATTGGGAAAATCCATACAGGGGCCCAATTAAGGCCTAGAATCTCAAAAAAGACTCAACAACTTTTAGATCCCATAAAGGGCCCTAGGGCCTTTTCTGGGATTTTTCATTAAAACGTTAGTTGTTAACGGGGCTGATATAGTTGTTAATCGGGGCTGATATTATTGTTAATGTGACTGATTTAGTTGTTAAAATATTATTGTTAATGCGACTGATTTAGTTGTTAACATGTATTGATTTAGTTGTTAATGAGGCTGATTTAGTTGTTAACGTTTTAATGAAAAATCCCAGAAAAGGCCCTAGGGCTCTTTGTGGGATCTGAAAGTTGTTGGGGCCTTTTTGAAATTCTGAGCCTTAATTGGGCCCTGTATGAATTTTCCCAAAAATATTTCTGCAGCAAAATCATTAAACATTTAAAAGTCTTTTCAAAACTAGATTATATTACTCAAATGTGCCCTAGGAGACTAGGATTTGCTTGTAAATTATAGATTTCAAGAGATCTTTCAACTATATTTTTTTTTTTCTAATTTGGGACCTAAGTGCAATTTTTCCCATAAAAAATAGTGTGAGGAAGAATCAAACAGCATGCACAACAAATAAATGGATTAAAATACGAAAGGATAAATCACTAACACGGCAAAATATGATTGGGTGATTGTAGGTTTTGGAGACAAATGCTGTCAGATTTACAATTTTTTATTATTATTTCTTTATCTTCTTTTTTATTAAAAAATAAAACAAGCATTTTATAATACACGTTATGATGTCAAACTATTCTGTATACAGCACCTCAATCAAAAGCATTGTTATTATGATTATTAATTAATTAATTAATTAAAACACAGTAATAAACAATGGTTAAAGCTGCAAAACCAGAACTCTGGACTTTTGCTAATCAATCTTTCACAAAAAGATAACTTTCATTTTTTTAAGGAAGAATAAAAGTGTCTTTTTTTTTTTTCCTAACCTAGAACTCCAATACAAGTCCCTTTTCATGTTCACCGAATGGGAAAATTATATTTAAAACTCATCTCTTAAAATATCTACATTAGTGGGTTTTTAAAAAAATATTATTTTTAAAGAAGTTGCATTCAAATTTTGTTAAATATATTGTGATATTTTTAAAAATGTTGTTAAATTTAAGAAGAAGTACTAGCAATTGTAATTTTAATAAACTTAGAAAATGTTAACATAGGTTTAGACTTGTACAAAGAAAGCGGCTGAAGACCGCGGTAAAAATGTTAGATCATACAATATGAAGTTCTTTGAAAAGGGATAAAGAAAGACCCAACAAAAGGTCAATAGAGTTATTTAATGAGACCTCTTAGTTAACAATCTATCTGAAATTTTTGTTGTTGACAGAGTATAATAATATCGTGTAATTCATGTAACTGACTCCACCTAATGAAGTAAGACTTAATGTTATTAAGAAAATGTTAACATAAATATTTGGAGATTCGGGATATAAATGTAATTGTAGCTAACAAAATCAATAATAAAATTTACATAGAGCGTTAAGAATGACTGGTTGTGGGTCGTTCCATCTAAATTGGTAGTCTCGTGTTTGAACCCTGAATACGCAGCCGCGATGATTACTTGGAGACAATGAGGTTCCCCTCATTGTAGTTTTATATTTCCACAAATTGGATTAGTTGGTTGTTAGAAACTCCAAATACCAAGAGGGTAAATAAATAAAAAATGAATGATAAAAGGGAAAAATTACATTGAGGTCCCAAGCTACAAAAAATACTAGTAAAAGGTACATTGAAATCTTCCTAGGTCCCATGGGAGTTTTGGGTAATATAATTAAATGTCAAAAAACTCAATTACCTTAGGAATTGGCTGATTGACTTGTCAACACAGGCACATGGACTTGTTAAGGGCCACCTATATACTCTTTAATGGTCGCCCATGGATTTGTTAATGGAAAAAACCATTGACAAGTCTATGGGCGGTCTTTGACAGGTGAAATAACTGACATTAAGGGTACTTGGATCTTTTGACATTTTGATTATATTATTCAAAAGTCCTACGGGACTTAGCTTGCCTGCAAATTTGATATTTCAAATGACATTTTACTAGTATTTTTCCTAGTTGGAACTTCATTGCAATTTTCAACTTTTATTTCTATTTTTTTTTAACTATAAACTTCTTTTTATATTATTTCAAAAAAAAAAAATATATGTGTTATTCTCAGAAAATTAATAAGAACAATAAAATAATTAACAACTCGTTTCATTGAAAAATCACATATTTAAAATTTTAAAGTTTAAATGGTATTTTCTTAAAAATTTTCATAAAATAAAAGCTTTGCATTTATTTATTGGCTTTTTTCCCGACAAAAACTGGTAACTGATAAATGAAACATAAAGTTGATAAAAACGTATCCAGAGTGGAATTGCTGGTATCCAAATATAAAAGCTCTTTTTTTTTTAATGACAAAAAAAAAGATAATAATAATAATTGATTAGTTTGAGCACTTTTACTTTCTGCTACAATTTTTAATCAATTCTTTTTCTTGAGATGATGTTGTCTCTGTCAGAAATTACCGTTTTTAAGGGCACAAAAGATAGATTTGGTGGGTGCAGGCAGCAAAGCATTATGGAATCTATTCCTTCATCCTTAATTCACTCCAATTTAACTAATAATTTAATAGTGGTATATTCCTTTTTAATCAAGTTATTAGTTATTCATGGCCATAATACTGATTAAATTAAGTCACTTTTAATATTTATAATATTAAGTATGAACATATATAAGCAAAATAAATATAAAAATAAATACAAAAAAATACCATATCTTTACATTAAAAATTACTGGCAAAATTAATTTGCAACTCCCCATAGTTTCACCTAATCCTTATCATGGACCTTGTAATTTTAGGTAACTGATGGAAAAAACTATAATTGCATGATTAAAAATTAGGTAAAACTATAAGGATTTACATGTTAATTTTTCCAATTATAAAAGCAAACCATACTACTCCCTCCGATCCTAATTATAAGACATAGTTGATTTTTTGAAGAAATTAAGGAAGCTAATTAAATTACTTTAGAGTATTTTTATTTTTGCTTCAAAGTAGTTAGTCGACTAATAAAGTACTCCCTCCGTCCTAATTATAGGAGCAATTTAACCGATTTTGGGAGAATTAAGGAGAGGAGTTAAATTAGTTAATTTTACTCATTTTCCTAAAATGTCCTTATATAAATTTAAAATGACACAAGTTGCCCTAATTATAAGTGTTTCTAATTTGTCTTACGTTAGATATCCATGACATATTAGTTTATATATGTATGTTAGTTGCTTTTTATAGCCATGTGTATACATATAGATCGATATACATATATATGTACAAACATATATATATAAATGCTTCTAATAATAAGTATAAATAGGGGTATTATAGGAAAAATTGACAAAATTTAAAACTTGCTCTTATAATTAGGACCAAAACCAACTCCAAAATTTGCTCCTATAATTAGGGACGGAGGGAGTAATATATAATCTAAGGAAATACAACATGTGAAATGAATAAGTAACATATTTAGCTTCCTTAATTTCTTCAAACAAAGTCAATTATGTCTTATAATTAGGACCGGATGTAGTATTAAATATATAAGAAATGTTATATAACTTAATTTTTCTCTATTAATGCATGCGGTAATTTTGATTATTTTCTTATTTAGATATTTTTTAAAAAATATTTTGAAACAAAACAAAATAAATAAAATTGTTAAAATCCTAAAAAATCAAATAAAAATAATAAAATTTAGAACTTCACCGTACATAAAATTTTCAAACTGAAATGATTTTTGCTGTACATTACATAAAGTTGGTAAAAATTAGACTCAGAAAATAATTTTTTAAAATATATATTTTCAATTAACAAATCATCACAACAACAAAATTACAATCTAATTGATTTTTTTTTTCCTCCTAATTTTATCCACCGATTTTGACTTCATAAAATCATGTGTAATCGTGTAGAACTTTTCATTCAAAGATGCTTTGGCATTAAAATTCTAACTAATTCGAATCTCTTTTTGAATTTCTCACTTACCCAGAAGGATCAACACATATTTTCTTACCTTGATTTATTAGTTTCTTTATCTAATTTTCTTCAAACACAACTTTCTATCAATCAACTAGAATTTATAGAATGGAAAAATGAGTCAGTTTTGGTGAAGAGTTAGGATATTATTTATATAATAAAAAGAATGAAATAAATTAAATTTTGCAGTTCAATGGTCATAATCAAATACTGAAATCAATGTCCCTAGCTATTATCAAAAGGCTTAACACAAAAAAGAAGGAGATGAAATTGAAAGAGGGGCCTTCTAAAATTAGGTTTAGGTCGTCCTTCTAAAACTACAAGTGAAAATGAGGTCCTACCATACCAGAATGTTTTTATTATTTTCTTAAAAATTGTTAATGTTGTTATTATTATTTGGGAGATTTTGTTAGGCACTTTGTACAATTTGATCATTAGGGTAGGAATGCCCTACAAAGTAAAGCTGTTTTAGTTTTGGGGTCCCCTCTTCTATCTGTTTCTATGCTTTTCGACTTAGGATCAACCAAATCATCATTTTCATTACGACACGTTCTATACATAAAGTTTCAATGTGTAACGAAATATCTCCTTGGGTTTTCTTATATCAAAATGAAAATTACTCAAAAATTAAACCTTGATTGATATTGAGGACCACATTCAAGTATGATTATTTTTTCACATATTTATATCTTTTTTTTTTTGATATTATCATCCGATATTCAGTTCGGAGTTCATAACTGCCCCTTTCAACACAAATATCTCTTCTGGAACTTGAATTTGAGACCTTATCTAGTGGGGCCTTATACGGTTAGATATGTGCAAAAAAAGAAAGAAAGATGATTTGATACATTTAATTTTACACTTATTTAATTTTTCGTTCGAAAAAGAGAAAGAGAAGAGAGAGGTGAAAATGATTTGTAGATGTATAGAGAAAAACTCGAGTAAGGGTAAGTTTAAATCTTATCCTTAACATGAGAGAACGAGTTACAGGTGACTTATAGTACAGATGAAGGTAATATGTATGTTTAAAATTAAAATGTACATCACAAGTTTAATTACCACTCTACATGTTACAAAATTCTCTTAATTTTCACTAATTTAATTGACTAAAACAAATAATTAATAAGTACAACATATTTTGTGTAGGTTAATTAGAGAAAAGATGTGTTACAACCAAGGTTGTCAAACTCACGAGTCTAAGCAAACTTGTGACAATGACATAAACTTATATTATGAACTCGAATCGGTAAACTCGTAAGAGTTTACTTTTATAATTAAATATGTATTAACAATGTATAATTAAATAGTTTAAATATAAAATGACAATAATTTAATTTAAATATATTTTAAATCCAAATAATTGAAAATAAATATATCAACATTCATAATTTATTATATTTAATAAAAAAATTTCTATAAAATTCATATATGAAGCTGTTGAGGATGACAAAATTGAAAAAAAAAAATTAACACAATTTTGTAAGTTACAAACGTAAAAACGATAAATTCGGTGTGTAAACTTATGAATTTATCTGAGTTTACAGTTGACACGATTTTACTAGAGACTTGACTCGATTTAGTAAGGTAGAAACGTAAAACGGTAAACTTAGAGAGTGAACTCACGAGTTTGACAACAATGGTTACAACTTAATCTCAATCTGCAATGTTTTGAATTGAATCATAATGTAATTCACCAATCTCCTGACTAGTCAACTCAATCTAACTTAATTTATAGATATTATGTATTAAACCATGTTCTAATTTATTCATTAATCTATATATCCAATCCTAACGATCAAATTTCAAAACACTGAACCAAACATAACATGTTAAAAATATGTTTTAAAATTCTTCTCATTAAGTCCTCTATTAAGGACAAGAGTATGTATGTATCATGTATGTACTTTTATTTGAGTACATTTTGTGAAATTGTAAAAGGAAAGACACGCGTGCATGTGTAAGAAATTTTGATAGCTGTATTAATTAGTACGTACAGATATCATGAATGAAGTTTCCAAATTGGAAATTATGTTGTGACCTTTGTCTCTTTTAGATAGGGTTGAAAAACTTAAAAAACACTTTGACGATAACTGCAATAATTAATCTCACCAACCAAATTAAGCCTATAATTTGAAGGTCAGCTTCATCAATCTCTGGGTATTTTTTCTGCATCATTTTAAAGTCTTTCCCTCTCAAAATTACTTGACATGACCCATTCACTTTATTTGTTAAAAGCAAAATTATTCTCACCAAGAAGAAAGGCTAAGGCAAATAATTATGTGAATCTTCAAATTTCTAGACTTTTTTTTAATTATTATTTGGTATTTTCTTGTTCGTTTTGGCGGGAAAAGTTACTGATAGAGGAAACAATGATGGAAGAAGAAACGACTTTGCGTCTCATTTGGGGTCTCTCTCTGTGTCTTGTCGGTTAAATCATATATAGTCACTTACGTCTAGCTTCTTCTTTCTTACATGCACACGTGTCATGCTCTTAAAAAATTCAGAAGCTATTCTGAAACTATCAGTAAATGAAGATGCAGTATTCTCTTGAATTAAACTGATCATCATTTCTACAAAAACATGGTAAGCAGAACAACGAAAGATAAAAGAACTCAACAAAGCATAACATCAATCTCATTCTTAGAGCTTAAGGATGGGTTACAATGAAATTCATTCTCATACTTCTTTTGAAGGATGGAGATTACAATACCCTTCGGCACACTTAAACATGTTCGATGGCAATTACCTCACTAGTTAATGTACATTATGATAGCCATAAATATAATTAAGTAGGCAATTTAAGTAGTCATTAGCTTGCTTAATGATGATTTGAGATCATTAAAACCTTCAGTTGCAAACATTGAAGGTGCATCATGCATGACAATGATTAAAATGGTGAATTAATTAGACATATAGTTCTATAAAAGAGTGCTTAGTAACACGTTTAACTTTTTTTTTTTTTTTTTATATACAATTTTTAGGAAAGGGGTTGGGTTCACCCACGATCCAAGGGCAAAACGAAATCTCTCTTCTTCTTAGGTGATACCGATGTTGGGTAGGGCGAACTGTCTATTACCCTTAGGCGTTAATCTAGACACCTAGGAGCTAGTAACACGTTTAACTTGTGTACAAGGGACGAGGACAATCGTCAAAGTTTAACTGTGTTGGCCTCTGGTGAACTGTTGTTGTATGTACGAACCCACTCTTCCTTTTAGCCCATTTAGCAGCCCAAAATCACATGTTACATTTGGATATTTTCACTCCCAAGCAATACGAGACTTATTCCTTTAACACAACTATACATCACAATATCATTTTGGTAAGTTTTGGATTCAATTTAAACAGCACGTAATTCAACATACAAATGTAGTCCAATATATTATTCACCATGCCTTCATTTGATTCCCACCCAACAACGTAACATGCATCCTCTTTTATAACATGCCCCTTTGAAACGGATCCTGTCACAAAAACAAAACAAGAACAAATTCATATTCAATGATGACATTGTTTAATTAAGAACATAGACAAAGATATAATAATTGTTAAAACCTTAAAGTTTTCTAAGAATACCGCATATGAATATTAATTACCTTATGAATTGACACTTTTATAAAGTGATATCCTCCCATATCCCTTCTTGATGATCATTTCTTATGCCGGTTCATTATCCGCTTCATCTTCTTCGTTCATGTCGGTAGACCCCTTGTAAAGGAGTACTCTCGTGAAGATCACCATAATTTGAATGACTTTCCTCATCAATATCAATGACCCTCTTTCCTTGGAGAGCTACTGGACCACATTTTATTTTCTTGATCGGTGATATAGAACACTTGTTTTGCATGATCTCGCCATAATAAAAGGTTCATCTCCAAAACTTCTACTATTGACATCGACTAAAGTGAATCCTAGTCGATCGATCTCGAACACCATTATTGACATTAACCCACTTGCATTTGAAGATGGGAAATCTAACTTTGACATAGTCCACCTCCCAAATCTCTTCAATAACCCCATAATATGGCATGACAGCCAATTTAGGCCTCTTGTCTTTCGAACTGGAGAAGTGCATAGATTCAGCCTCTAACATAACACCACTGTTCTGGACTGTGCTCCTATCATCTAGGGACTTCGTGTAAAATGTATAACCATTGATCACATACGAATTCCAAAGACCTCCTTCTTGAAAGAGTCAAAAACATCGACACCTTCTTCCCACAACTCCTTCAAGTCTTCGATCAAGGGCTCTAGGTAAACATCTATGTCATTTCCGGGTTGTTTTGGTCCTGAAATCAACATAGATAGCATGATGTACTTTCGTTTCATGCATAACATAGGAGATAAGTTGTAAACAATCAGGACTACGGGCCATGAGCTATGTATGCTGCTAAGGCTTCCATAGGGATTCATTCCATCCGTGCTAAGGGCAAGCCCGAGGTTCCTAGGTTCTTCGCCAAGTTCGGAAATAATTGATCGATCTTCTTCCATTGAGAAGAATCGGCCGGATGTCGAAGCCTGTCCATCCGAAATCCTCTCATCTGCATGCCACTCAGATTTTTGCATCATTTTCATTCACAAACAACCGCTTGAACCTTGGTATGATTGGAAGATACCACAACACTTTGCAGCCCCTTATCCGACTTGTACTGTGGGGTTTCACACATCGGACAACTCGCTTCTCTTCAAACTCTTTTCTATATAATACACAATCATTCGGGCATGCATGGATCTTTTTGTACTCCATCCCCAGTGGACAAAGTATCTTCTTAGCATCATAGTAGCGATGCGGCAACACGTTATCATCCGAAGCATGTCCTTCAAAGCCTCAAGCAATTCTGAAAAACTCTTGTCGCTCCATCCATGACGTGCCTTCAAGCTTACAAATTTCAATACAGCGTTCAACAATTGGTATTTTTACACCCACGGTATAGCGGTGTCTCGCATCACTGCACATATTACCATATGCATGTGATCGCTCAAAAGCCTCTTCTCCTACATCACGGATAATGTCCTCTATGCGATCATCCATATCCGTGTCATTATCATCAAAGGCCACTTCCCATGTTGTTTCCCACTTGATGGCACTTGTTCACCATGCCATACCCATACTGTATAAGTCTTACAAAATCCGTGACAAATTAAATGTGTGCGTATAACTTCAGGACATAGTCGACACTCATTCAAACATTTTACACAAGGGCAATAATACTTCCCCATCATCATGGGCATTTTTTAGCAAATTCTATAAATTCCCTAACCCCATTCTCGATATTCAATACTGTTCGTAAAGCATCTATCCAATCGTGATCCATAGTAGAATTCCTATATATTATTTAGACGAATTAAGAATTACTTTTGGTCATAAATGCATCACAGTGAATCGAAGAACCAAAATAAATGCAAGACGAGGAAATTAAATGCAGGGATGAAGGTCTTGTGGACTAACTCAGTAGCATACGCGTTTCTTTGAGTCGTCTTACTTCTCGCTCACGAACGTTGATGTTGCAGATAAGACAGCAAGAGTAACCTAAAAACACTTGTTGGTCAATTGGGTAGGTCTAAAGTGCAAATATAATCTTCAAAAAACAATATTCGTTAACAACAGAGAATACCCATAACAACATTACACCGATTTCGTTAAACCCATGAAAAACCAAGAACGATAAGATGGAAAGTAATAAAGTTTTAACCGAAACATCTCTTACAGCTTCGTCTATAGACGTTTAGCTAAGGAACCAGTAGAGTGATTGTCGAGAAAGGTACGCCAAGCAGCGCGAAGGCCGAGAGGGAAATTTAGCGGAACTCCGAGTATTCACTTTCTGCGCGACAAGAGTTCGCAGAGAGGAAATTTAATTTTTCCGCGCGACAAAGATACCTTATTTAGCTTTTTGGATTTTATTAATACCGGTTATTAATTAAATGTCCGGTCCTAAAGATACAACTAACATTTTAAGACCGGAGTTTTAAAATTATCCGGTCCTAAAATTTTATTAGATTTTTAAGTTTTAAGACCAGGAGGTTTATAAAACATCCGGTCCTAAATTCAAATTATCTTTAGATCCGTTACTTATAAAATAAAATGTCCGGTCTTAATGGCCTTCGTGATTGGTATATTAAATCAATAAAATAAATGATATTTTTTGGACAAAAAATAAAGCAAAATTGGAGAATAAGTTTCTTTAATGAATTATTGGAGAAGAGCCAAAAAATTCATACAGTGTTCTTAATGTTTCTTATGTTCTTTTTTCTCCGACAACAAGAACAAACAAAACATTGTCCTATTCGTGGTGATCAATCTTAAAAATTTGCAGAATAAAGTTAACAGTTGCGACCATACAAAACAAAACAAAAAAATTATTTACCTTTTTCGAATAAAACAAACAGAGAGTGATTGACTATTCTCAAGTTTGGACCATCGTTGTCTTCCCCTCTACTTTTCCAGATGTGATGAAAATTTTCGGTGTCGTTTCGTTATCTTCTTTCTTTTTCCGACAAAAAGAAAAGGGACACCGATGACGTTCTTCACATCCAGAAAAGTAGAAACGAGAACAACGAAGCACACAACTTGAGAAGAACGCCAGAAACATGGTTGCCTTGAACCCTAACGATATGTCTGAAAATCGAGTCACCAACTCTATTTAAATGAAGAATATTAGGACCGGACGTATAAAATTCCTCGGTCCTAAAAATTAAGCCTTATTTTCAAATTTAAAGTTAGGAGCGGACAATTAACAAATATACGGTCCTAAAGGTTTCGCAATCTATTAAATAAAATGAAGACTTTTAAGACTGATTACTAACAAATAAACGGTCCTAATAATTTAGCCGTATATTTTCTATACTTTTAGGATCGTATTTTTAACAAATATACGGCCCTAAAAGTCTCTACCCAAATTTTTTAGAATTAGACGAAGACTTTTAGGACCGGATATTTGTTAAATATACGGTCTTAAAATGGACGAAGACCTTTAGACCGTATTTTTAACTAATATACGGTCCTAAAAGTCTCTACCCAAATTTTTTAGAATTAGACGAAGACTTTTAGGACCGGATATTTGTTAAATATACGGTCTTAAAATGGACGAAGACCTTTAGGACCGCACTTTTAAAAAATATACGCCCTAAAAGTCGCGAATACTTTTCGAGCCTCATCCGACTCATTTTCAACATCCGCCCGTGTACCTCAAATTTCAAGCACTAAATAGCTTTATCCACCATCCCATTCATTCGAAACCCAAAATGGACACACACAAATTGTTCAAAAATAAACAAATTTATTATTGAATTACATTGCTATATTTACAAATGAATGAATTAGCTAGTCGAAAAAATAAACAAATGTACATGAAGGCTATTGTTGCTACAAAGATCATATATTATTTACAAATGAATTAATTTAGGACATTAATTATTGTCTTGACTTGGATTTTCTAAGACTAGTTTATACAGATATTCACAAAAACCTCGCGTATGTGCTCGATTTCATCATCATCAAATGGCTCTTCACAGCAAACCTCTCGTAACATCAAAGACAAAAACAAATTAACATATTATGTGCATATTTCATATGTAACATTAAGCCATCAAATGATCGAATTCACCATAACATCTTACCCTTAAAGTGACTTTAGTGTTTCCTCCGTCACAATATCATATAAGTGTTTCATGACGACGGGCCACATAAGTTCGATCGTTCTTGTTATCGACGGGTCTAAAAATAACAATAAATATATATAAGAGCATATATAGCTTATTGACCAACTTCGAAGGCAATTATGTCATGTCCAATTATGTACTAACCTTAATTTTGTGCCATTTAGGATCTCATAATGAGCACCACGCTTTTTTTTACCTCAACACGGAAGGTCTTCATGGCACTATCATCAAAATCAGAAATTTATCGCAATGTTCACTGAAAATTCACAATGAGATTTCAGACAAGACAATCAAAATGACATTCTTACTTGGTGATCATCACTTCAACGTAGTCGATGGATCGCCGTGAGTGGAGCATAAGAAGATAACATAATGGAACTCCATGTTCATGACGACTAACCGCCATGGTTGCTGAAAATTCACAAGCAAAGAAAGTACTCGGTGATATATATATATATATATATATATATATATATATATATATATATATATATATATATATATATATATGTAGCATAATTATATTAAGTGAATTGCAGACAAGTATATATGTATACCCGAGCCAAGTGTGGAAACAAGTACACCTTTCTTTGCACTTTACACAACCTATTTGATATGTACTCCTGTCTCAATTCCAGAGGTAGTGTTGTGCTTGCATACACTGGGCACAAGAATCCAAAATCCGAAATTCTGCCCTCTTGAACCAGTTTCTCGTGCATGTGTAATATCCTAATTTTTTTTTTAGGATTAAAAAAAAAAGAGAGAGAGAATAAAGATGAAAATAATAAATAAACAACAAAACCCAAGTGATTCATATATACATGGTCATTGAAACAAACAACCCAATTTCATTAATTCTCCAGCCTTTTAATGCAATACATCTAGTATGCAATGATCCCATTTTTACTCATTCCACTTAGTCAAACACGTTGGGCCCATCTATTCGTTCCTCATTTCCATTTTCCACGGCCCAACTACAACCAAAACACATGCAAACCAAACCAAACCCAAACCAAACCAAATCTATTCCATTAACCTCAACTGGCCAGTTACGTGGAAACTCAGGAACTTGGTTAGCAAAATCAAATCCCCACTCCATACATCTGCAACACGCCACCTGCAACAAGAAAAGATAATAATAATAATAACAGCGTCGTAAGCAGACTGCAACAGTAATCTGCAATAGTAATCGTTCACGCAAGGTCAACCCTGCAACACCCATGCTCTTCTAGGTTGTCTCGAGCCTCACAAAGCTGGAAAACCACTCAGACCGTTTGTTTCCATCTCAGACTGGACCTTTTATAAGTTATATATTCAGTGCTCTTTGATTGCCTCACCACTTGCGTTACCTCAATAAACTGAGAAGGAGAGAAAGTGAGGGAGAGAGTGAGTTGAGGATACTCTGTTCAAGGAACCAGAGAACAGAGGCGAGATCGAGAGAGTGATAGAGTCAAACGTAAATCCTTCTCCTCTGCATATGGAGTCGAAAGCAGAGCATACCGTCCAGCAGAAATCACAGCGACGCACACCGAAGGAAAGTAAGTTATCGGTCCCTTCTTCTTTCCGTTTCACAGTGAGCGTTTCTGAATTGAAGCCTTGAGATCTGATATCAAACGTTAGGCTTGCTGTTTATATAAGATATATATATTAGTGTCGCCGCCTTAGGAAGAACGCAAGAAGAAGAAAAAAAAAAAAACACGCTTTGCTGCCTATAGGTCTCTGTTTTTAGGAGTGTAAATAGAGAAAATCCTTAGCATATATAGAAACTGAAGCTTATCATCTCTATATATATATATATATATATGATCGTGTGTTCTTTGCATAAGAAAGAAACAAAGCTTTTTCTTTAAAAGACCCAACGTGCTGTCGTTATTGACTTATTGTGTATATATATACTGATCTGTCAAGAGAGAGAGAGAGAGAGAATGAGAAAATTACTGTTATAAGCCTATCGTTGCACAGGGAAAGAAAAATATAACTTGCTGATATGTTCTATGTGTATTTGAATATATACTGATGCCTTTGGGAAAATATATAAGAGAACTTGCTGTCATATATAGTTTGGAAAACCAAATAGGAGAACCTTGCTATTCTGAATATATATAGGTATATCATTGGTTTAGCAAAAAAAAAAAAAAAAATAATAATAATAATAATAATGGTAAAACATTTGCTGTGTATATATACAAACACACGAGAGAAGAGAAATAATGTGTGTGTTTATATATATATATATATATGTGTGTGTGTGTATCAATGATATATATAAGAAGGAGCAGGAGACTTGTGAATATTTCTATACGAATATAAACACACATACTAATGCTCTTTATATAAATAAAAATAAAGAAAGAAAGAAAGAAGAAACCGTTGTTTTTGCTTGGTGACATGTGAATGTATGTATATATATATAGTATGAGGGAATCGAAACTAATTACTTCTATATATAAATATGATTTGAGGAAAAAGAGGAAAAACCTGATTTTTGTTGTTGTTATCCTATGTACATGCAAGTACAATTAATATATATATATATAGGCGTATGTTTGTTGCTTTTAGAATTCAAAATTCAAAAAAAAGATAAAATCTGATTCAACTAATTACTCCTATATAATGGGATCTAATCTAACTAATTCCTATATTATTTTACTTATAATATTATTTACAAAATAATCTATATATAGTGAAGCATATTTTACGTAGTGTGATCATTCATTAATTTCCTAATTTAAAATGTGTGGATATCCCTGAGAGTTTAAAATTAATTGTAGAGAAATAATAATAATAATAAAATAATAATAAAAATAGTAATAATAATAATTATTAATAAATAATAAAGGGAATGATCAATTAATAGTAAGGGGTATTATTAATAAATAATAATTAATAATTACAATGATCTCACTAATTTTTCAGTCCCGTCATAATTTGTCAACTTCAAGTATTCCAAATTTATTATTAAAATTTGTATATTTTTAATCTTATGAAATTATAAATTTTTATTATGTAGAGTTTTAAAGAGTTATTAATGGTTAGTAAATTGATTGTGGTAGATTGATTTTGGCGTGTGTTTGAGCTCTTGGATTAGGAGCAGTGTGATAATAGTTAGCTTCGGCGAGAGGTAACCACTTTCCACTTATTATGTGTATTAGTATGTTGTTTGTGAGTATCTTGTGAAATGATTATGAATATTTTAATAAAAATTGCCTTGTGGAACCTTATGATTTGAATTGTGAAATATATACATATATTTATTTATGTATCTTGGAAAAGTTCCTGTTGAGTTATTTATTATGATAATTATGGAAATGGGTAAATTGGGAAGATGGAGTAGTTTATTCCACCACGTGGTGAGGCCTCCATTGGTGCATGATGGTTGGCTTTCTATTGTCCCACTAGTTCAATGAGGGACTGGCCCACTAGTTCAAGAGGGCTTACGACACCCCACTAATTTAACAAGGGGAAAAGACCCATGGTGCAGGACATGTGCTCGAGGATTTGGCCGGTCTTCATCACATGACCGGTGAGCTTTCGAGTATCCGGTAACATGGTTAGTACTTAGCCCATGGGTTTGGTCGGAGGAAATAAGGCGGTTCGGTTGGTTTGGTGGGAGGCAAATTGGGAATTGTGTTAATGAAAACTCGTACTACATAATTTTGATAAAGAATTTATGACATGAAAATTTGTGAATTATATTGTTGATACTTTGTTATATAGATTGTTCCACTTGGCACCTCACCAGCACATATTAGTATTCTTAATAAGTTGGATTGATGGTTACCACATTTTTCAGGTGATAGTTCCCGTGCGGGTACATCAGGGAAGACCTCGGAAGCTTAGGCTACTTCTGCTGAGAGTAGTGCTTCTGTCTTTTTGGTTGATGTTGAATGATTGTATATTGCCACGTTAGGGCTCATTTTGCATACTCTGCATTACTTTTGCATATTTTGGTAAATGGTGGAACATTACTTAGTTGTTAATGAACTCTTAATTAGTTATTATGTTAAGTTAAGTTTGAGGATGTTACAACACCTACAAGAATGACATCGATGAGGGAATTAGTATATATGTATATATGTGTGTCTAAACGGTGCATTTCAATTATGTAATCAAGGAAGAAGATACTTACTTCATAAATAGTTGAACACATGCACTAGTAACCTCAGCTCCAGGAAGCAGCATGGACTCTACATCTTCATTATCAACTAAAAGCGGTTGAGGATGAGGAGGCCTACTACTTCATTGACGAGGCCACGATTTATCTTTAAACCATTTTTGGCTACCAAATCTTTTATTTTTCCTTGGCCGTCAAGTTAGCGGTGGGGATGGAACTTGAGGAGGGGTGGAGCTTGAGGAGGGGGTGGAGCTTGAGGAGGAGTAGAGACATCTACAAGCTTCACCGGCCAAGAGATGAAGGTTCCTTGACATCACTCACAACCTTGACTCATCGGTTGGGAGAGGGACAGTGCATCAAAGATCACCTCTTCAATCGACACTCGACTTCATCATCGACCATTTGTTCGTGGTGTACAGTTGATCCCAAGTTGTGGACAGTCCCTTTAGCAACCAATTGTCTATGACCATCACGATCCTCCACATACAGATGACAAGGTTGCTCGACTGATTGTCCAACAATGCAGCTCCCTCTAGTGCTCTCGCTTTGCATAGGTTCGGTGAAGGTGTCAAGGGATCCACACTGGTCTCTCGGCCGAGAGCTCGGGAGGAACTTCATTTTCTCCATCTCCTCCTTCATCTTGCTCATCTCGATTGAAACATCCTCAATGTAGCATCTTTCGCCGCTGATTCCTCACTTAATTTGGCTAGCGTCTGATCCATCTCCTCCCGGGTAACCATACTTTGTCTGTGGCGTTTGGATTTACCAAAGTATTGCTTTAGGCCTACCCGTCCTCCAATCCCCCTTACACGCCCCGCGTGATCTGGTTTTCCGGTCGCAGCGGTCAGAACATCATTCCTCCCGTCCGACGCAAAGATCCTCTCGCCTCTTTCTTTTTAAGATCTTCTGTAAGATACGAGATAACGAGAAGCTTAGTGATGAA
Organism: Acacia pycnantha; assembly: GCA_025563575.1. Taxonomy (NCBI): domain Eukaryota; kingdom Viridiplantae; phylum Streptophyta; class Magnoliopsida; order Fabales; family Fabaceae; genus Acacia; species Acacia pycnantha. Next base: position 358,935 of record JAMWYP010000155.1, read on the forward strand.
ACATGTTTAGTAAGTAAAAAATAACAATATCGATACTTACAATTCGTTCAAGCAACTACACGAGTTTTTCACTCGTGTAGGCGCCGCTTGGCTTTTGCCGAATATACAACCGAGCTCCTCGCGACGTATTGGAGATGGCGGCCGGTCAACTACCGTAGAAGGATTGGATTCAGCTTCATCTTCTAATCTCTTCCGTTTGGTCATCATCAAATCTTTTCGGCCTTTTCATATCCGCGCGAGAAGCCTGTGTGGGCAATCATTCTTTCTCCCAATCTCCGATATGCTTGATATGAACGTCAAACATTAGTCAAATTCACTTCATCAAGTTTCAACATTTTACTTAAGGAAGATGTAACATTGTAGAAGAAATTGGGAAAACCAAAGGAAAGGGAGTTGCAGAAATGCTGCCAACTTAGTCAATTCATTCATTCATCATAAATGGTTCCTACACATATTAGAATAACTAACTAACTAACAAAGAACGTCTAACCATGGCCATTACACAGTTTACATATCAAACTTGCATGGAACTAGGACATGCTCCTCTCATGCGGGACAAAGGCAGCAAATGTATACTTCTATTCACACACCAAACCATTTAACTAACGGGATTAGATGTACACAATAACATTCACATATCCTCGCAGTTAATAAGCAAACAAAAGTGCAAACAAAACTAAATATAACTCACCAGGAGCTTCAGAGTGGTCCGCTCTCGAACAAATTGTTGCCAAGTTTGTTCATCAATAAATTTGTACTTGTCCTGGGGTTGATGGTGAGGCTTCTCCTCGGCAAAAATATAAGTGTTAGCGAAAGGTCTTAAACTTCCGAACCGCTCAAAGACAATAAGACAATGTTGAGTCTTTGAACTTCTCAGACTCAGGGACGGTGAATGTAAGCCGGATAGTGTCCCACATAGGATCCTTTATTGTTTTTTGGTCCACATTTTTCCACTCATCGGTCAAAATGCTAACCTTCTTTGCGTACTAGAGCGCCGACAAAACTAGTATATGTGCTTTTATTAGGACCGAAAGGTTGCAAATTTTCATCAAAATGAATCTCGAGCTTCGTCCCAAAGATTCGACTAAGGGATACTTCCATCATTCGTGTGCCGCTTCTACCACGGCGTGCATGGCGCCGAGGAGGCTCAATGTGAGATGAAGAGGGTTCGTTTGTCCGACCCTCCCAGTCAAACCAAGATCACGGAGTTTCAAGAACACGAGTGGAATCGTTTTCACCGTTCATTTTCAAGACAGGTAAGAGAGGAATGCCCGAGAAAATGAGGGAGTAACAGAGGCTAACAGTACGCTGGGCGAGGAAGAGAGGTAATGGAACAGGAAGGGTTCAAAACTGCCACCGGTCACACCATTAAGACCGGTGCTTCAATTATCCGCTCTAAATGAGGCGGTCTTATAGCCCTTCATTGTTTAAGAAGTTCTTTTTATTTACAAAACTGCCACTGGTCACACCTTTAAGACCGGTGCGTCGATTATCCGCTCCAAATGAGGCAGTCTTAAAGCCCTTTTTTGCACTAGTGACAAGAGTTTCAAAATGTATATCAGATTGATGCCGACAAGTCAATTAAGGTTTACTTATTTAGGCTCTTCTTTACACAAAACTTTACTATAGTTCAATATTATACTTAACACGCTTCTCAGTTTCTTCTATGCAACAATGCTGAAACAAAACAGACACATGCGTAGAAACTTTTAGTTGTCCAGAGTGATGAAGACTTTTCTCATATTCCTATTCTTTTTTTTTTCTCAAGTCTTATTCCTAATCTTCAAGTGAAGATATTGATCATATCTTGAAGGATTGCCCCTTAACTTCATCTGTATGGATGAAAATCCTTTTAGCTATAGTGTGTATCAATTTTTTTTTTTAATATTATTATCTGATATCTGATTTGGGGTTTGTAATTGTCTCTTTTAATACAAATATCTCCTTTAGGGCTCGAATTCGATACCAAAAGGAATTTAGAGGGATCTTACATCATTAGATCAACTCTATGTTGATAGTATGTATCAAATTTTTTTTTTCATAAAATATTGGAACTTTGGTAAGAAATAACTTGATCTCATCAATACTTCCTAGTGTGAAGCTTTGTCTTTTTTCTCTCCTGCCGATACTCTCTCTCAAAGTTCTCTGTCTCGCGAACTCCCTCCTACTCTTTCTCGCTAGCAGCATCTTTCAAAAAACACATGTTGTCGGTGAGCATCATCGTGAACCACAACTGCGTCAAAGAGGCAGATTGGAGCTCGAATTTCCCAGTTGTGGCTTCCCTATGATTTTTGTTGGTTGTGGTCTTCTCTCGCCTTTGGGGTGAGCTTCTCTTCTCCCTCTCCAAATGTTTCTCAAGGTGGTGAGAGCTCTCTTCCTCACCTTTGTGCGAGCTGCTGGTACGACGTCTTCCTCCCTGGCGGTCTCCGTCGGCGGAGGGGACATACGTCATTTCTTCCTTTTTTTGTGGTGTTAGGTTTTAGTGGTGGTATTTTCGGTTTCTCGGGTAATAAACAGATCTGTGGATTTTGATTATAACTCCTCTTGGTTGGATGATTGTTTGAACGTTAATAGATCCAATCCTCACCTAGTGACTCGGATTCACATTCTTAGCTTGGGGGAAGGGTTTTGTCGATGTTCGCTGGTTTTATATGATTTACCTCTTAGAGGACCATTGTTATCCATAAGCATCATCAAGAGGCATTCGGTGTGTGATTGACATCACCATATTTGTTTAAATGGAGGAGCGGAAGCATTCTTTAGGACATCATTTGTTAAATGGAGGAGCGGAAGCGTTCTTCAGGACATCATTTATTTTCTTTCTTCTAAGGTTGGGTTTTCTATGTCTTTTACCCCAAGATGGGGCAATGGTGTAGCTGCTCTATTTCCAGCTGATGCTTATAAGGAGGTGTGCCGTGTGCCCTATAGGGTGAGTTTTGCAACCAACACCTCCTTTCATGTCACTTCTAGCATTGGATGTCCAGCAGGGGCGGAGCCAGAAATTACAATTAGGGGGCGAATTTTACAAAGTATGAACCAAGTGTTCATAAAATTACATTCTAACCTCACAAACATTTCAATATTTTCATTTTAGTTCCTTCACAAAACAAATAACAAGGATTAAAGTGAAAATATTAAAAAATTTCTGAAACTAAAATATAATTTTTTAAAAATTTGGGCTGCATTCTATAATTTTAGGGGGGCAAGGGCCACCCCTAGCACCCCCTCCCTTCGCCCCTGATGTCCAGGAGGCCGGTATAATCACTGATACTTCTATTCCCAGCTCTTCAATGGTGGTGATTAATTTTTCCTTATATTTGGTTTTTTTTTTTTTTGTATTTGTTTTGGCCATCGAAGTTTAATTTCCCGTTGGTTTATTCGGTTTGTTTTCGTTTAGCGTATTAGTTATGTATTTGAAATATTAATATAAGTACCGTTTGAAATTAAAAAAGAGGGGAAAAAATTCTCGATACTTATTACTTCCTAGAAGATTGGGGTCCACATTCTTTACTGAAAAGTCGCGGGAAGTTAAGCATTACCATCTTTTTGCCAAAGATGCTTAATTATAGAACTAACACAAGGTATTTCAACACATGTTCATATTATAGTTCATCACACACTAAACAATTTTTTTTTCTTCCGTTATTGATTTTGTAATCCTCTTTTACAGTGACTCTTGTCTATGTACAGTTTAAAAAAAAAAAAAATGAAATTACCCCTTTTATTAAAGAGTATTTTTTTTTATATAAATAAATAAATAAACACCGACCTTTTTTTTTTTTTTTATATAAAAATTTTAGGCCTTCTTTGGGCATCAGGGCATTGGAGCCATCCATCTACCGGCGTTTCCATTCCTGCACTTTCAGAAGACATCCTCCACCTGCTACGTTCCTTTGCTTCAGGAAGGATGCTCCCCGCGCCTTGACCAACGCAGGGATCGAACCCCCTCCCTTGAGGTGAGGAAGTCCGACCCCCTTACCAGTTGAACCCAAGGACGAGGGGTAACACCGGCCTTCTAACAACATGAATTACCAAAATCCCATAATTGTAATCATGAACAACATGAATTACCAAAATCCCATAATTGTAATCATGAAAATTCAAAGCCAGGACGCGGGAAATTGCTTGGGCTTTTTAAGGTTGTTCAAAGAGAGAGGCCCACTACTGATCAAACCTCTTAATTTTTTTTTGCTCAAAATCAAACCTCTTAATTATACAATATATAATGTCAATACTCTAATCATCAATCACCGACACACAACACACACACAATTAATTCATTATTAAAATTGCTCTTAATTAATATAAAAAATGACAAAAAAATACGATTTAAATTATAAAAACCCTAAAATATCTACTAAATTAGCAAAAGGACAAATAAGTTATCCAATAGGATTATGAGATTTCAAAAATTGGATGCTGACAATTTCAGTATAGAAATTAACAATTTGGGTATAGAAATTTAAATAGTAATTGTTAATTATTATTGTGTATATCGAAGTTACAGTTGTTCTTTTTAAATTGTCATCGTCAATATTTAAATTGTCAACACCCAAACTTTAAAATCATGGATTCCTACTAAATCACTTATTTGTTTTTTTTACTAATTTAGTGGACATTTTAGATTTTTTGTAATTTAAATACTATCTCCGGTACTAATTATAAGACCTAGTTGACTTTTTATTTGGAGAGATTAAGGAAACTAAATAAGTTACTTAATCAATTAATATATTATATATCCTTAGATTATATATTAGTTTATTAGTTAAACTAATTAGTTTGAAGGAAAAAAATAAAAATAAAAAACTCTAAAATAATTTAATTAACTTCCTTAATCTTACTATTCAGTAAATCTTATAATTAGGGAGTAATATTTTTCTGAAAATTAATATGGATCGTTAACGTTAATCAATAGAGATGTATGGAGACGCAAAGTGTCGGCGTTGATTTGAAATTCAGAATTGAGAAGTGAGGCATGTACTTTATTAGAATTACAGATCATAAAAATCAAAATCATATAAAATATAAACAAATCAAAGACTTGGGTAGGTGGAAAACTGGGACTTAAAAAAAAAAAAAATAAGGTTATGTCAAGTCACCCCAAAACTACGTCGTTTTGGGAGTTCATTAATTCTCCTAACTCCAAAACAACCTTGTTTTGGGAGTCAGGAGAATTGATGAAGGGTACTTTTGTATTTTTGTTTTTGTATTTATTACATGAATTTTATCAAAACATCATTCATTAATTCCCCTAACTCCTAAAATGACGTCGTTTTAGAGTTAGGGGAATTAATGAATTCCTAAAACGACGTAGTTGTAGGGTGATTTGACATAACCTTATGTCAAATGATATGACAAACGATAACCCCTATATATATATATAACCAAGTTTTAAGTGTGATTTGCTTAAGTAGAAACTTTTGACACTAATATTGGTAGTGTAATTTCTTTTAAGATTTGATGGTTTGACAAAAAATTTTTTAAGTAAAGTTTTATTTTATTTTTGGACGTGAAGTACAGTTTTAGTTTGAAGTCTTGCAAATAGAAAAAATTGATAATCTGACGTGGCTCAATTTTGAATAATTTACGGCTTGACATGTCTTCCAAAAATTAATTGGTAATATCTTAGTTTTTTTTTTTGGTTAGGTTAACTAATAGGAATAATATCATTTAATTCCCAAAAAAATGAATTAATAATTGTTAGGTCCTTAATAAATTTTTTTTATTAAAAAAATTGAGTTGTAAATATTTATTAGACAGTTGAAAACTAAGAGTTATTGTTAAAAATAATACTAAAAAATATTTTTCTCAAAGAGAAATCTAAAAATTGGCATACTGTTGAATTTTTTATTTATTTTATAGTTCTCTAAAATAAATATTACCATAACTAGATTGGAAATATCATTTTAGGGCATTGCCGCAAAAAAAGAATTATCATTTTATTTGTTTTGGTGGTATATATAAGTAGTTTTTGTGCTTGATGAACAAAGTATTACCAAAAATATAATAAAAATAAAGTGAAAGAATAAATGAAATGACACCTCAAAATTGGAACAATATTAATATCAAATTTCCTCTCATGTTTAGCAATATTTATTAGATTTTAACATATTCTATATTATTAACTAAAAAATATAAATAAAAATGTTATAATTTTTGTCAAAATGAAAAATAAATATATTACTGACTGATGACGCGCACTTATTAAAAACATTTATCATATTATCGTTTTCAATACAAAATTATATTATGTAACATGAAGTAAAATAGTTTAACGATATATATTTTGTTCTTTTTTTGTTTTTGCCAGCCAATATATATTCTGTTCAAAATTCAAATGATGAGTTGAGCCCAATACTTAATTTGGAACGGTAAAAAAAGGCCTTGATTTGGGCTGAACTCATTATTAATGTTAATCTAGGCTTAGAAAAATTATTAACGACATACCCATTGTCCTTCGATTCAACTGGCCAAGGGGTCGGACTTTCTCACCTAAAAGGAGGGGGTTCGATCCTGGAGTTGGTTAAGGCTCTGGGGGAGCCATCCTAGGGGTTTATGAAGCAGTAGAAACGCTGGGAAGAGGTGGAGGTATGTGTACTCTCTAACCCAGTATGCCCTGTGAACTAAGCTCCAAGCGCCCTACCCTTGGATTGTGGGTGAGCTCTACCCCTTTCCTAAAATTTTTTTATCAAAAAAAAAAAATTTTTATTAACGACATGGGTCATGTTTTCTTCTCCGTTTTCTATTTTTGGGGCTAATTTATTACGAATTTTTTTTAAAAAAAAGAATTATTATAGAGAAATTTAGGTGTATTACATAAGCATGGTGTGATTCTTACGTTGGACAAATTTGAAATGTAACGGACCACAACAAACATTTTGTGGAATTTTGATATGTATGTCTCTTTCACTTTGTTGCTTCTAACACTCTTCAGACAATGCAAGCTGGAATTTGCGAAGAAGATAGTGACACTGCCCAAATATTTTTTTTTTCTCCTGTAACTTTTTAAGTCAAATTGATTTTATTTTTTCTTAAAATAGAAAAATCAGTCATCTCAAATTTCTTATTTCAACTTGCTTGGATCTTTTATACATATTACAAAGTTAGGGGCAAAATATAAATAAATTTGATTCAATCTAGGAAGTTATATATATGGGGTTTTATTTTATTCCCTCAATTTTAAATGTTGACCATCGTATTCAAAATTGTGAAGTTTTCTTTGTGACATTATAAACATAACTTTGATATTATATTTTTCGAGTAAATATAGATTTTATCAATGTTTGTGTGTCATGTTGGTTTGTTTAGAGGTACAGTTTCCTCGCCACATATCATTGGCTCGAATAGACATGGGTAAAGCAAGGAGTGTGAATCTAGATATCTTTAAAAGAGGAATATGTAAGAGAGAGAAATATAATGGAAGATGTAGGGTCAACTGATTTTGTTTATTTTTTTTTTTGGACAAATAAATGATTTTGTTTATGTAACAAAACAAAAGTGTAAGTTTTTAAAAGATACTACCTTCCTTCGGTCTTAATTATAGGACCACTTTCGTAGTACAAATTACACTACGAAAGTGGTCCTATAATTAGGACAAGAAGGAGTAACATTTTTATGATTTTTTTTTTTATTTGTTTTGTTTTTTTGGTCATTGTCATATACAAACGTGATAACTTTTTGTACTTGATTTTGGGCTAAATCATCCTCAGAGTCCATATTGAAATTGGGCTTATCAAATTTAATGTTCATGCCCGGTCTTAAAATATCAAACATGGACTTTTTGTCTTCTTAAATCTATGGATTTTTTTTTTTTGGCAAATCTTAAATCTCTTGATAGGTATAGCTTGATGTAGAGTTATTTCATCTTCCTAAATCTCTTGATGAGTATAGCTTGATGTAGAGCAGAGTTATTCAAGATCAATTATTAGAGCAAGTTCTAACCCCTCATTCTTGGGTTCAACTGGCAAAAGGGTCGGAAACTCTCACCAAAGAGAGGGGGTTCGATCCTGGAGTTGGTTAAGGTGTTGGGGGAGGCATCCTAGCTCCTCGGTGCCTAGGTAAACGCCTGAGGGTAATAGACGGTTTGCCCTACCCAACATTGATATCATCTAAGAGGAAGGGAGACTTTGCTCTGCCTTTGGATTGTGGGTGAGCCCAACCCCTTTCCTAAAATTTTTGTATAAAAAAAAATTAGAGCAAGTTCCATATATATGAAGTGTACCATTTAGAATTTATAAATAATATGATCATTTGTGTCGGACTTTGTAGCCCAGAAGACATAAAAAACCTTTCTTAAGACTTTATAAAGTACGAGTACTCTATTAAAGTTTACCATCTAATTATAGCTGTAATTTATTATGAAGGAATGTTTTTAAATGGTACACCTTCAGTACCAAATGTAAGATTTAATTTGAGAGTGGATTTTAATTCTAAATATAAGATATTTTCTTATGCCATCTATCATATTTATAATTTTTTTTTTCTAAATTAGTTTGCCTATATCTTATAAATTGATATGCAATCTAATGTTACGTATAAGTATTTTTGAGAGATTATGTCACACCATTCTTTTCAGAGAGGGAGGAGAGATAGAAGGGTAAGAAAAAAAGAGGAGAGGGATAAGATTTGTTAAGGGGAAAAAAAAGGAGAGAGAAGATGGAAATATAAGATGAGCATCCCTTATTTCAACTTGCTTGGATCTTTTATACATATTACAAAGTTAGGGGCAAAATATAAATAAATTTGATTCAATCTAGGAAGTTATATATATGGGGTTTTATTTTATTCCCTCAATTTTAAATGTTGACCATCGTATTCAAAATTGTGAAGTTTTCTTTGTGACATTATAAACATAACTTTGATATTATATTTTTCGAGTGAATCTAGATTTTGTCAATGTTTAGGTGTCATGTTGGTTTGTTTAGAGATACAGTTTCCTCGCCACATATCATAGGCTCGAATAGACATGGATAAAGCAAGGAGTGTGAATCTAGATATCTTTAAAAGAGGAATATGTAAGAGAGAGAAATATAATGGAAGATGTAGGGTCAACTGATTTTGTTTATTTTTTTTTTCTTTGTTTTGTTTTTTTGGCCATTGTCATATACAAATGTGATAACTTTTTGTACTTGATTTTGGGCTAAATCATCCTCAGAGTCCATATTGAAATTGGGCTTATCAAATTTAATGTTCATGCCCGGTCTTAAAATATCAAACATGGACTTTTTGTCTTCTTAAATCTATGGATTTTTTTTTTTTTTTTGCCAAATCTTAAATCTCTTGATAGGTATAGCTTGATGTAGAGTTATTTCATCTTCCTAAATCTCTTGATGAGTATAGCTTGATGTAGAGCAGAGTTATTCAAGAACAATTATTAGAGCAAGTTCTAACCCCTCATTCTTGGCATCAACTGGCAAAAGGGTCGGACACTCTCACCAAAGGGAGGGTTCGATCCTGGAGTTAGTTAAGGTGCTGGGAGGGCATCCTAACTCCTTGGTGCCTAGATAAACGTCTGAGGATAATAGACGGTTTTCCCTACCCAACATTGGTATCACCTAGGAGGAAGGGAGACTTTGCCCTGCCTTTGGATTGTGGGTGAGTCCAACCATTTTCCTAAAATTTTTGTATAAAAAAATTAGAGCAAGTTCCATATATATGAAGTGTACCATTTAGAATTTATAAATAATATGATCATTTGTGTCGGACTTTGTAGCCCAGAAGACATCAAACACCTTTCTTAAGACTTTATAAAGTACGAGTACTCTATTAAAGTTTACCATCTAATTATAGCTGTAATTTATTATGAAGGAATGTTTTTAAATGGTACACCTTCAGTACCAAATGTAAGATTTAATTTGAGAGTGGATTTTAATTCTAAATATAAGATATTTTCTTATGCCATCTATCATATTTATATTTTTTTTTTTCTAAATTAGGTTGCCTATATTTTATAAATTGATATGCAATCTAATATTCAGTACAAGTATTCTTGAGAGATTATGTCACACCATTCTTTTGAGAGAGGGAGGAGAGATAGAAGGGTAAGAAAAAAGAGGAGAGAGAAGATGGAAATATAAGATGAGCATCCCTTATTTTGCCTTCTCCTCTTTTTTTGGGGACTTATATTTATACTACAAGCTCATTTAAGTTTTGCATATTACAATTGTAATACCCTAAAAATTGCACTTATGATAAGTAACATATATTAGAAAAATAATACCTATTTTAAATAGGTGAATATATGGTCTCAAATATTGAGTTATAAATATCGTATTTTCTAGGGAAAATATTATGGAAATTAGGGAAAAAGTAATAATGAGTTAGAAATTACCAAAATGCCTTGTGTGGCATATAATGATCTAAGGAAATTATGATAAATTCTAAAGGGCAGTGAAATAATTATTAAAAATTAGAGAGAATATTGTCCTTAATTTTGATAATTTAATAAATTATAATCTTGGAAAAATTAAAAGAGAAAAATTAAAAAGTATTGTGGGAGTTATAATTGACCCCATGATTTTTAATATTTTATGTAAAGCATAAAATACCAATGTAAGTCCAATTGTTGTGAGAAAATAATTAATCTTAAATAAGAAAATTATCAACAATTAGTGTGGGATTAAATAAATAATTATTGGATAATTAATTAAGCTCAAACAAGGGAATATTTAAATAAAATTATGTAAAACTCATTAATTAAATGTTAATGGATAAAATTAGCATAAAATATATTTGCTAATTATTGGAAAAAGACCAAAATACCCTCACAAAAGCTCTATAAATAGATGGAACTTCTCTTCATAATTTCACACCAAAATTCACTTGCCAAGTTCGAAATCTTGGAGCAGAGGAGGAGAGGAGGAGTCCGGGGAATTTTGTAGCGAAGCTCTGAGTAAGTTCTTCGGTCTTTAGTCTTAAGTTCTTTCGGTAGTTTTAGTAGGAATGTTAGATAGATCTTCAGTTTTCAAGTATGATTTAGATATCATGTTTTAGGGGTAGATATGGTTTTCCATCAAAAGTACAGTTTGTTAGTTCTCTATGTGTTTTGATGATTAATAACAATTGTAAACAAGTACGAATGCTTTTAAAATGACAAAAGAGTCAAAATCACTCTGTCACCTCAAAACTCGAGCCTAACTAAGCAAACTCGAGTTTTCTGCAAACAGAGAGCTCATCAGGATATTTACAGCATAACGAACTCGAGCATAAGTAAATAGACTCGAGCCTAAACCCTCATGATATAATAATAAAGAGTTTACAAACAAGTAAACTCGAGCACTGTATAGACAAGCTCGAGTTTTCCCATGGCGGGAAGTTTTCTAATTAAATTGTATCTCTTTAAACTCCGAGTTTATTCTTTTTGAGTAGAGTTCACTTGTTTCTATGGCTATAATTTAATGAACACTCGAGCCCAAGTATATGGACTCAAGCCTAATGCTTTTGTGTAGAGTTTACTCTATGGTTTGACAAACGAAGAAGAGTTTACAAAATAGGTAAACTCGAGCACTGTTATTACAAGCTCGAGTTTTCCCTTGTGAAGAGCTCCCAAGTTTTCCTTCTTTTCAAACTCCGAGTTTAAGCTCAAACCTCCAGTTCACTTCAATAAGTCATGGAATAAATTAAGCTGAACTCGAGCCTAAGAATAATGAACTCGAGCCCTTCATCGAAGAAAGAAAAGCAAGTGTAAGAGTTTGTACTCGTGCTCCAGTCCACTCTAATCGAGCAACCAAAACTCTTAGGCATGAATAGTGTTAAACTCGAGCCTAATCACTAATGGACTCGAGCACTGCTTATCTTGTGAGATATTACTCAGTGTTCATTCGACAAAAGCTTAGAGAGTATTCGAAGTCGAGCCTACCTTCGTGAACTCGAGTTCACATGGTGAAACAAAATACAAACTCCGAGTTTACATCAAACTCGAGTTTGCTCTCACGAAGATAAACCGGATACTCTAAAAAGCCTTACGAACTCGAGCGACTTGGAGAACTCGAGTTTAAGACGGAAGCAAATATGATCGTTCTTGATTTCATCTGATTCTTTTAAACTGCAAAACTTACCATGTTTATACGAATTGATTGCATTCATTTAGTATATTCAAACGTATTTAACTACTCTATATTGAGAATGTTTCAGGTATTAAATTGGATCAAACGAATCATTGAATAAACGCGAAGAATCAGAGGACCCAACGGCTATAATCCTCATCAAACTGAATTTCAAATGAAGAACATGCTAAGTTGAGAAGTAACGGTCACATAGCAACTCACCACTATATAAGAAGCTGATTACAAACTTCGAAAAATACAAAAAGATTAAGCAGAAACGAAAAGCAAGCTCAAGAGTTCTTATACATTCAGTTTTCTTTACGTATTTTATTTTGATATACAAAGAGCCTCAGTGTTTATCATTATCTTCTCTGTGAGAGATTTTATTCAAATTATTCATTCATTGTAAAAGATCTCAAGTCAAGGGGACTTGGAGATTGGGATTTGATTACAACTTGTAAGGGGAGTGTATCCTAGAGAGGATAATCCTTGAGTACGAGTGTGTATACGAGTTAAGTGATAGTAGAAAAACCCGGAGAGTCGGGGACTGGACGTAGGTCAAGAATTTAGACCGAACCAGGATAAACTTTACGTGTCAAGCTCTTCTTCCCTATCTCTTTACGTTTAGCTTGACTTGGGTGCAAAGTTATTATAAAAGTTTTAAAATCCCCAATTCACCCCCTCTTGGTGATTTCCTTTCGTTTTCATTTGGTATCGAGCCTCGTTGTCAATTTGAAGGATTAACATCCTAGACACAAAGATCCAATGGAAGGAATTCTACCGAGATGGAGCCTCAATCAACCGACCCCGAGGTTTCAATGGAGAACACTACTCATTACGGAAGGCTAAGTTCGGGGTCTATGTAATGGCCTCGAGTTTGGTTTGTGGAGGGTCTTTGAAAAAGGAAACTATGTTCCTTCCTCGGTTGTAGGCGACATCAGAACTCCCAAGAAAGAAGAAGAGTACGATGACAATGATAAGAAACAAGTCACTCTCAACATGAAGGCAATTCATATGCTCCAAAGTGCTCTTGGCCAAAAGAGTATTTGAGAATCTGCACTTTGCCATCGCTAAGCAAATGTGGGATGCTCTTGAAATAGCTCATGAAGGAACAGTGCGATCAAAGAAAATCGTATCAATACTCTCATATTGAATACGATCTATTGCGAGATGAAGCCGGAGAATCTATTGGTGAATTTCAACTCAGATTCACTCACTTTGATCAATCAACTCATTGCCTTGGGAAAAGAATATGAACAACCTGCCCAAGTGAGGAAAATACTAAATATTCTCACCAAGGAATGGGAAGCCAAGGTCACTTGCAATTGAAGAATCTCGAGGCGAATCAATGGCCTCAGTGGCGGCACTATTTGGCGGCCTTTACGAATATGAGGGAAGATCAAATTCAAAAAGGGACTAAATGATATCAATGTCAAGAACAAGGGAATAGCTCTTAAAACCATCAAAGAAGTTAAATCGGATGACGATGAAGAAGATGAAGATGAAGATGGTGAGCTAGGAATGATGGTCAGAAGATTCAAGAAATTCTACAAAAAGGACCAATCTCACGAAGGTTTCACAAAGGAAATTCTAGCACGAAACTAAGAAACCAATTATATGCTATGAATGTGAGAAACCAGGCCACATCAAATCGAGAATGTCCATGGTGAAAAACAAAGAAAAGAAATTCAATAAGTTCAAGAAAAGAGCTTATGTATCGGCTATATGGGGCAACGGCTCATCGATGAAGATGAGGCGAGAAGAGGAACAAAGTGCCAATCTACGCCTTGTGGCTCAAGAGGAATCGAGACAACGAAGAGGTAAGTAATTCGATTTACCTTATAATGAATTATCTTCAACATATGATTCTCTTTATCTTGAATTTAAGAAAAGCGCAAAAGAGCTCTTATTTTCAAAAAGAAAAATCAAACTATTAGAAGAACAAGTTCAAACGATTTCTACGCCTATCTCTGCTTGTGAAAAGGATGCAAAACCAACTTATAATGAATTGTTTACTGAATACAAACTTGTTCAAAATGAATTTGATGAACTTGCTGAAAAATATTTTGTTTTAAAAAGGAAGAATACAACACTTGAACAACAAGTAGAAAATCTTTCAGTTGCTGAAAATATCATATGTGATGAATGTTCTATTACGAAAAAGAAAAATGAATACATTACAAAGACTCTTGAAAAATTCACTAGAGGAAGTGAAATGCTTGAGGTAATTTTGAAACAGCAAAGATTTACAAATGACAAATCAGGAATTGGTTACAAGCACGATTATGACAAAAGAAAGGCAAAAAGAAACATGGACAAAGATCCTACATGAATTATTTTCAAAAATCTGTTCATACCTCAAATCCTTTTGCACATTGCAACTATTGTAATAGAAAAGGTCATACTACTTCTTCATGTTTTCATAAGAAAGATAGATCAATTAAACCTATAGGAAACTATCAATGGGTGCCTAAGGGATCCTATATGATTCCTAAGACACAAACTAACCCAAAAGGACCCAAAGAATATTGGGTACCTAAAAGATGATATCTCTTCTTATGCAGATTTGTCTTAGAGCATCAAATCCCAATAAGTGGTACATTGACAGTGGATGCTCAAGACATATGATTTGGAGACCAATCCAAATTTGCTTCAATCAAACATAAGGAAGGTGGCAAGGTAACATTTGGTGGAAATGAGTCGGAAGAATTGCTTGGCATTGGCAAAATTGGAAATAGCAATGGACCTCAAATCAAAGATGTTTATCTTGTGGATGGATTATGTCACAACCTCCTCAGTGTGAGTCAAAGCACGGACAAAGGAAACCTAGTCATCTTTGATTCAGAAGAATGTTTGATTGTATTCGTACAGATCATGGTGGAGAATTTGAGAATCATGCCTTTGGAGAATTCTGTGATAGTATGGGAATTAATCATAACTTCTCAGCTCCAAGAACCCCACATCAAAATGGAGTTGTTGAAAGAAAGAATAGAGTGCTTATTGAAATGGCAAGATCAATGCTAAATGAGAACCAAACATCTCAAGTGTTTTGGGCTGATGCTATGAGCAAATGGTAAGGACTGACTTGGGAAAATTTGATTCCAAAGGCGATGAAGGTATATTCTTGGGTTATTCAAGTAGAAGTAAAGCATATAGAGTTTATAATACTCGTAATCACCTTTGTTGAAGAATCTATGCATATTGTTTTACGTGAAACCAAATCTAACAAGTCCTTGGATGATGATGATGATTTTCTGTGACAAACCAAACTTGTTTCAACAAATACGGAAAAAGATTTGCAAGATGATTACGAAGCGAAAAACATTGTGAAAATGCTTATGAAAACAGTGTTCAAACTCAACCAAAATCATGGAGATACGGTAGGAGTCATCCTCTGGATCAAGTGATAGGTGATGCAAATCAAGGAGTAAGAACCAGAAAAAGCACTTTGAATGAAGTTACTTTTCAGCTTTCATTTCGAAAATTGAACCCTCTAAGATTGATGAAGCCCTTTCAGACAATGATTGGGTTATAGCAATGCAAGAGGAATTACATCAATTTGAAAGAAACCAAGTTTGGGACTTGGTGCCCAGACCTAAAGACCATCCGGTCATTGGTACTAAATGGGTATTCAAAAATAAATGTGATGAATCCGCCATAATCATTCGAAATAAAGCAAGGCTAGTTGCAAAAGGCTATAATCAAGAAGAAGGAATTGATTATGAAGAAACTTATGCTCAGTAGCAAGATTGGAAGCTATAAGAGTTCTTCTAGCCTTTGCTTGTGTTAAAGGATTCAAACTTTTTCAAATGGATGTAAAATCCGCCTTTTTAAATGGTTTTATACGGGAGGAAGTTTATGTTGAACAACCTCCGAGGTTTTCAAAATGAACATCATCCAGATCATGTTTATCACCTCAAGAAAGCCTTATATGGTCTTAAGCAAGCTCCTAGAGCTTGGTATGAGAGGTTAAGCACTTTCCTTCTTGATCAAGGATTTGTTAGAGGAAAAGCAGATACAACTCTCTTTATAAAGAAGAATAAACTTGGTGATGTTTTAATAGCTCAAATTTATGTTGATGATATTATTTTTGGTGCTACTAATGATACTATGTGTGAAGAATTTGCCAAGACAATGCGGGGAGAATTTGAAATGTCCATGATGGGAGAACTTAATTACTTCCTTGGACTTCAAATCAAGCAACGCCATGATGGAATCTTCATTTCCCGGACCAAGTATCGAAAGATCTATTAAAAAATATGGTCTAGCTGATTGTAATGGAGCGAGATACTCCAATGAGTTCAACTGCAACTCTGAATGCTGATGAAAAGGGGACTAACTTCAACATTACTAAGTATAGAGGAATGATTGGATCATTACTCTATCTTACGGCAAGTCGTCCAGACATTCAATTCAGTATTGGAATGTGTGCTAGATTCCAATCTGCCCCCATGGAGTCCCATCTTGAACATGTTAAAAGAATTTTTAGATATCTTCTTGATACAAAGACTCTTGGATTATGGTTTCCCAAAGATCAACATGAACACTTAGTAGCCTATCTTGATTCGGATCATGCGGGATACAAGGCCGAGAAAAAGCACAAGTGGTCAATGTGAGTTCTTTGGAGGATCATTAGTGTCTTGGTTCGGCAAAAAGCGAGACCACGGTGGTGTGTCATCCACTTGAAGCTGAGTATGTTGCTGCCTCAAGTTGTTGTGCTCAAGTTCTTTGGCTCAAACAACAATTGTGTGATTTGGGAGTTCATCTCAAAGAAATCCCAATTCTTTGTGACAACACAAGCACAATAAGTTTGGCAAAGAATCTGTTCAACACACTAGAACCAAACATATTGATGTCAAACATCACTTCATAAGAGATCATGTTCAAAAGAAGGATGTCAAAGTCATGTTCATCCCAACTCACTTGCAACTCGCTGATATCTTCACCAAGCCACTAGCAAAAGAACAATTTGTGTTCATAAGAAGAGAATTGGGAATGGTAAATCCCAATGAGTTGTAAGTAATTCAAATGTTAGTTATGTTTTTTAATGATTATTGTCCACTAACTTAAGCATCGGAGTATGTAGATATGTTTTGTGCAGGATGTATATTGAAATCAAAATCCCAAACAATCGAGTGCAAGTAAAGCTGTCACAAACTCGAGCCTACCAAAGACAGACTCGAGCTCGAAAGAACCGGCAAGAAATGCAACTATCGAGTCGCCAAACTCGAGCCTATTAGTGAACGGACTCGAGTTCGCGAGAGACAGAGAAGCAACTCATCTCGAGATTTTGACAGACTCGAGCCTATTAGTGAACGGACTCGAGTTCGCGGGAGAGAGAGCAACTCATCTCGAGAGATTTTGACGGACTCGAGCCTATTAGTGAACGGACTCGAGTTCGCGGGAGACAGAGAGCAACTCATCTCGAGAGATCTTGACGGACTCGAGCCTATTAGTGAGCGGACTCGAGTTCGAGGAGACAGAGAGCAATCCACCTCGAGAGAAGCCGAGACGGACTCGAGCCTACGATGTGATCGACTCGAGCCTAGCAAGAAATTTCAAGGGTTCACACATACACTCTTGAATTCCAGGTAAGTAACGTTACACAAACTCGAGCCTACACTTAAGAACTCGAGTTTGCGTCGATAAAATTTCTTTAAAAACCTGTCTTTTCGTCTTCACTCTATCTCACCCTCGAGCCTAAACCTAAATTCTCCCAAAAATTTCTCTCAATCTCCTCAAACGAAAACCGAGAGAACATGGCGTCCAAACGATCGCAACCCAAGATTCCAAATCCTCGATCCTCAAGAACCCCAAGCCGATCATACACAAATCTCTCAACGTCCTCCCAGGGTAAAATCGTTTCCCAAACGATTCAAGCATGGAATTGACAAGCAAATTCCTGGTATTCCTATTACCCAAGCCACTCCAATAACCACGGTCAAGATGAATACCTCAAAGAAAGCTTCAGCTGGCGACACACCACCTCGAAGGGGCAAAGAACGAGATACACAAGTCTCGAAAGACCACAACTAGTCAAACTAGCTCTCAAGCTCAATCATCCTCCCATCACCAACAACACTCTGTTCCTCAGGTATCTAGAGAAAACCCAGCCTTATTTGAAATTTACAATCATTCCTCCATCCCTAAAGGATTCTCTAGTGAGGATGTCACTCTATATGGTGAGGATGCCATACGATTCCAAGAAAACTATGAGGCTAAGAGTTTTTGCCCTTACGTGTATGTCAATCTAGATGCTTTAAAGAGGAATGTAACCTTGATCTTACCCATTTGGCTTAGACAATTTGAACCTCTCATATCCATTAGAGCCTCATATAGTCCATCCTTTGTTAAAACCTTTTACTATTGTATGCAAAGTGATAATTTATTGGATGCGGATAGAAATTTGGTTGAGGAAAGGATTACCACATCCATTAGAGGAAAACAGATAACCATCACTGCTGCATACCTTAATTCCCTCCTCCAAATCCAAAATCCTCCTCTGTTGCTTCTCCAAATTATACGAATAGGCAAATTTTTCACTCCTCGGACAGATGAGCACATGCACGATGCTTTAGAGATTTGGATTTCACTCCGGTATCAATGCCTCCTAAGCAAAGAGCTGCTTGGTATATATACACTAGAAACTTAGTACAAAAGGAGGCAATTTCACTCACTTTGCCAAAAAGGACTTCCGTATTTTTGCCTCTATCATAGATCAAGTCCCTCATAACATAGGAGATTGGATCTTTAAAGAGATGTTCAAATTTCGTTTCCATGGAAGAAAAACATCCCGAGATACCCTTTGCAGTCTCATCTCGGTGATTATGTTTCATGAAAGGGCATGGTATTTACCGACCAATGAGAAACACTGAAAAACCGGCCAAATTTGGCGGCATATCCTAAATTTGATGAGGATAAGCTTTGATCAAGGAAGTGATCATTCGAGCACCCTCAAGACCTACTAGAACCGAGCTACTCAATCTAGAGTTCAAGAAGCTCAAAGTGCACCACCTCCACCACAATCCTTTCCCTCGATTTGGATGAAAGAATAAAGACTTACATTGCCCAAGTTGTTTGATCTTTCTTCCAAGATAGAATCGGGATTCACCACGAGTCAAGAAAGGATATGAGGAGTTCTCGATGCACAAGAAGATCTCATTCTTGAACATGAGATTATCAAAGAGAAAGTGCAAGGTCTCGGGGATCAAATTGGAGATCACTCGGTAAGCATCTCCACTCTTTTGGTGTCTATGTCCGGCCTCCATGACAAAATGGACAAAATTTTAGAAAATCGAGTCCATCAATTCCATTGGACCTAGCTCTTCGGCACCTCCACCTTCTTACGAACCAATCCCAACCTCCATAGCCCCTGAACCATCTACCCATGATCCTATTCTTGAGTCAACCTCTATCTCATCTCATCCTCCACTTTTCGATGATGCCAAAGGGGGAGAAGAGTTGAAGTAAAGAAGGAGAAGTCAAGTTGTCAAGCTGTCTTTTTTTTGAGATATATGTATGCTTGAAACTCTAAATGTCATTTTGTAAACCATTGAATGTTTTAGCTTATGCAATGACAATATGTGTTATGATTTATGTTAAGCTGCTAACTCTGATAGAATCAAAGTTTAAATGTTAAAATCTAATTCGATGCATTTACTTTGAACACTTATGCTTCAATGATTTCAAATGATCAAAACAGTGTTCTTAAAGGAGTTAATTGTTTACAAGTGTTGTCATCATCAAAAAGGGGAGAATGTTAGTTCTCTATGTGTTTTGATGATTAATAACAATTGTAAACAAGTACGAATGCTTTTAAAATGACAAAGAGTCAAAATCACTCTGTCACCTCAAAACTCGAGCCTAACTAAGCAAACTCGAGTTTTACGCAAGCAGAGAGCTCATCGGGATATTTTCGGCATAACGAACTCGAGCACGAGTAAATAGACTCGAGCCTAAACCCTCATGATATAATAATAAAGAGTTTACAAACAAGTAAACTCGAGCACTGTATAGACAAGCTCGAGTTTTCCCATGGCGGGAAGTTTTCTAATTAAATTGTATCTCTTTAAACTCCGAGTTTATTCTTTTTGAGTAGAGTTCACTTGTTTCTATGGCTATAATTTAATGAACACTCGAGCCCAAGTATATGGACTCAAGCCTAATGCTTTTGTGTAGAGTTTACTCTATGGTTTGACAAACGAAGAAGAGTTTACAAAATAGGTAAACTCGAGCTGTTATTACAAGCTCGAGTTTTCCCTTGTGAAGAGCTCCCAAGTTTTCCTTCTTTTCAAACTCCGAGTTTAAGCTCAAACCTCCAGTTCACTTCAATAAGTCATGGAATAAATTAAGCTGAACTCGAGCCTAAGAATAATGAACTCGAGCCCTTCATCTGAAGAAAGAAAAGCAAGTGTACAAACTCCGAGTTTGTACTCGTGCTCCAGTCCACTCTAATCGAGCAACCAAAACTCTTAGGCATGAATAGTGTTAAACTCGAGCCTAATCACTAATGGACTCGAGCACCTTATCTTGTGAGATATTACTCCAGTGTTCATTCGACAAAAGCTTAGCTGATTTCATCCTGATTCTTTTTAAACTGCAAAACTTACCATGTTTATACGAATTGATTGCATTCATTTAGTATATTCAAACGTATTTAACTACTCTATATTGAGAATGTTTCAGGTATTAAATTGGATCAAACGAATCATTGAATTAGCGCGAAGAATCAGAAAGCGAGAATGATTTCACGCGTCCGGGAATTGAATCGGCTGAAATTCGGGACCCAACGGCTATAATCCTCATCAAACTGAATTTCAAATGAAGAACATGCTAAGTTGAGAAGTAACGGTCACATAGCAACTCACCACTATATAAGGAGCTGAATGCTGTATACTAGAGATATCTGTTGTGCATGTATTGTTTATATAAGCATGAGGTTAATCGTTACTTGAGGTCCGGTGGGCATTGGACCTCAGCTCTTATTATAGCTTCAGGGTCCAGAGGCTCGAGGACGGAGGATGAGCGTAAGCTGTGTAAGCAGCACATGTGTAAAACGCGTAAAGAATCGATCGAGGACATCTAAGATTTGAACAGATAATGTAATGTGTAATACCCTGATAAATTAAATAGCTATTTTTAAAAAGGTGAATATGTGGTCACAAAGAGTATGTTATATTATCTTATTTTCTAAAGGAAATTCAAGGATAATTATGTAAAGCTCCAAAATTGGTGGTAAATGGCTAAGAATTAGCATAAATTTATTTGTTAGTTAATTGGAAATTTTCAAGAAAAATTGATGAGATTAAGTAATTTTAAGCCTAAATACAAGAATGGACCAATAGGAAAATTTTGTAAAAAAATTATATAAAAAAATTATTAAATAATTATTTTATATATTATTAATTAATTAATTAATTAATTAAAACGAAAATTAATAATAATAAAAGGACCAAAAATCTCAAAGGATAAGGGATAAGGTTCTTTTTGAGATTTTTGATTAAGACATATGAATATTTTATTATATAGTGAATAGTAACATAATAAATAGGAATCGGATCCTATCTAGAGTACCGGGAATAGGTTTTACAAGTCGAGGTAAAATATTGATCAGTGGATTTTTATCTTCAGTTAGACTTTTCTGGAAGTTGATTCCGAAGCCGGTAGAGCATTTTCCTAATAAGACGAAATAAGAAAGATGCAGATAGGCACATTTTTGGATCTGAAGAAAATAAATTATAACTCAACATCTAGGAATGAGTTTGAAATTATCCGGACATATTTGGAATCGGTGAATTTTGTCCAGAGGTTGATGATTCGGAATTCAATTCTGTAAGCATCACGCTTTCAGTAAACTTGAGGTGACTTTTGGAGCCTGGATGGAATCAAAAATTAGTTTAACTTAGACATTTCTAATGAGTAGGAAAATGTCTTCAAAGTTGTGATTCGGATTTTGAGATTTTTCCGAGATTACGCGATTCGGACACCGATCGGGAACTTTATCGAGTACAGTTCATAAAGCAAAAGCATCACATCACATTAATTGATGTGACAAACCACCAACTAAGGGGAGAGGATGGTTTGGACAAGTGGCACAGTGAGGATCGTGACACCTAGCGGAGGTGCGATCCGAGCGGTGGAGATTAAAGGAGGAAAAGTGCGAATTTGCCCCTGGAATTTCCCTATAAATAGGAAGCCCTCCCTTTGCATTCTTCACACCAAAAAATCACTTCTCTAGTTGAACTTTCCTAGAGAGAAGTTAGAGAGAGGAGCTCGGAGGAGGAAGGAGTCGGGGCATTCCACGCTGCGGAAGCTCGGGTATTTTTCCGGTCTTTAGTCGTTAATGCTTTTAGTAGTTTTAGTAGTAATGCTAGATAGATCTTTAGTTTTATTTTAAGTATTAAATTCGAAAATCATGGTGGGGTCGGAGTTCTGGCAAAATTTTGGAAAGTCGAAGCCAAAGTAACGAAGTGCTGGCGAAATCTCGCAATTACGTAAAAGTACGATTTTTTTCAGAAGTACCTACGCCGTCAACGGAGGTACGTCCGCGTACTGTAACATTAACTCTTATGTTTATGGTATGCATATATGTGATATGTGTATTGTTATGGTATGTTTATTGAATGCAAATATGTTAGAACAGTTTTGGTGCCGAAGGAAAGGCTAGTCTATGTGGGTAAACCATTAAGTCGCCGTGAACTCGGTGAGGCCCCATGATAGACACTTACGGCCATTACATTCGGTTTACGGAGGTATGTACGTTCGCGTACTGAAACGCTAACTCTGATGTTTACTATATGCGTATTTGTGGTTGAGGGTCTGATGATATGTTGTGAGTATTGTTATGTGCTTTTGGATATATGCACTACGTGTGACACATCTACATGCACTACGTGTGATACATCTACTTGCACTACGTGTGATACCTTTTTATGCACTCCGTGTGATACATCTATATGCACTCCGTGTGACACATCATTATCTTTTGTTAATATGAATGATTGTGGACTATATACCGTATATGTGAATATGAGGTTAAGTTACAGGATCAATATGGTAAATTGGATCTCAGCTTTAGCATCAAGCTCCGGAGGACTGAGGACCGAGGAGAGAGGGAAGCAGCAAACTCAGGGAACAGGCTGAAGACTTTCCGTTGTTGTCCGTTACTTTTGAAAACTCTCGGTTGTTGAACCACTTCTGTAAATAGCCAGTGGGCATTTTATATCAATATATCAGTTACACTCTTACTCCGATGCTCTACTCTGATGAAAAAATTTTATACTGCTTTTGGAAAACGGGATGTTACATAATGTTCTTTATGAACAAGCGTTTACGCCACTGTTATTGTTGTATCAGTTACTCAACATTTGATTTGCTCCGATGCTCTACTCTGATATATGAAAAAAAAAATTATACTGCTTTTGAAAATGGGATGTTACAACAATCTTCATTTTAATTCAAATAAAATTCACTTTCAAGTTTTACAATCTAGTTATTATTTTGATTTAAATTGAAATACATTGTTATTAAAAATCATAAATTTCTGATTAAAATCATTATCTAATGTCCAAACTGGCCTATTTTTTTAAAGTTTAAATTAATAAACTATTGTGGAAAACCAAATAAATCAAATCATTTCATGAAATTCAATTTTTAAAAAAAGATAATAAGAACTAGTTGCAACATCATTAAAAATATAAAAATTATAGTATCATATGAACAGTTTTTTAAAAAATAAAAACAAAAAGGCTTAAATGGGTCGACCCTTTTAGGCCCGGGTGTAATTTGAGAAGCATATTTTCAAGGCCGACTCTCATGATAAAAAAGGCCTAAACGGGTCGGCCCGTTTTTCCAGATCTACTCAAATGTAGATTGTTTCTGTTATAAAAATTGTATGAGTGAATGTCCCTGACCCCTCACTCTTAGGATTCCATTTTGTGATTAATATAGCCTTGACCTCCAATGGTTTCATATCGTATCATAATTTAGATTAATTCCTATGTTTATGACATTGTAAATCTTGGAAGAGTTTGAGTCATGTAAATAAAGATTTGACACAGAGTTGGATGTACATAGAAATGCTATATGAATACGGGTTCTTCTCCACTCTTCATCTCTACAATTCTATCTTGTCTATCTTCATCCATTTATCTTATCTCTTTATTTTTCTTATTTTTATAACATGTTCTCAGCATGAAACTCTAATGAAGGTATATTTTCTCATCGTTGGCTTAAAGATTTCCCCTACCTTCTTTTATAGTATATCTATTTTATTCATATGTGATAATCTAAGTCATTATATAGAATTAAAGAGACCCTTTTACTGTTTTTTATACATCCGGTTCCATAACTAAGATTGTATATTATTGTTGCTTTATTCTCCCAGGTAATTTTTTTCTCACTTTTATTTATCATTTTCTGGGAATATCTTATTTATGCAACATTTATATTCTTTATTTTATATTCTGGTATTCTTTACATTTTATATTGTTATATTATGTCAATTCATTTTATTTATGTTTCATTTGTTTATTTACTTATTTAACATTTATATTTCTTTATTTTATTTACTTTTTATGTTATATTCTATTGTTTATATCTCTTTAGTTCATGTTATTTATTTCATCTTGTTTTAATGTTGTTTTATTTACATTTCATTTATTTATATTGTTATATTATTGTCATTTCATTAGGTCAATTTTTTATTTTTATTTGTTCATTATTACATTAATACATAATAGTATTAATATATATGATTATATAATGTGATCTATATGATCATGGACTCATATATTATTTCTATTTGATTAAGAATTTAAATTTACTTAATTTATTTTACAATATTTTAATTTTATTGAAATACCAGAAGTCATAATATTCTTAATTTTGTGATTAGATGATTAGAAGTCACATCGTTTTTGTAATAATTCTTATATGAAAAACACTATTGGTTTCATTAAAAGGCATGATTGACAAGAAAAACTTTGACGTTTTGATGATTTAATTGTCATAAATATCAAAACCCTAGAGGCTAAAGGTTAAAATATGAAACTATAAAAAAGGCTCTTTAACTTTACAAGATTTTTGCCATGGTCCTAAAGACCAATATTTGAAGAAATTGATTATATATTATTGAAAGCAAAGAACAAGTCTATAAGAGTGAAAATGAAAATGACCACATTGCATTGGTGAAATTGACAGTTGAAAGCCAATGATATTTTGTCTTTGATATATTGAACCACAGTCGTGGAAATAATAACATTTATAAGGTCATTAAAATTATAACCAAATGTTATACAATGACTAGAAGTCATATGGATAGAAAAATGATATAATATGATCAAAAGTCATATAAACTAATATATATCAATTTATTGAAAGTAAAGATCAAAATGGTTGTGATGCTAAAAAAACCATGAGATATTGTGAAAAATATCACAAGTAGTTATGATGCTTAAAGCAATAAGTTATTGAGAAATATGACCAAATTATAAAGCCAAAAGAAATAATTGTAAGCCCAAAAGGCTATATGATTTAATTTTGATTAGTGTTTAAATTTAAATTTTTTGTGATTATTTGTGAGAGAGAAATTATTATTTGATATTGTTATATTGGTAAGTGTTCATGGGTAATATATAAACTCAAATAGACCAAAAAGTGAATATTTATTATTTTGAAATTGTGCCAATTTATTTGCAAATTAAATTTAAATATTATGAAGTGTGGATGTTCATATAATTCCATGGCTTTTAGGATTCCACTTCATGGTTAATCTCATTATACTTTGTAACTCCCAAATTGAAAGGTTTCTAGTATTTATTAATATAACCTTCAATTATTTAATTATATTCATTATAGACAATTGTACAATTTATTTGTAAATTTAAATATATGAGGCGTGTGTGAATATTATTTGTAATAACCTGATTTTCATTTTGCTAAAAATTCTTTGAGCAATGTATATGTTTAGTAGAATGGGATAGTGAAATTGTAGTAAAATGCTTGATTTTCCTGAAATTTCAAATTTTGGAAAATACTGTAACATGAAATAGTTGTTATGGGAATGATATTCCATTGAATATCTAGACTATAATTTCGTCCAAAAAGTAGAGAACAAGGTCATATGGATTTTTCTTAATAAATACTCCCTCTGTAATACCCGCATATTTATTTATCTGAAATAATACATTTTGATAAATAAATTGGCTATTTCTGATAAGTGAAGTTATGATCTCAAGAATTGTGTAGATATAGTCTATTTTTCTAAATTAATTTCTATAGGAAATTAGAGAATTTAAGGGCCAAAGTGCCAAATGACGAAAATGCCCTTGGGGGACATAATAACTTAGGAAAATTGTGAAAAATCCTAAAAGGCAGTAAAATAATTATTAAAATTGAGAGAGTATATTGCCTCTAATTTTGGTAATTTAATAAATTATAAACTTGGAAAAATTAAAGAGGAATGTTCAAAAAGTATTGAAATGACCAAAATGCCCCGTAAATCCTAATATAATGCATGGAAGATAAAACACAAATGTTAGTGCAAGAGTTATGAGATATGGAGTTATTCTAATCAAGAAAATTATCAACTATTGGTAAGAAGTTAATCAAGTAATTATTGGCTAATTACGTAGGCATAAACAAAGGAAAATTCAAAGATGATTATGTTAAACCCTAAAATTAGTTAAATATGGCTAAAAATTAGCATAAATATATTTGCTAATTAATTGGAGAAATTGAAGAAGAATACTCAAAAAGTATTGAAATGACCATAATGCCCCCGTAAATTCTAAAATAATGCAAGAGTCATGAAATTCTAATGTCAATACAAAAGTTTGAAGATAAAGGGTTATCTTAATTAAGAAAATTATCCACAATTGATAAGAAAGTAATTAAGTAATTATTGGCTAATTACTTAAGTTTAAGCAAAGGAAATTCAAGGATAATTGTGTAAAACTCCAAAATTTGTGATTAATGGCTAAAAATTAGCATAAATATATTGGCTAATTAATTGAATTTTTTTGAGGAAAATCAGTGAGATTAAGTATTTTTGAGCTTAAAAACAAGTATGGACCAATAGGAAAAAAGATATGAAAAATTATGTAAAAATAATTAAAATAATAATTAAATAATTAATTAAAAAAAATAAAAATATATATATTATATATAAGGGCTGCCGACATGGGGAGGGAGGAAAAAAGAAAAAAAAAATGAAAAAGGAAATAGGAAGAGTAAAAATATTAAACTCTTATATTTAAATTAATTAAAGTAAATAGTAAAAAGTAAATAATTATCTATAGGAAACAGATCCTATCTAGAGAACCAGGAACAGAATTTCTAAAGTCAGGATATATTATTTATCAGTGGATTTTTATCCTGAATTGAGTTATACCTAGAGTTAATTCTGAGATCGGTAGAAGAAATTAGTAATAAGACGAAATAGGGAAAATCTGAGAAGTAGGCAGATAGTCATAAAATTAGGATTTGAAAAAAATAAATTATAACTCAACATTTGGAGATGAGTTTATGATTATCTGGACATATTTGGAATCAGTGAATTTTTGTCCAGAAGTTGATGATTCCGGAATTTCGTTCCGTAACCGTGCATGCTTTTTGAGGAATTTCAGACTGACTGTTGGAACCCTATATGGAATCAAAATTTAGGTTAACTTGGAAATTTCTAATAACTGAGAAAATTTCTTCAAAGTTGTAATTCTGAATTTTTGAGATTTTCCGAGATTACGCGAATCGGACACCGATCGGGGAAATTCTGTCGGATCAAGTGCATAAAGCAACTTGTGACATCATCCTTGATGACATCACAAGCTGCCACCTAAGGGCTCAAGGACGGTTTGGGCAAGTGGCCCGGTGAGGATCTTGACATTTGGCAAAGTGCGATCCGGCGGTCGATATCCAGTCTGGTAAAGCATGAATAGTAACTTCCTAAAACCTATAAATACCCCCTTCCATTCACTCTTCACACCACTTCTCACTAAGCTTGGCCGAAATCTAGAGAGAGGAAGAGAGAAGGAGAAAGCCGGGGAAATTTGCAGCGAAGCTCTGAGTAAGTTTTTCGGTACTCAGTCTTAAGTTTCGGTAGTTAGCGTAGAAATGTTAGAATAGTCTTTAATCTTTTGAGTATGATTGGATATCATATGATAGGGGTATTTTAGTCCTAAATTTATAAAATCATGGTGGGGTCAAATTTCTGGCAAAATTTTTGAAAAAATCGGAGTCAAAGTAAGTCTTGGTGAAGTCAAATCCGTCGATTAGGGGTATAGGGGCAAAATGGTAATTTTTACCTAAAATGCCCGTTATGATGTCAAATCACTAATAAATGTGATATTACTCTTATAGGACATCAAAAACCTTGATCTGCTGTCGTTACGCTGTCCAACGTACCGCTGTCGGACAAACCGTTGTTTTCCGTCAGAAAGTACAGTTTCCGCCAGAAACATCTACGTATGTCAACGAAGGTACGGACGCGTACTGTAACACTAATCCTATGTTTCTCATATACATATACGTCATAGATACGTTCATATACCGAGGCTCTGTCCAGGGTCGTCGTTATACATACAGCCTTGTACGGGTTATAGACATGATAATACCGTTTTGAGTTTTCCTAGCACTGAGGACACGTGATCGTGGCACAGGATAATGTGCAGGCTATTGTTGTGTAGGACTTTACATACTACTTTGTAATCGTTACAATGTTACACTATGGTTGATATTTTGATATGAATCAGTTACTCTTTCGCTCCATTGCTCTACTCTGATTGAAAAAAAAAATCACTTTAAAAATTGGGATGTTACACCCTCCGGTCCTAATTATAATACAACATTTGGGAGTTTATTTTGGTCTTAATTATAGGACAACATTTTAATTTTTTATCAATTTCTTCCTAAAATACCCCTATTGATTTGAATGAGAGATTATGTGAAATCAATAAGGTAGTTGAAGTGCAACATTTATATAAGAGCATTTTAGGAAAATGAGTAAAATAAACTAATTTAACCTCTATCCTTAATCCCTCAAAAGTCGGTTAAATATGTCCTATAATTAAGACTGGAGGGAGTATGTTTTATGACCATAATGCCAACAAAGATTACCTTTTTGTGTGACTTGGTATTATGTCTTATAATTGGCCAAGAAGTAGGAAATTGCTCTTGATTATATTATGTGATGCTATTACACTGGTCAATAAAGGACAAATGGAAAGGCATTTTATGGATGCCATTTTCGTTTAGATAAAGAGGAAGAAGAATAGGATATTTGTCAAATTGGAATTTGGTCAATAAATGGCAATATAGATTTGTTAAATGAACATGTACCATGTCACACCCCGAAAATTTAAGAGTGACTGCATAGAATATGAGTAGACTCACATTCCTAAAACCTTAAAACACATATTAACAAGTGCCTCATATAATAATTACAATAATACTAAATATGCATACATCACTTCTAGTTCTTATATAATCTACTCTTTAATTAATAAATTTGTAAAAATATCAATAAAGTCTCCTCTGTAAGTTGAACTCTCTGAAATTTCTACAATAGCCCACAAGATCAATATAGTGGTAGAAATTGTATAAGATATTGGCAATAATATCATGTTTAATGAATGAATAATGTCACACCCCTCCAACAATACATCATACAACAGAGCACATAGCGCAATAAAGCATGTAAAAACCGTTTGGGCAAAGAATACCGATAAAATTAAATGTATCTTGGTTAAACTCCAGAATCACCAACTCAAATATATATATATATATATATATATATATATATATATATATATATATATATAGAGAGAGAGAGAGAGAGAGAGAGAGAGAGAGGATTATTAAACAAGCTTTATGATCTTATAATTAATAGAGTTTACCATGTTAAGCTGCAACTGGTCTCTATTTTATTCTTGGGATTTTTTCTTCTCTGTTTCTTCACAGATTTTCCACATATGCTCAACTCTTATACCTCAAACATGAAGGCACTTTCTTCTATTACTAGCCCCTACTTTTCATTTTAGTTTTGTAACATCCCAACTTTTCAAAAGCAGTATAAATTTTTTTTTTTCAAACAAACATCATTTGAAAACATCAGAGTAGAGCAACAGAGCGATTGAGTAACTGATATGTATATATAAAACGCCGTAAGTCTGGCTGGTTACAACAGCGGTACAGAAACCGCGTGGTTCAGAAGTAATATATAATAGCAAAAGGAAAGCTTCCGCCGGAACAACAAAAGGAAGTCTTCAGCCGGGTCTTCTACTCGAGCTGCTTGCCTCTCTCCTCGATCCTTGGTCCTCCCGACCCTGACGCTATATTAAGAGCTGAGATCCGCACCGGATCTCGTGTAACGGTTAACCTCATGTATACATACACACATATGGGTCACCAAACAACAACAAATAAACCACACCCAACCAATGCACATGTATCGCTCCCAGCATTGCAGATGTATCGCTCCCAGCATTATAAATGTATCGTTCCCAGCCTTACAGATATATCACTCCCAGCATGCATACAGTTATCTTCTAACATAATATGCATCCCAACAACACCCCACATATACACACCATACACACATCACATACATACCATATACAGCATACTATATTCATCAGAGTTAGTGTTACAGTACGCGAACGTACCTTCGTTGACGATATACGGTATTTCGGCACGACGGTTGGTCAAAACGTAATCAGGGATATCCTATCAACATAACAATGTACTTGTTAAGGTTCTATCATTACGACGGACATTTTTAGTCAAAATGACCATTTTACCCCTGATCCCCTAATCTAGTGAAATTGCCAGCACTTCGTTACTTTGACCTTAATTTTCCAAAATTTCAACATAACTCCTACTCCAATATCATTTTCGAAATATAAATCATATTAATTAATGATTTACATCATAACAGGCATTTTAGGTAAAAATTACCATTTTGCCCTTATACCCCTAATTGGCGGAATTTTGCCAGAGCTTCGCTATTTTAACTCTAATCTTCCAAAATTTTGCCAGAACTTTGTCCCAATGATAATTTTCGAAATTCTAGACTAATATAGCCCTATCATATGATATCCAATCATGCTTGAAAAATTAAAGGCTATACTAGCAGTACTACTCTAACTATCAAAGAACTACAAAAGCTTAAAGCTCGCTATTTTAACTTTCAACTTTCGAGACTCAATCCCTACTATGTTTTTACCTCGTCTGCATCTTTCAATGCAATGAGGCTTAAAAACAAGAATAGGAATCTCATCTCCTACTTCCTAGATCTAACTAACAGCTTCTACTAAAACTACCGAAAGAACTAAAGACTAAGGACTTCCGGTCCAATTTCCCCGATCGGTACCCGATTCGCGTAATTTCGGAGAAATCTCAAAATTCTGGTTAACTAACTTTGAAGATCTCCTCTTACTTACTAGAAATGTCTATTCTAATCTAAATCTTGATTCCATACAGGGCATTCCGTGTTCATCCGAAGTTTCTCGAAAAACGTGTCCGTACGTCCTAAGCATTATTATTCTCGTTTTCTAATCATCAATCTCAGAGAAAAATTCACGATTCCAAATATGTCCATGAAAATTCCCAATTCTTTTCCAAATGTCACAACATAACCTTTTCGTCCTCTTGGCTATCCGGCCTTTCTCGAATTTCCCTATTTCGTCTTATTAGGAAAAAGCACAAACGGCTTCAGAATTAACTTCCGTAAGAGTCTAACGGAAGATAAAATTCTACTGATCAATATTTTACCCTGACTTTGGAAATCTCATTCCTAGATCTCCAGATAGGATCCGTTTCCTAATTTTCATTTTACTATTCACCTTTCTAATATTAAATTAGAGTTTATTATTTTTAAAACTCTTTATATAATATTTAAATGCATTTTCTTTTCTTTTTTTTTTGCCCTTTTTTTATTTCGTTTTTTATTTTATTTTTATTTGATTAATTATTTATTAATTATTTAATTAATTAAATAATTATTTTTACATAATTTTCTTTACAAAAATTTCCTATTGGTCTATTCTTGCATTTAGGCTTAAAAATACCTAAACTCAACTATTTTTCTCCAAAATTTCCAATTAATTAGTAAACATGTTTTTACTAATTTTAAAACAAAAACCACTAATTTCAGGGTTTTACATAATTAATTGTGAATTTCCTTTGCTTATGCTTAAGTAATTAGCCCAATATTACTTAATTACTTAATTATTACAAGTTGATAATTTTATTACTTAGAACACCTCATATTCGCCTATTTTCAATAGGTATATTTCTCAATTTTTGATATTTACCCTAAGTGTGATTTTTAGGGTATTACAAGTTTTGTCTTCCATCTCTTTCCCCTATTTTTCTTTATATAAATTTGAATATATGAGATGTGAGCATTATTTGCCCATATTCAAACATTAATCTTGATATGATACATATATATCGTAAGTAAATTAGTTTTTATGTGACTTTTGAGAGAAAAAGAAAAATCATATCCTTATGTGTGTCAAATTTAAATTGAGAATTTATTTAAGTTTATGAGAGAAAAACACTATGAATTGATGTTAATTTTGATTTGTGGACAAAATTATTTTTGTAATGTGTGTAAGCTATATATATATATATATATATATATATATATATATATATATATATAGTGATAATTTAAAAGAAAACTATAAATATCATAAGTATTCGTGATTATTTATTCTATTGAAATGGTTCATCAACTTGATTAATAATTTCCACGCACAGTGTATTGTCTCAGCTATTAGATGATGCACTGATGTGGGAAGGAGATACTCTCTTTATCCTTCTTCTCATTGTCTCTCATTGGCCACATCTTGGCCATTGATTGGGAAAATGAGAGAAAAGTGAAAGTAGTATTGTGTTGATTGGACGGATGTGATTTAGAGATTATGAGGGATAATGAGAAAATGATTATGAGAGAAACTCAACCCACTGATGTGTTAACCCTTTTTTCAACAACTTGCTATCATTATCAGGTATGAATTATAGATCTATTTGTTCACTAAATAGTTATACATTGGTTGGAAAATGTTAGTAAATTATTATTCAAAGCTTTATTGTTTTAACTTTATTTATATACACACATATAATTGATCTATATTTAAATATATTGTAATGGAAGGTCTCCATTGATTTCATTATTTGATTACATCTAAGGTTGGTAGAAATTTTATTACTTGATTTAAGTATTAATTATTGATTAATTTTGTTAAGTAATTTCTATATTTGGGATGTGAGATGCAATCCTATTTATTACCACTTTGGTCCTATTTATAAGTCATTTTTAACTAAATCACACATTCCAATGAGAGGTAGTTAATTCAATGATTATGGAGTAAATTTTTCAATTTTGCCCTCATTTATGAATGAATATTTTTCAATTCTTTCTTCTCTCTCTATTTTCATTGGTACAATTAATATAAGTAAAATTTTCACAATCTCATTTACTAACCTGAAACTTGACTTATAAATAGGACCTTTTTTTTATGGTAAAAAATGACTTATAAATAAGACCGGAGTGATATATTTTATTGGGTTATCACATAAGATTATGAGAAAATATATGTTGTAGATAATTTTAAATATTTCATACTCATGTTAAATATGTATCAAAAGAGGCAGATTGAAGTAGCGAAATTATATAGTAATGTAATAATGAATGATAGTTCCTGAAAAACTTATATATAACAAAATTGATATAGTTCCTAAAGAATTAATAAAAATTTGTTTATTCCATAGGCGGGAGAAATATTAATCATGAAAATTATGACTCAAAAGCAATTAAAGTTGTTGGTTCTCGGAGTTTTGATGATAACAAGACTTAATTGATTAAAGCCTTTTGTTGAAAAGAAATTGTGTTTTTGAATCAGTAAATATTAATTATGTTAAGATTATAATTACTCAAGTAAGTTGTTTTAGTTACTCGAGTAATCCCCATCTAATGAAGTTGTTAAGTGTTCACAGAATGCAAAATATCATTTGGGCAATCAATTAAAAATTACTCGAGTAATTCTTGGTGTTACTTGAAGTAATCTCGACTTCAAAGGTAAGTTTAGATTTTGCCAGATATAGCTACTCGATCAAGTTTAATCAATTACTCAAGTAATATTACTAATGAACAATCCATTTTAACTTATACAAAATTACTCAAGTAACAAATGTTACTCAAGTAATATTTAGATATTACTCAAGTAACAAATAGTGTTACTCAAGTAATTTTGATTCAAAACACTATTGTTCCGAGAAGCTATTCGAAATTACTCAAGTAACAAAATGTTACTCAAGTAATATTTGTATATTACTCAAGTAACAAAATGTGTAATATTTGTATATTACTCAAGTAATTTTGAATCAGACGTGTTCCAAGAAGCCTTTCGAAACTACTCACGTAAAAAGGTATTACTCAAGTAATATTTAGATTACTCAAGTAACCGAAATAATACTCAAGTAATATTTAG
This sequence comes from Acacia pycnantha, assembly GCA_025563575.1. Lineage (NCBI taxonomy): Eukaryota > Viridiplantae > Streptophyta > Magnoliopsida > Fabales > Fabaceae > Acacia > Acacia pycnantha. Next base: position 393,472 of record JAMWYP010000155.1, read on the forward strand.
ATATTACTCAGGTAACAAAAAGTTACTCAAGTAATGTTGATTCCAGTCGCTCTTCTTCTAAGAACTATTTGAAAACGAAAGGAAATCACCAAGAGGGGGGTGAATTGGGGATTTTAAAAAAACTTTGCACCCAAGCTGAAGCTAAACGTAAAGAGATAGGGAAGAAGAGCTTGACACAGAAAGTTTATCCTGGTTCGGTCTAAACTCTTGACCTACGTCCAGTCCCCAGACTCTCTGGGTTTTTCTACTATCACTTAACTCGGATACACACTCGTACTCAAGGATTATCCTCTCTCTAGGATACACTCCCCCTTACAAGTTGTAATATGAAATCCCAATCTCCAAGTCCCCTTGACTTGAGATTTTTACAATGGATGAATAATTTGTATAAAAGCTCTCTCACAGAGAAGATATTGATAAACACTGAGGCTCTTTGTATATCAAAATACAATACAGAAAGAAAATTGAATGTATAAGTAACTCTTGAGCTTGCTTTTCATTTCTGCTTAATCTTTCGTGTGTTTCGAAGTTTGTAATCAGCTCCTTATATAGTGGTGAGTTGCTATGTGACCGTTACTTCTCAATTTTGCATGTTCTTCATTTGAAATTCAGTTTGATGAGGATTATAACCGTTGGGTTCTGAATTTCGGCTGATTGAATTCCTAGACGCGTGAAATCATACTGCTTTCTGATTCTTCGCGCTTTATTCAATGTATTGTTTGATCCAACTAATACCTGAAACATTCTCAATATAGAGTGGTTAAATATACATTTGAATTCTCTAAATGAATGCAATCAATTCGTATAAATATGGTAAGTTTGTAGTTCAAAACAATCAGGATGAAACCAAGAACGATCATATTTCTTTGTCGTCCTAAACTCGAGTTCTCCAAGTCGGGCTCGAGTTCGTAAGGTTTTAGAGTATCGGTTTATCTTGTGAGAGCAAACTCGGAGTTTGATGTAAACTCGGAGTTTGTAATTTGTTTCACCATGTGAACTCGAGTTCACGAAGGTAGGCTCGAGTTCGAATGATCTCTAAGCATTTTGTCGTATGAGCACCAAGTAATATTTCACAAGCTAAGCGAGCTCGAGTCCATTAGTGATTAGGCTCGAGTTTAACACTATTCATGCCTAAGAGTTTTTGGTCATTCGAAGAGTGGATGGAGCACGAATACAAACTCTGGAGTTTGTACACTTGCTTTACTCTCTTCAGATGAAGGGCTCGAGTTCATTTTCTAGGACTCGAGTTCAGCTTTGTTTATTCCATGGCTTATTGAAGTGAACTGGAGGTTTGAACTTAAACTCTGGAGTTTTGTAAAGAAGGAAAACTTGGGAGCTCTCTGCCAAGGAAAAACTCGAGCTTGCAATAACAGGCTCGAGTTTACCTGTTTTGTAAACTCTTCTTCGTTTGTCAAACCATAGAGTAAACTCTACACAAAGTGTTAGGCTCGAGTCCATATACTTGGGCTCGAGTGTTCATCAATTTATAGCCATAGGAACAAGCAAACTCTACTCAAAAAAAGATAAACTCTAAAGTTTAAAGAGATGCATTTTAATTGGAAAATCTTCCCGCCATGGGCAAACTCGAGCTTGTCTATACAGGCTCGAGTTTACTCATTCGTTAACTCTTTATTATTATACCATGGAAGTTTAGGCTCGAGTGTATTTACTCAGGCTCGAGTTCGTCATCTTTGAGATAGCTGATGAGCTCTGTTTGCAGCAAACTCGAGCTTGCCTAGTTAGGCTCGAGTTTTCGGTGATGAGAATGATTTTGACTATTTTGTCATTTTAAAACATTCATACTTGTTTACAATTGTTATTAATAATCAAAATACATAGAGAACTAACATTCTCCCCTTTTTGATGATGACAACACTTGTAAACAATTAACTCCTTTAAAAACATTGTTTGATCATTTGAAATCATTGAAGCATAAGTGTTCAGTGTAAATGCATCAGAATTAGATTTTAACATTTAAACATTGATTTTGATGATCGAGTTAGCAGCTTGACATAAAGCATAATACATATTGTCATATTGCATAAGCTAAAGCATTCAATGGTTTACAAAATGACATTAGAGTTTCAAATATACATATAACTCAAAAAAAAATGATTGAAACATTAACAACTTGACTCCTTCTTCACTAACTTGACTCCTTCTTCACTTCAACTCTTCTCCCCCTTGTCATCATCGAACAATGGAGGATTAGATGGGATAGAGGTTGGCTGAAGAGTAGGATCATGGGTAGATGGTTCAGGGCTATGGAGGTTGGGATTGGTACAGAAGTTGGTGGAGGGTCCGAAGAGCTAGGTCCAGCAGAATTGATGGACTGATTTTGTAAAAGTCTGTCCATTTTGTCATGGAGGCTAGACATAGACACCAAAAGAGTGGAGATGCTTACTGAGTGATCTCCAATTTGATCCCTGAGACCTTGCACTTTCTCTTTGATAATCTCATGTTCAAGAATGAGATCTTCTTGTGTATCAGAGAATTCCTCATATCCTTTCTTGACTTGAGTAAATCCTGATTCTATCTTGGAAGAAAGATCGAAACAACTTGGGCAATGTAAGTCTTGATTCTTTCATCCAAATCGGAGGAAAGGATTGTGGTGGAGGTGGTGCACTCGAGCCTCTTGAACTCTAGATTGAGTAGCTCGGTTCTAGCAGGTCTTGATGGTGCTCTGGAATGATCACTTCCTTGATCAAAGCTTATCCTCATTAAGTTTAGGATATGCTGGCCAAACTTTGCTGGTTTTTCAGGTTTCTCATTGGCCGGTAAATACCATACCCTTTCATGGAACATAATCACTGAAATGAGACTAGCAAAGGGTATCTGAGATGTTTTTCTTCCATGGAAACGAAACTTGAACATCTCTTTAAAGATCCAATCTCCTATGTTATGAGGGACTTGATCTATGATAGAGGCAAAAATAGGGAAGTCCTTTTTGGCAAAGTGAGTGAAATTGCCTCCCTTTTGGACTAGGTTTCTAGTGTATATATACCAAGCAGCTCTTTGCTTAGGGGCATTGATCCGGAGTGAAATCCGAGTCTCTAAAGCATCGTGCATGTGCTCATCGGGTCCGAGGAGTGAAAATATTTGCCTATTTGTATATTTTGGAGAAGCAACGGGAGGGGATTTTGGATTTGGAGGAGGGAATTAAGGTATGCAGCGGTGATGGTTATCTGTTTTCCTCTAATGGTTGTGGTAATCCTTTCCTCAACCAAATTTCTATCCTCATCCAATAAATTATCACTTTGCATACAATAGTAAAAGGTTTTAACAAAAGATGGACTATATGAAGCTCTAATGGATATGAGAGGTTCAAATTGTCTAAGCCAGTGGGTAAGATCAAGGCTACATTCCTCTTTTAAAGCATCTAAATTGACATACACAGAGGGGTAGAAACTCTTAGCCTCATAATTCTCTTGGAATCGTATGGCATCCTCACCATATAGAGTGACATCCTCACTAGAGAATCCCTTAGGTATGGAGGAATGATTGTAAATTTCAAATAAGGCTGGGTTTTCTCTAGATACCTGAGGAACAGAGTGTTGTTGGTGATGGGAGGATGATTGAGCTTGAGAGCTAGTTTGACTCGTTGTGGTCTTTCGAGACTTGTATATCTGTTCTTTGCCCCTTCGAGGTGGTGTGTCAGTAGTTGAAGCTTTCTTCGAGGTATCCATCTTGACTGTGGTTATTGGAGTGGCTTGGGTAAAGGGAATACCAGGAATTTGCTTGTCAATTCCATGCTTGAATCATTTGGGAAACGATTTTACCCTGGGAGGACGCTGAGAGATTTTCGGTTGCTCAGTTTGGGGTTCTTGAGGATCAGAGGATTTGGAATCTTGAGTTGCAGATCGTTTGGAAGCCATGTTCTCTGGTTTTCGTCGAGGAGATTGAGAGAAGTTTTGGGAAGAATTAGGTTTAGGCTCGAGGGTGAGATAAAGTGAAGACGAGAAGTCAAGTTTTTAAAGAAATTTTATCGACGCAAACTCGAGTTCTCAAGTGTAGGCTCGAGTTTGTGTAACGGTACTTACCTGGAATTCAAGAGTGTATGTGTGAACCCTTGAAGTTTCTTGCTAGGCTCGAGTCGATCACTTTGTAGGCTCGAGTCCGTCAGTTCTCTCGAGCTAAGTTGCTCTCTGTCTCCCGCGAACTCGAGGTCTTTAACTAATAGGCTCGAGTCCCATGCAGTTCTCCGAGGTGGATTGCTCTCTGTCTCCCTCGAACTCGAGTCCGTTTACTTATAGGCTCGAGTCGGTCTGAATTTCTGAGATGAGTTGCTCTCTGTCTCCCGCGAACTCGAGTCCGTTCACTAATAGGCTCGAGTTTGGCGACCTGAGATAGTTGCATTTCTTTCTGGTTCTTTCGAGCTCGAGTCTATCTTTGGTAGGCTCGAGTTTGTGACAGCTTTACTTGCAGTCGATTGTTTGGAATTTTGATTTCAATACACATCCTGCACAAAACATATCTACATACTCCGATGCTTAAGTTAGTAGACACTAATCATTAAAAACATAACTAACATTCAATTGGGTAGAGATTACTCACAACTCATTGGGATTTACCATTCCCAATTCTCTTCTTATGAACACAAATTGTTCTTTTGCTAGTGGTTTGGTGAAGATATCAGCGAGTTGCAAGTGAGTTGGGATGAACATGACTTTGACATCCTTCTTTTGAACATGATCTCTTATGAAGTGATGTCTGACATCAATATGTTTGGTTCTAGTGTGTTGAACAGGATTCTTTGCCAAACTTATTGTGCTTGTGTTGTCACAAAGAATTGGGATTTCTTTGAGATGAACTCCCAAATCACACAATTGTTGTTTGAGCCAAAGAACTTGAGCACAGCAACTTGAGGCAGCAACATACTCAGCTTCGGTGGATGACACACCACCGTGGTCTACTTTGCCTTTGAACCAAGATACTAATGAACCTCCAAAGAACTCACATTGACCACTTGTGCTTTTTCTATCGAGTCTTGTATCCCGCATGATCCGAATCAGTATAGGCTACTAAGTGTTCAGGTTGATCTTTGGGAAACCATAATCCAAGAGTCTTTGTATCAGCAAGATATCTAAAAATTCTTTTAACATGTTCAGCATGAGACTCCATGGGGGCAGATTGGAATCTAGCACACATTCCAACACTGAATTGAATATCTGGGCGACTTGCTGTAAGATAGAGTAATGATCCAATCATTCCTCTATATTTAGTGATGTTGAAGTTAGTCCCCTTTCATCGGCATCCGAGTTGCGGTTGAACTCATTGGAGTATCTCGCTCCATTACAATCAACTAGACCATATTTTTCAATAGATCTTTCAAATACTTGGTCCGGGAAATGAAGATTCCATCATGGCGTTGCTTGATTTGAAGTCCAAGGAAGTAATTAAGTTCTCCCATCATGGACATTTCAAATTCTCCCTGCATTGTCTTGGCAAATTCTTCACACATAGTATCATTAGTAGCACCAAAAATAATGTCATCAACATAAATTTGAACTATTAAGACATCACCAAGTTTATTCTTCTTTATAAAGAGAGTTGTATCTGCTTTTCCTCTAACAAATCCTTGATCAAGAAGGAAAGTGCTTAACCTCTCATACCAAGCTCTAGGAGCTTGTTTAAGACCATATAAGGCTTTCTTGAGGTGATAAACATGATCTGGATGATGTTCATTTTGAAAACCTGTAGGTTGTTCAACATAAACTTCCTCCTGTATAAAACCATTTAAAAAGGCGGATTTTACATCCATTTGAAAAAGTTTGAATCCTTTAACACAAGCAAAGGCTAGAAGAACTCTTATAGCTTCCAATCTTGCTACTGGAGCATAAGTTTCTTCATAATCAATTCCTTCTTCTTGATTATAGCCTTTTGCAACTAGCCTTGCCTTATTACGAATGATTATGGCGGATTCATCACATTTATTCTTGAATACCCATTTAGTACCAATGACCGGATGGTCTTTAGGTCTGGGTACCAAGTCCCAAACTTGGTTTCTTTCAAATTGATGTAACTCCTCTTGCATTGCTATAACCCAATCATTGTCTGAAAGGGCTTCATCAATTTTAGAGGGTTCAATTTTCGAAATGAAAGCTGAAAAAGTAACTTCATTCAAAGTGCTTTTTCTGGTTCTTACTCCTTGATTTGCATCACCTATCACTTGATCCAGAGGATGACTCCTACTGTATCTCCATGATTTTGGTTGAGTTTGAACACTGTTTTCACAAGCATTTTCACAATGTTTTTCAGTTTCAGAATCATCTTGCAAATCTTTTTCAGTATTTGTTGAAACAGAAGTTTGGTTTGTTACAGGAAAATCATCATCATCCAAGGACTTGTTAGATTTGGTTTCACAGAAAACAACATGCATAGATTCTTCAACAGTGTGATTACGGGTATTATAAACTCTATATGCTTTACTTCTACTTGAATAACCCAAGAATATACCTTCATCAGCTTTGGAATCAAATTTTCCCAAGCTGTCCTTACCATTATTGTGGATGAAGCATTTACATCCAAAGATATGCAAGTGAGCTAAGTTGGGTTTTCTTCCTTTGTAGAGTTCATAGGGAGTTTTGTCCAATTTCTTCCGGAGATATGCCATGTTTGATATGTAACAAGCAGTGCTCATAGCATCAGCCCATGCAATAGATAATCCTTTCTCGTTTTGGACCTTCTTGGCAAACACAATAAATTGATCAAATGTTTTATCTTTTGATGATAAAAGAATGACCCATGTAAATCTTGAGAAATCATCTACTATAACCAATGTATAAAGATTGCCGCCAAGGCTTTTTACTCTAGTTTGGTCCAACTAAATCCATATGGAGTAATTGGAGAGGTCTATTAGTTGATATTTCGTTTTCGACTTGAAAGAAGATTTGGTTTGTTTACCTTTTGACATGCATCACAAATCATATCATTTTTAAAAGAAAGTTTTGGTAAACCAATAACCAATTCCTTTTTCGTAGTTTATCAAGTTGAATCATATTGACATGTCCTAAACGTTTATGCCATAACCAACTTTCATCTAAGTTACCAACAAAACATTTTTCGAATCGAATTGTTTTTAGACAGATTAAGAGTGTAACAATTACCTTCTCTTGGAGCTCGAATAATGCTTTGGATTTAATACTATCTAAGGAGAGAGCATCCTTACTTACAATCAAACATTCTTCGAATCAAAGATGACTAGGTTTCCTTTGTCCGTGCTTTGACTCACACCGAGGAGGTTGTGACATAATCCATCCACAAGATAAACATCTTTGATTTGAGGTCCATTGCTATTTCCAATTTTGCCAATGCCGCAATTCTTCCGGACTCATTTCCACCAAATGTTACCTTGCCACCTTCCTTATGTTTGATTGAAGCAAATTTGGATTGGTCTCCAGTCATATGTCTTGAGCATCCACTTGTCAATGTACCACTTATTGGGATTTGATGCTCTAAGACAAATCTGCATAAAAAGAGATATCATCTTTTAGGTACCCAATATTCTTTGGGTCCTTTTGGGTTAGTTTGTGTCTTAGGAATCATATAGGATCCCTTAGGCACCCATTGATAGTTTCCTACAGTTTAATTGATCTATCTTTCTTATGAAAACATGAAGAAGTGGTATGACCTTTTCTATTACAATAGTTGCAATGTGCAAAAGGATTTGAGGTATGGACAGATTTTTGAAAATAATTCATGTAAGATCTTTGTCCATGTTTCTTTTTGCCTTTCTTTTTGTCATAATCAGGCTTGTAACCAATTCCTGATTTGTCATTTGTAAATCTTTGTTTGTTTCAAAATTACCTCAAGCATTTCACTTCCTCTAGTGAATTTTTCAAGAGTCTTTGTAAGGTATTCATTTTTCTTTTTAGAATAGAACATTCATCACATATGATATTTTCGTGAACCGAAAGATTTTCTACTTGTTGTTCAAGTGTTGTATTCTTCCTTTTAAAACAAAATATTTTTCAGCAAGTTCATCAAATTCATTTTGAACAAGTTTGTATTCGTAGACAATTCATTATAAGTTGGTTTTGCATCATGATTAGAACAAGTAGAGTTTTCCTTTTCACAAGCAGAGATAGGTGTAGGAATCGTTTGAGCTTGTTCTTCTAATAGTTTGATTTTTCTTTTTGAAAATAAGAGCTCTTTTGCTGTTTTCTTAAATTCAGTATAAAGAGAATCATATGTTGAAGATAATTCATCATAAGGTAAATCAGAATTACTTACCTCTTCGTTGTCCGATTCCTCTTGAGCCACAAGGCGTAGATTGGCACTTTGTTCCTCTTCCGCCTCATCTTCATCGATGAGTTGTTGCCCCATATAGCCGATACATAAGCTCTTTTCTTGAACTTATTGAATTTCTTCTCTTTGTTTTTCAAATTTGAGGACATTCGATTTGATGTGGCCTGGTTTCTCACATTCATAGCATATAATTGGTTTCTTAGTTTCGTGCTATAGAATTTCTTGAATCTTCGGACCATCATTCCTAGCTCACCATCTTCATCTTCATCTTCTTCATCATCATCGATTTTACCTCTTTGATGGTTTTCAGAGCTATTCCCTTGTTCTTGACATTGATGTCATTTAGCCCTTTCTTGAATTTGATCTTCCCTCATACTCGAAAGGTGCCAAATAATCTGCTACGGAGGCCATTGATTCGCCTCGAGATTCTTCAATTGCCGTGACCTTGGCTTCCCATTCCTTGGTGAGAATATTTAGTATTTTCCTCACTTGGGCAGGTTGTTCATATTCTTTTCCCAAGGCAATGAGTTGATTGATCAGATGAGTGAACCTGAGTTGAAATTTGCCAATAGACTCTCCGGGCTTCATCCGCAATAAATCATATTCGATCATGAGAGTATTGATACGATTTTCTTTGATCGCACTGTTCCTTCATGAGCTATTTCAAGAGCATCCCACATTTGTTTAGCAGATGGCAAAGTGCAGATTCTGAAATACTCTTTTTGGCCAAGAGCACTTTGCAGCATGTGGATTGCCTTCATGTTGAGAGTAACTTGCTTTTTATCATTGTCATCGTACTCTTCTTCTTTCTTGGGAGTTCGACATCGCCTACAACCGAGGAAGGAACATAGTTTCCTTTCTCAAAGACCCTCCACAAACCAAACTCAGAGGCCATTACATAGACCCTGAACTTAGCCTTCCAGAATGAGTAGTGTTCTCCATTGAAACCTGGGGGTCGGTTGATTGAGGCTCCATCGGGTAGAATTCCTTCCATTGGATCTTTTTGTCTAGGATGTTAATCCTTCAAATTGACAACCAGGCCTGAATGTATAAGTAACTCTTGAGCTTGCTTTTCGTTTCTGCTTAATCTTTCGTGTGTTTCGAAGTTTGTAATCAGCTCCTTATGTAGTGGTGAGTTGCTATGTGACCGTTACTTCTCAATTTTGCATGTTCTTCATTTGAAATTCAGTTTGATGAGGATTATAACCGTTGGGTTCTGAATTTCGGCTGATTGAATTCCTAGACGCGTGAAATCATACTGCTTTCTGATTCTTCGCGCTTTATTCAATGTATTGTTTGATCCAACTAATACCGAAACATTCTCAATATAGAGTGGTTAAATATACATTTGAATTCTCTAAATGAATGCAATCAATTCGTATAAATATGGTAAGTTTGTAGTTCAAAACAATCGGGATGAAACCAAGAACGATCATATTTGTTTGCCGTCCTAAACTCGAGTTCTCCAAGTCAGGCTCGAGTTCGTAAGGTTTTTAGAGTATCTGGTTTATCTTCTGTGAGAGCAAACTCTGGAGTTTGATGTAAACTCTGGAGTTTGTAATTTGTTTCACCATGTGAACTCGAGTTCACGAAGGTAAGCTCGAGTTCGAATGATCTCTAAGCATTTTGTCGTATGAGCACCTGAAGTAATATTTCACAAGCGAAGCAGGCTCGAGTCCATTAGTGATTAGGCTCGAGTTTAACACTATTCATGCCTAAGAGTTTTTTTGGTCATTCGAAGAGTGGACTGGAGCACGAATACAAACTCTGGAGTTTGTACACTTGCTTTACTCTCTTCAGATGAAGGGCTCGAGTTCATTTTCTAGGACTCGAGTTCAGCTTTGTTTATTCCATGGCTTATTAAAGTGAACTGGAGGTTTGAACTTAAACTCTGGAGTTTTGTAAAGAAGGAAAACTTGGGAGCTCTCTGCCAAGGAAAAACTCGAGCTTGCAATAATGTGCTCGAGTTTACCTGCTTTGTAAACTCTTCTTCGTTTGTCAAACCATAGAGTAAACTCTACACAAAAGTGTTAGGCTCGAGTCCATATACTTGGGCTCGAGTGTTCATCAATTTATAGCCATAGGAACAAGCAAACTCTACTCAAAAAAAGATAAACTCTGAAGTTTAAAGAGATGCATTTTAATTGGAAAATCTTCCCGCCATGGGCAAACTCGAGCTTGTCTATACAGGCTCGAGTTTACTCATTCGTTAACTCTTTATTATTATACCATGGAAGTTTAGGCTCGAGTGTATTTACTCAGGCTCGAGTTCGTCATGCTGAGATAGCCTGATGAGCTCTCTGTTTGCAGCAAACTCGAGCTTGCCTAGTTAGGCTCGAGTTTTTCGGTGACAGAATGATTTTGACTGTTTTGTCACTTTAAAACATTCATACTTGTTTACAATTGTTATTAATCATCAAAATACATAGAGAACTAACACTATTCAACATTACTTTTGAACATTACTCAAGTATTATATATATACCTCGCAAGAAATTTTGTTACACGCAATAGAGGCTTCTATTTTTGAATACTTTCGATATTACTCAAGTAACAAATGTTGTTACTCAAGTAATATCTTTCCAGTGGGATTTTATTTTGAAAACATGCGATATTACTCAAGTAATTTATAATGCTATTCGAGTAAGTATCTTCAGAATTCCAGAACACTTCGCTAAATCGTTAATCTCAATTCTATTCATTATGGGTCATTATCCATTTATGCTTAATCTCACTCAAATTCATTTTAAACTCATCTAATCATCTTTTTGAGTGATTTTCAGTTGATTAACTAATGCTTAAGTTGTGATTAGCCGAAAAGCATCCGACGTGTCCGTAGCATTTAATGCTCGCCGTAAACAGATTCTACAAACGGAATAAACACTTTGAGCATATGAATACATTCATTCGAGGCATACATATTCCAGAAATTATTCTAAGTCAACTTCTACACAAGTACAATCGATGGCAAACGCATTTAATGAAGCAACGGTCGATTATACTCAATAGATTTCATCTGTGCCTAACGGAAGTTCAAAGTGTCTCAACGGCTATATTCAAAGTTCTTTTCAACGGCATTAATGGAAGACACTATAAAAGGCTGAAGCATTCAATGTCTCCAAAAAAAGAAAAGAAGAACAATATACAGAAACTCTGCGCAATTAATTAGAGCTTATTCCTACTTTCAGTTTCATTTAGTATCTTCGGATATTCTTGTACTTCAGTGGTTATCATTTATCTACTCAGTGAGGAATATAAACACTTAATTGTTTTCTTGATTATTGTTTAAATCTTAAGGTTGCGGAACTTTAAGTGTGTATGTACAATTACAACTTGTAAGGGGGAGTGAGTCCTAATGAAGGGATCATCTCAAGTACAGAGTGTCTAATTGTGTCTGTGTTTATTTGATTGCAACTTGTAAAGAGGAGTAAATCCTAGTGAGAGGATTACTCAAGAGTTACAGAGTGTGTAATCAAGTTCTAGATAGTGAAATTCCATAGTGTCTGGGGACTGGACATAGATCGAGGAGTTAGACCGAACCAGTATAAATTATCTGTGTCCATTCTCTCTGTCTCTATCTTTGTTCTTGTGTTCTTATTTCAATCCGAAAAAGAATTTCAAAATCTCTTATTCACTCCCCTATAGGTGATATTCTCTCTTCAAAAGTAATAGTACAATTGGCTTGAAATCCACAATTTTGTGTGAACTATGAAGCTTTTGTGTTCAAAGAAAAAAGAAATAGATTATTGACCTACTATATTTATATGAGTCACACTTGAGGAGGAGATTTTTAGAATACAAGTATGAGTTAATATTGAAAAGTTGTACTCATATACTTCTTAAGTTACACTCATATACTTACTCACAAGGCCTAATTAATTTTTCAAGAATGGGTGTCACATTAAGATTTTATATCAATACATTTTGAAAGTTATAAAGTTTACGATTGGTAAAGAAACATGATACAATAAACCAGAAGTTTACTGATCCAAACAAATTTATTGTTGGTATGACTTGTTTAATCATCAGAATTATATATTTGATGCAGCAAATTCTAAAAGATTATGTATTGACACTCATTAAAGAATTGGGACATTCTTCTTGAATACCCAATACATTATATAATTAATGAATTATCATGGGCTGCTCGTTCTCATAGAAAATTCATTATGAGGGTATCATTGTTTATGATTTAGAGTGGATCTCCACAATTTTGGTAATATATCAAACTAAAATATATCAATCCATTCAAATAGCATATAAACCCTACACGCATTTAATACATTTTACAGATGAATCTATAAGATAGTGACAAACTTACATGTGAAATTACTATTAGTTTGCAACCTGAATTTGTAAGATTATTTGAATAAATCATTATGTTGAGCGCGCAATTTCCAGTTATATGATGCAAAAAGCATTTTTTGAAACCTCCATAAATAGTTAGATTAATATTTATGAGAACAAAATTTCTATTTCAATGTTGGCATATTTGATTTTACATATTGCAGCACTTATACAAGGTAACAAAATTCTCTTGGTAAAATTGGCTTTTGGTCAAAAGCCAGATATGTTCCATCTTGTAAATATTTGAATGTGCAATGTTTCAATCCATCGTAGATGAATGTTTAAAGAAAGTTGGGATAAATTGTTGGGTAAGAAACTCCATCTTGTTTGTCTCTAAATGAAACAAAATGATGTTTCTGAAAGAAACAAATGGAATTAGGAGACTTATACTGCATGATTAATCAATTGTCATTTGACAAAGTTTTCCTAACATGAGGGGGAGAAATTAAATAACTGGAAAAAAGAACACATGGAATTCATTATTACTATCAAATATAGATCTTCAGATATAGCAATATGAACTAGAAGTTCATCAGGCTTTTCATTCATGAAATATTACAAAATATATGTAAGATGCAATTACTGACGTAAATGAGAATTCTAAACTCATGTTCCAGCTGAAAATGTTCCAATTAGTATGAATGAAAGTGAGAAATGCCTTGGTACGATAGGGGGATGGACCAGCTAGAAAACAAGTTTAAAGCCATGAACGAAACGGATGATCAAAGGTAGGACCTTAAGAAAACCTGTCTCTTACAACCCTAACCACAAAGACACACAAGGAGGATCATTCATTCATACATTCTGAGTATTCGCATGAGAAATTGAGAATACAAGAATGCAAGCAAATCTCACACAAGAGAAATAAAATTCTCAATTATCATTCATCAAGTTTGAATCTTAATACAACATGTGGCCTTCATATAAAAGCAACAAAAGAATACTCTAGGATTGAAAACCTAGTCATAAATGCATTAAATGATGCCCTAATGATGATTGATTATCTTGATTAGCACCATTCAAGCCGAAAAGAATTAGGAAATTATTTATTCTTCAAGACTTTGTCATCTACCTAATAATAGGGAGGAAAAAAAAGTCTTCTTGAACAACCTTTGCCCAAAAGACCTTATTCAATGAAAATAAAAATAGGAAACTTCCTTAAAATGATATTAAACCATAATTAATGAATAATGACATCTTTAAAGTGCTTCTTGAATATTCTTGGATATCACTTATACTCTTCCTTCAAGGCACATGCTTGTCACATGGTATTTTAAGTTAATTATTCATTTTGGACTGCACATGGGCCTTGTACATCATCTTATTGGGCTTATACGTAACTAGTTTCATGGATCTTCATGCTTTGCCATGTGCTTCAAGCTTCTATGTGTTATAAAAGTATTCTTATGTACATAATCTTTTTTTTTTTTTTTGCTATAAACGGTGGCATAAGAGCCTACATAACAAAAGGAGGATTACATACCATGGGAATTTAATCCCAAACACTCTTGGTCAAGCCAAGCCCTCAACATACTAGGACACTCATCCAGGAGAATAGAATTAACAATACCCCTTTTGGCTAAGGCATCCGCTATCCTATTTGACTCCCTAGGAATAACTCTGACATCCACTTGCCAATTAAAAGCCATCAAATCCCTAGCTTTCAAGACTAAATGGCTACAAGTAGAGCAAGATACATCTAGAAGGACATTAATAACACTATCGCATCCGACTCTAGAATTATCTTTTGTAACCCAAGTCCCAAGCCGCCGCAAACCTTCCGCAATAGCCCATTCCTCCGCCGTGTAAGCATTACAATCTCCAATGGACTTAGCAAATCCGACCATCCAGTTACTCCAAACAATCACGGATGACCCTCCACATCCAAAGATTAGAAGATTGAAGGGAGCTAGCTCCATCAACATTCAATTTCAACCACCCATGGGGCGGTCTCTCCCAACTTGCAACCTGATCAACACAGCTGGATTGCACAATACACGAAGGACCATTCACAGGAAAAAACCTGGTCCAAAGAGACGAAATAGCAGAGCCCGGATTACAAGGCTTAACAAAATTACAATCAAAAATACATCGGTTTCTCCAATCCCAGAATTTCCATATAGCCACCCCAAAGAAAAAACTCCAATAACCATCCCACTTACATCCTACTTGGTTATTCAAATTTAGCACTAACCATTCCCTTAAACCACAGGAAAAAAAAGGAAGAAGTATACATTGGTTTAATCAAAGAAGACCACATACTCTTAGCATAACTACAATCCCGAAGGATGTGTAGAATATCCTCTATACCTGTATTACACGCTCCACAAAAAGGAGAGCTACCCGACCATGAACTCCTCCAGAGGTTAGTAGGCAATCTATTCAGAGACACTTTCCACATAAAGAGTCTGATCCTTTCAACACCTTTCCACTTCCAAATATCCTTAAAAACTTTATCCCGAAGAGGACAAGGATTAGGTTCAATAAGGAAATAGGCGCTCCTGATAGAGAATTGGCCATCCACAGAAGCTCCCCAAACCAGACAATCAAAATCAGCATCCATCCTAGGAGGCAACACAGCCGAAACCCTACTCATCCCTGCAGAACTAAGAATGGAAGAGATCTTTCTGACATCCCATATTCCTCCCTCTGCCCAATCAGCCACTACCGGCTCCTCCTCCTCCGTAGATAATGGTCGAAGACAAAAATCAGCAAGCTTAATATTATCTCCCACCCAACAATCATGAAAGAAGTTGGCAACCAACCCGTTCCGAACCTGCCATTTTGAGCCTTTCTCAACCACCTCCCTTTGATCGCAGATAAACTTCCATACCTTGGAATCCCCACGTCGGTATGACAATAAAGACTCCGAGTCCCTCAACATGTAGCGATGAGAAAAATCTCACCATAACCCCTTAGCTCCACTAATTAAATTCCAGGCAAGTTTGGCACCACAAGCTTGGTTAACTGAATTAAGCCTTCTGAAACCCAATCCGCCATATTCTTTAGGTCTAGTAATCTGTTCCCAACTGATAGCATGGAAATGATTACCAACACCATTATGTCCCCAAATAAAATTCCTTTGCAAACGCTCAATTTCCTTGCACACACTCACAGGGAGAGAAGCAACTAGCATAGAATACAGAGGTATAGTACTAATAACCGACTTAGCAAGAGTAACTCTGCCTGCCATTGAAAGACTATTCGCTTCCACACACTCAGCTTCGATTTAACTTTATCAACTAAGTATTGGAATTTCTCCCTTGGTCTTCTAGAGCGAGATAAAGGAAAACCAAGATATCTACCAATCTCACTAGAGATATGCATGTGAGTCACCGCCTTAATCTGCATTTTAGAGTGAAGAGGCACTCTAGGAGAAAAATACATAGACGATTTCTCAACATTAACCCGCCTCCGGAGGCCCTCATAAACTCCTGAAGACAGCTCATCATACATGTCGCTTGTCTAGAAGAAGCGACCCCAAACAAGAGCAAATCATCCGCAAACATGAGGTGTGATACTGAAGGTCCACCTCTAGTAACATGAATGGGTTCCCATCTACCATCTTCTACAAAGATCACATATCAAGTGAGATAATTTGTCCATGCACATCACAAAAGAAGCGGCGATAACGGATCACCTTGCCGAATTCCTCTCGAGGCGAAAAGAAATCAGTTTTAGCACCATTCCACAACACATTATACGTTACCGAGGATACACAATCAATGATGACCTCCACCAAGTTAAGCCCAAGACCGGCCTCAATCAAAACCTGCCTCAAAAAAACCCAACTAATCCGATCATAGGCCTTCTCCATATCAATCTTAATAGCCATGAGACCCTTCTTATTTCTGTTTTTCCCCATAATATGAAGAATCTCTTGCCCCACAATGATATTATCCTGGATGCATCTGCCTTTAATAAAACTAGATTGGAAGGGAGAAATCAAACCATCCATGACCCCTCTCAACCTCAAAGCTAGAACCTTGGTGAGGCATTTATAATGCACCGTACATAAAGAAATAGGTCTAAAGTGAGAAACAACCTCAACCCTATCCCTCTTTGGTATTAAGGAAATTAGGGTTTGATTAGCTTCTACCAGAGAAATGTCACGCGTAAAAGCCCTCTTCACGAAATCACAAAGGGCAGGTCCTACCGTGGCCCAATTAGATTTATAAAATATCGGAGGGAACCCATCTATACCCGGAGCCTTATAACTTCCCATAGAGAACAAAGCTACTTTGATTTCAGCATCTGTGGGCACAGTAGACAGATCAAGGAGGAGCTGAGGCTCGATGACAGGAACATAGATCTAGTAATAAGCTCAACGCTATCCCGAGACTCCAAACAATAGATATTCTTGAAATGACGGAGGACTAGCGACTTTAGCTCCCGCTCATCATCAACCCACATCCCATTACCATTTTTCAACATGAGGATTTTATTTCTTCTATTGCGCATTTTGGCCTTCAAGTGATAGTACTTGGTATTCCTATCCCCCTTTGAAATCCACTCAGTTCTAGACTTTTGAAACCATTTAATCTCTTCTAGTTTCAAGAGCCTTTCCAAGTCTTCCTGCAGCTCAATTTCTAACTTGCAAAGAAAATCAGAGTGAGGGTACCCATAAGCTCGCTGAATACCATCAAGCCTGTTTAATAAATTCCGTTTTTTCTGCTCAATCAAACCAAAAACCTCTTTGTTCCATGAGACCAGAAGAGGTTGCAACAAATCCAGAGAAATATTAATATTGCCATCCGCAACCCAGGCATTGCACAAAAATCGAAAAATTCTCATGCCAAATCCACATAGCCTCAAATCTGAACGGACGATTATCCCCCCGGAAATTAAAACAATTTGCACATCTAAAACAAATTGGATTATGATCAGAAAAACGAGAACGAGGCAGTACCTGGATCGAGCAATCTGAAAAGGCCGATATAAAACCGTCATTAGCAATAACACGATCTAGCCTCTCAAATAGACGAAATCCACCCCGCAGCTTTGGACCCTTCCAGGTGAATTTAGGACCCACTGCTCCAAGGTCAAACAGCTTACACTCCCGCATCCTGTCAGAAAAAAGAGTACATCGGGCTACTTGAGAACCCAAACCACCTGTTCTTTCCGATGAGCAAGCAATATCATTAAAATCACCCATAACCGCCCACGGGTCCACAATCAAAGCCGCCAAACTCCTCAACTCTGCCCATAATTGATGTTTGTGGCGGTAATCAGGAATAGCATAAACAGCTGTTATAAAGAAAACACAGCCTCCAGGAAACCGACATCTACAATGAAATAGCTGCCTTCCCTGAGTTATAATTTCCACCTCAATCCGATCAGACTTCCAAGCAGCCAATAAACCACCTGATCTCCCCACACTGGGACACAGGCAATTTCATCAAAGCCCAACTTCCTTACACATTGAAGCTTCTCACTTTTTTCACACTTAGTTTCGTAAAAGAAAATTAAACGGGGTTATTCTGCAAGCAAATTAACCCCTCTTACATTCCAATATAGGATATTTGTATCCATCAAACAACAAAAAATTAAAACTATGCAAAGCACAAGATAGGCCCAAGAAATATTCACTGTTGCGTCTCAGGCACCATAGTGCCATCAATTTCACCTTCACAATCATCCACTTCCATCTGCGGATCACTCGACTGAGCAGCCCAAAATTTCCCCTCCAAACCACCAACAGATTCGGCCCCATTGAAATTCAAGCCACCAAAGGGCTCGGCCCCATTGGAGATTAAAGGCCCAAGAGAAAGTGGATCCACTTTAGGCATTGGATCTTGACCAACCCGTGGGCCCCTCTCTCCTAATTCCTCACCTCCCTTTTCCCTTTCCACTTCCCATTCGTCTCCCTTATCTGACACAACTCCCACCTCCCCATAAGTCAACATCAAAAGTCCCTTATTCTTGCTTTCTCCCCTTTCCATATCCCTTGACCTTTTCTCTTTCCTTGAAGAAAAACGACTCAGGTTCTGCACACTGCTCTCTCCCCTCTGAATATGCCCTTTTTTAGTCTTCCTTTTTGAATCACCTTTCCTGTCTCCGATATGCTGCTCGACTTTGGGAAGACTCGGCCTACTTGCCTCGATCAGAGCGTCGCGTACAGCAGATCGATCCGTTGGCCTGGGTAACGTCACCGCCATCTCCTTCCTCGACAAGCACGCCAAATCTTGACCCCTCCTCCAGGCCGCCGGAGCTCTCCCGAGGTCTCTCCTTGCCGGGTTTCTTCGGCGACGAGGACGCCGAACAACCCTCCAAGAATCGCATCGGTTCGAATCTCAGCCCCAACAATCATTCCAGCAGTATTTCTCTCTGAAACGACGGACGACCCAGCGTCACACCCTCCTCCATTAGCTCTTATTCCGGTAGCTTTAGGCACTAATTTACACTCTTCAATTTTGTGCCCATAAAGACCACACCCAGTACAAAGCAAATGTAAACCTTCATACCTGGTAGTGTTCTTCCCCATCTAAAATAAATCTTGCCATTAGCTGCTTAGTTAAATCCACCAGCACACACATTCTTGCAAAATGTACATAATCTTTTTGAGCTTACTACGTAACACCAATTTCATGGATCTTCATGCTTTGCTATGTGCTCAAGCTTCTATGTGTTATAAAAGCATTCTTATGGCCTGGATATGTATGGTAAAGGCCTTATTTTCACCCTGAACATATATACTAACATTATGGGCCTTTAATGAAGCAAATTGAAGCACAAATGATTTATCTAACATCTCAAACATCTCACTCTTTTATGGGCTTCTAGTCATTGGGGCCTCAATGTCATGAAGAGGATCTTGGGCTTGCTTAGAATCTATTTGGATAACATAGCTAACATCTTTTTTATTGCAGATGCCACCTAAGCTACCATGTAGTACTTTGTCGCCACCTTGGATGCCAACTTTATGCTTTGTTGGACACCACATAAGATGCCACTTGTACCTTTATCATTCTCCACCTCTTGAAGAAGAATCGTCCTCAACTCTTAAGTGTCATCTTCGCCATGTGGAACAATCATTGTTGGGTCATCATAATCAAGTTCCTATAGAGATGAGAAAACAACACTAGGAAAAAGAATTGTTAGAATCAACAAGAGTTTCTTCTTTTACATATTCTTTACTCTGATTCTTTTTATTTTCAATCAAGTCACTCAATTATTTTTGTCACCTTAAACTTATTTTCTCTTTCATTCTCAATTTTACTTTTCTCTTCAAGCTCCTTTTCATGCACCTCTTTCTCTCTCTTTTTTCTTCATGAGTTTTTCTATCTCAATGGTTATGGAGACCATTCCTTGAATATCACGATACGGGTATAACTTCATTTGTTTAGCAATGCCTAGATTAAGTCCATGCAGAAATTGACCCATAGCTTCCTTTAAACTTTCTTTGACTTTAGCTCAAAGCATAGCAATATGCAACTCATCAAAGTATTATTTGATGCTCATGGAACCTTTCTTGAGCTCCTGCAATTCTTTGTAAAGCTTAAAATTGGAGGATGAAGCCTTTAATTTGCACACCTCTGTCCAGAGGTCATTTGTCACGCTTTTCAAGAATAGTTTGAATTCTGCAAGTGTTTCTTCTTTACTTATATTGAACATGAAATGTTAGTTTGAGCAAAGATGGGGAAAAATAGTAATAAGGAACATTACCACTCTAATATATGGGTGGAAGAGGAGAGAAGAGAATGAGAAACACAAGAAGGAAGGAAGAGGATGGAAATAAGGACGAAGAAAAATGGAAGCAAAGAAAGAAAAAAAAAGGATAGAACTTGAAATCTAGCATACCTTAATCTTTGGTGCCACTTGATATGACGGGGGGAATGGACCGGCTAGAAAGCAAGTTTGAAGACATGAACGAAACAGATGATCATTCATTGATAATTTGATATAGTCTGAGTATTCGCACTAGAATATAAGGATGCAAGCAAAGCTCACACATGAGAAATAAAATTCTCAATTATCATTCATTAAGTCTAAATAGTACAAAATGTGACATTCATACATAGGAAATAAAAGAACACTCCAGAACTGAAAACCTATTCATAAATGCATTAAATGATGCCTTAATGATGATTGATTGTCTTGGTCGGCACCATTGATCTAACCATATTTTTATATGATTTTTCATGATTAAATTGGGATTCTTAATACATTTTGTCATAGTTATTGAGCTTAAAATGCTTTTATTGTGATAAATTGAGATTAAGAGTAAATACATTAAATTTGGATTAAAAAGGGCAAAATTGTCAAATAAATTGTAATTACTCTTAATCATTGATTTTTCACAGAATATTTGATGTTAGATTAATTATTTTTATTGTAAATGGCTAAAAAGATTAGATCAAATTTGAAAATGAAAGTTTGAACCAAAATTCCAGAAGTTTCAGTTTGGTCCCTCTATGAAAAAGTTTCAGACTTTGCACTTAGGTCCCTGGTCAAAACTCTGCGTTTTGACCAAGGGAACAATTAGGGTTAACCTTGGTTTGGATTCAGCATATTTTTTTGGCAGGCCGAGAGCACAAAAACCGTGGATCCAGATTTTGGCAATTGATTAATCCGAACAGTGACGCAAACGAAAAAAAAAAGGGAATAAAGGGATATTAAAAAAAGAAACAGAGGGGGACGCGAGGGAGGCACGCCGCGGAGAAAGGAGAACGAGTTCAGAAACGGAGGAGGAGGAGCTGAAAAACCTTCGATCCAGGAGACCTTCACCATCGTCCGACTTCTTCCACCTCGCCGGCGACACCACTTCCCCCTTCCGTCGCCGGCGAGCTTCACCGTCATCTCCGACACTCAGCACCGGACAAAGCAGAGTCGCGATTTTCAGACCTGTGAATTGAGAGAAAGAAACAGCCACGTGACCCACCATCTACCTCCATCTCACCACTCCTTCATCTTCACTCAGTTATTCACCAACCAGCTTTCACCGTCTTTCTCCCCCTCCATCGGCATGTTCTGTTTCTGATTTTTTTCCTGATTTTCAGACCTGGTGCTTTGGCCGATTGATTCAAATGAGTAGCTGATTCCCTTTTCTTGATGATGGAGATTTATGCTTGAGCTCAATGGACTTCATAGGGGAGTTATTCTATCATTCTATTAGTCTAGATTTATACATTTAGGTTGCCTAGTTTTAGGAATTGTTGTGTATAAATTCTGGAACTGAGATTAATTTTTATTGTGTTTTAATTTCTTGTGGTTGCAATGAGATTATGTTAATTAGCGTGTTATTGTCTAGTTAATGTAATTGATTTGTGCCCTTTGAGGGACTGTTATGTACTCAATTTCAATAAGGCTCATTTTCATTATTCCAATTTTAATTGCACATCAAGTGGTTTTTAACAATTTCTTAAGAGGTAGTGGTTAGCTATGTTTGTAAGAGCTGCTATTAATTGAGAATATTGGACTCAGGTGTTATCTTGAGGTTTTCCTTAAGACTTGATGCATTTTAACTCCCATAATCTTTTATGAGCAAGGATAGTTATTTCTTCATTACCAATAACATTTATCATTCATATTTTCACCTCATCCCTTCCATTCCATTTTATTAAGAAAATACAAAAATAATAGTTTAGGATTTAATTAAATTGCATTCTTATTTTAGTTTATTAGTTCGAAAATCCAAAACCATTTTTCCCCTTGTTTTAATTGCACTTGCATGTTATTTAGATTACTTAGGATTCAATAAAAGGCTCCTCGAGAGAGAGAACGATCCTAGGTTTGCCTATACGCAATCCTTGGTTTATTTTTGATTGTGGACCCCAAGGCTAAAGACGAAAAAGGGCACCATTCAAACCTAAGTTAGCTACATAATAATAGGAAAAAAAAGTCTTATTGAGCAATCTTTGACCAAAAGGCCTTATTCAATGTAAATTAAAATAATAAACTTGCTTAAAATGAAATTAAACCCTAACTAATGAATAATTATGTCTTCAAAGTGTTTCTTGAATGATCTTGGGCATCACATATACTCCTCCTCTAAGGGACATGCTTGTCACATGGTATTTTAAGTGAATTCTTCATTCTGGATTGCATATGGACCTTGTACATCATCTTATTAGGCTTACTAACGTAACACCAATTTCATGTATCTTCATGCTTTGTCATGTGCTCAAACTTCTATGTGTTGTAAAAGCATTCTTATAGGCATGGATATGTATGGATAAGGCCGCATTTACACCCTCAACATATATAATAACATTATGAGACTTTAATGGAGAAAGCTAAAGCACAAATGTTTTCTCCAACCTTTCAAACATCTTACTCTTTTTTGGGCTTCTAGTAATGGGCCCTCAATGTCAAGAAAAGAATCTTGGGCTTGCTTAGAATCTACTTGGATAACATAGACAACATCTCTTGTTCATACCCCTCGTCCTTGGGTTCAACTGACAAAGAGATCGAACACTCTCACCAAAGAGAGGGTGTTCGATCCTAGAGTTAGTCAAGGCGCTAGGGGAGGTATCCTAACTTCTGGGTGCCTAGTAAACGCCTGAGGGTAATAGACGGCTCGCTCTGCCTAACATTGATATCACCTAGGAGGAAGAGAGACTTTGCTCTGCCCTTGGATTGTGAGTGAGCCCAACCCCTTTCCTAAAATTTATATATATAAAAAAGGGTTAAAGACCTAATTTGCCACGGAAGTTTTGCTAAGGGAGCGCCCAGCACCCGGGAGTATTTTGGGTATCATTTTTACCCCGGAAGTTTACAAACATAGCATTTTGCCCATCAGTTGATTTTGACCGTTGGATTGGTATCATTTTTGCCCCGGAAATTTACAAAATTTGCTCCTAAACAAAACTTCCGAGGTAAATTTGCTCCGAAAAAAAAATTCCGGGGCAAAAATGATACAAAAAACACTTCCGGATGCTGGGTGCTCCCTTAGCAATACTTCCGTGGCAAATTAGATATTTAACCCTATAAAAAAAATCTCTTGTTCATTATAGATACCACCTAAGCTACCATCACTGCTACAAAAAGGTGCTTTTAGACAGTCACATTTAGACCGAACTATAGAGGATTAGGTCTAAAATGTATAACCGGTAGCAGTTTCGTAAATATAAAGAACTTTTAAGACCAATTGTTACAAATAACCGGTCTAAAAAGTTAAAAATAAAATAAAAAATATTTTTATTACTTTTAAAATCGGTTGTTATAGACAATCCGTCTAAATAGTTAAAAATTAAAATTTAAAAAAAAAAATCTATTACTTTTAAGACCAGTTGTTACAATTAATCAGTCTAAAAGATGAAACTTTTTAGACCTTATATTTCTTATAACCGGTCTAAAAGATGAATCTTCTCTCTTTTATCGCTCTGAAAATTGAAAATTGAATTTCACTCCCTCATGACCA
The DNA here is from genome assembly GCA_025563575.1 of Acacia pycnantha. NCBI lineage: Eukaryota > Viridiplantae > Streptophyta > Magnoliopsida > Fabales > Fabaceae > Acacia > Acacia pycnantha. The sequence goes on from JAMWYP010000155.1 coordinate 417,428, forward strand.
ATTCTTCTTCTATTGTAGCTCGCAAGGTTAGCCTAGTTTCTTCAATTTTCTTGCCCTCTTTTCCAATTCTTGTTTTGTTAAGTCATCATCCTCAGGCTCTTAGTAAGATCACCTGCAATAGGCTCCAACAGTATGCTCTCTGTTTTTCCCCTATTCATTTTCACCTCCCGAATTTGTTTTCGTGTTAATGTATAAGAATTGAATTTGTTTCCAGTGTTGGCCTCTTCCCGTTCCTGATTCAAAACCCGCTGCCGCCGATGGCACGCAACAAGGAAGTCGCCGCCTTGTGCGGCGGCGGTTACGGGTGTCCCTTTAGACTGCTATGTTCTCAAACTCAAATCCCGATTCGAAATGTACGGTGCCATCTCCCGCATCTGCATTGACCACGACAAAGTTGGCTACATTACCTATCAAATCAAGGAATATGTCGATGCCGCCATAGGCGCTGCTGCACTTGACCTATCTTTCAGCATCACTATCAGCTATGCTATATTGTTCTGGCGTTTGATAAGTATGTCTTCAAGTTTGCTAGTTTAAACTATTAAACCTCATTTTACCATATAGAGCTCAGAATGATATTGTTTACACTAGAAACTTGTTTGCATAAGTTTGTGCGTTTCTCCATATTATTGATGATCTAATTTATGTAGTTGCTATGAGAAAGGAGATTCAAGATGAAGCAGCTGGTGGCCTTGAATCGATTCGTTCGCCTTAAAGTTGATGCCTTACTGGGGAGGGGGAGATTTTTTGTTTGTTTGTCAACTTACTTTTAAGATAAGATATTTTAAAAAAATGGTCTTAAAAATCAGATTTTTAAGACCTCATATTTTAAAAGTCCGGTTTAAAAAGTACTTTTTAATATCAATTGCTCAACTCGACTAAAAAATAACAGACTTTTTAGACTGCCGGTATCGAGACCAGATCCAGAACTATTCTAAACAACGATTTTTATCCAGTCTAAAAAGCGATTTTTGTAGTAGTGCATGTAGTACTTCGTCGCCACCTTGGATGCCAACTTTGATGCTTTGTTAGATAGAACATAAGATGCCACTTGCACCTCTATCATGTCCATAGCATGAGAAACCATTTGGTTCCAAATATAAATCTTCTAGATAAAGAGGAGCCTGTAATTAAAATAATCATATTAAGGAGTCGGGTACTCCAGAAGAGTTCCAAGCCATAACTGGCTGCAAAAACCTTAAAAGAGGTTTAGTTTATAAAAGATCTCAATGAATTACTTCATAGGAAAAATGGAATGAAAAAGATTAAGTTGCTGACAACGGTCTTGATAATTATTTCACATGATCAAGTGAAGATCTTTATGCATAAATATGTTTTGCAAGGTAGACAAAATGGTGATTCACCAAAAGGAAAAGTAAAAGGGAAAAGAAGCAATGAAAATATTATTACATTATTTTGATATGAAAATTATGAACCTACAGTTCAAACATCTAAAATATGAAATATGTAAACATTTAAGTGAAAATAAATATTTTCACAAAGGCTAATGAAAACTGTAATGAGATATATTATTTTGTGGTAGATACAATAATTTTGTATATATTACTATTTTGGCAGCATATGAAAATAAAATTATGTGCCTATTATATAATAGAGCCTATACATATGGTCCATTATTGAGAATCTCTGAAGAATCCAAAATACCATAAGCATGCTCAAGAAAAATATTCAATATATAAAATGTTACATGATTAAAATAATTTCATTATTTATATAATTGATTGAAAAAGTATATTGAATTTAAAGGTGTAACATCCCAATTTCAGAGCCAAATTTTTTTTTTTAAAAAAAAACATCAGAGTAGAGCATTGGAATAAAAACATTGAGTAACTGATTATAACAATAACAGTGGCGTAACCGCCTGTTCATAAAGATTAATACATTATCTGCTTACGACTTTAAATCTTCTCGGCCGATCATTACTCGGTCTTCACGTGGTCTTCATCTTCATGTGTGATGTCTGCTCTACTTACTCTTATCCTCCGTCCATGGTCTCTCTCTCCAGACCTTGATGTGATACTATAGTAAGAGCTGAGATCCAACGTTCATCGGATCTCAGGTAACGGTTAACCTCATGCTTATATAACACTTTATGTTCAACAGATATTTCTATGATTACAGGTCTCGCACTTTAATTGTGTGCCACGATGTACTGTCGTGTCCGTAGCGCTAGGAAAACTCTAATGGCATTATATTTACTATAACCCGTAAAGCTGTAAGTGATTATCTAAGTTTATTACCTTAGTCACTGTGCATGGCCCAGAACAGAGTTCCACCCATGGCTTATGAAACTATCCGTACCATATATAAGCAGACTATAAGCATCAGAGTCAGTATTACAGTACGCCGCGAACGTACCTTCGTTTGATGGTACTTCAAGATTTTTGATTTGAAATGACACGTTTACGGAAAACGGTGAAACGTCCAACAATGCTCGTCGACAACAGTAACGGCAGCAAATCTGAGTTTTCGATGTCCTATAAGGGCAATATCACTTCTATTAGTGATTTGACATCATAACTGGCATTTTAGGTAAAAATTACCATTTTGCCCCTATATCCCTAATTGGCGGAATTTCGCCAGCACTTCGTTACTCTGACTAATTTTCTTCCCAAAATTTTGCCAGAACTTCGACGCCATCTTGATTTTCGAAAATAAAGACTAAAATAGCCCTCCCATATGATATCCAATCATACTTGAAAATTTAAAGGCTATTCTAGCATTACAACCCCTATTTTTGAAAGAGCTATAAAAGCTTCAACTTTTCAGGTACTCGATCCCTACCAAGTTTTTTACCTCGTCAGGCATTTTTCAATGCAATGAGGCCTAAAAACAATAGTAGGAATCTCATTCCCTACTTACTAAAACTATCTAACAATTCTACTAACTACCGAACTAAAACTAAAAACTCGAACTTAAAAACTAAAGCTCGAAAGACTTACCCGTTGAAGACTTCTGCACAATTTTGCCCAGAGCTTCTCTCTCTACTTTCTCCCTCTAGGTTTCGGCTAGATGAAGGAGAGAATGGTGTGAAGAGAAATGAAGAGCATTCATGCCTATTTATAGAAAATCAAAGGGATACAAAAGGAATTTTCCAACTTGTTTACAACCATGGAAATTCAACATGAAAATGGTGTAAATTCCTTGTCCATGGAGCATTGTTGGCCGAAATTCAAGGGTGATGTGGCTGCTTTGGAGTGGTCCAAAAATGGTGACTTGGGTTGCTTTAAACCCGGTCTAATAGAATTTCCCCGATCGGTACCCGATTCGCGTGATTTCGGAGAACTTTCAAAATTCTGGATTTACAACTTTGAAGACATGTTCTCTCTTACTAGAAATGTCCAAGTTAACCTAAATTTTGATTCCATATAGGGCTCCAACAGTCCAGTTGAAGTTTTCTCGAGAAACGTGCCCGAACGCATCCGGTTTCAGAACGCATTCCGGAATCATCAACTTCTTCAGAAAAATTCACTGATTCCAAATATATTCATATAAATTCAAACTCATTCCTAGATGTTGATTTAGAATTTATTTCCTTCATATCCAAAAATATGCCTATATGCATTTTTCCCTATTTCGTCTTATTAGGAAAAAGCACAATCGGCTTCAGAATTAACTTCCGGAAGAGCCCAATGGAAGATAAAATTCCACTGATCAATATTTTATCCTGACTTTGGAAATCCTATTCCTAGATCTCTAGATAGGATCCGTTTCCTAATTTCTAAATTACTATTCACAATATTTCACTTTAATTAATTATAATATTAAAATAATTGCAAGTTGTAAAATTATTTTCCATTTTTTTTTCATTTTTTTTTATTTTCCTTTCTTTTTTTTTTCTGCCCATTATTTTTTTTTTCGTTTTTTATTTATTAATTATTTAATTAATTAAATAATTATTTTTACATAATTTTTTACAAAATTTTCCTATTGGTCAATACTTTGATTTAGGCTAAAAAAATATCTAAAATCAACTATTTTTCTCCAAAATTTCCAATTAATTAGTAAACATATTTTTACTAATTTTAAAACAAAAACCACTAATTTTAGGGTTTTACATAATTACCTGTGAATTTCCTTTACTTAAGCTTAAGTAATTAGCCCAATATTACTTAATTACTTGATTATCACTTGTTGATAATTTTCTTAATTAGAATACCCTATTACCTTGTAATTCTTGCACTGACCTCTCTGTTTCCATGTGTTCTGCATTTTTTAGAAATTACAAGGGTATTTTAATCATTTTGATGCTTTTTGAGCATTCTTATTCAATTTCTCCAAGTTTGTATTTTATCAAATTACCACAATTAGAGATAATATACTCTCTCAATTTTAATAATTATTTCCTTGTCTTTTAGGATTTTTCACAATTTTCCTAAGTTATTTATGTCCCTTAGGGGCATTTTCGTCATTTGGCACTTTGGCCCTTAAATTCTCTAATTTCCAAGAGATTTCTCTTTAGAAAATAAAATAATTATAACTTAATATTTGATATCTCATATTCACCTACTTTCTATAGGTTTACTTCACCAAATTATGATACAGATTTTTGGGGTATTACAAAAGGTTTAGAAGAACCATATGTTTTATGAATATTTGCATCATGCTAATATTGCAATTATTATGTTTTGCTGGTAAAATTAAGTTTCTACAAGTACACTATGGATACTATAAACTTGAGGTTTGATGTAATAATTCTATGAAACTATTATATGTGGGATCTGTTTGAAATAAATTGAATATATGGATGCAAGATGTATCATGATTGTTTTCATAATAATTTTTCTTTTGTTATTTTTTTACAACGCACAAGACAAGTGTGTATTAATAATTTAACATATCTAGAAGATATGTTAGAGGAATACATTTCAATATAATATTTGGTGAAAGTGCATCATTCATAGTTTGGTGGCTAAAAGAAAGATATGCTTGAAAATATATTGGAAGTAATGTTGTAATCAAAGGGAGTAAAACTGATATTGTTATCAGGGGGAGTAGATATGACATTATCATCAGGGGGGATAGAAACCATGTTGTACTCTTTTCCTTTACTAGGATTTTGTCCCACTAGGTTTTCTTAGTAAGATTTTTAACGATACAGCTTCAATATGTATTGTGTACTCTTATGATTCCATTTTGTGATTAACCTCCAATGGTTTCATATTGTACCATAATGTGGATTAATTTCTATGTTTATGACATTATAACTCTTCGAAGGGTATGACGCCTACAAATAGAGGCTTGACAAAAAGAGTTGGATGTACATGGAAATGCTATATGAATACGAGTTCTCCTCCACTTTTCATCTCTATACTTCTCTCTTATCTTTCTTAATCCCCTTATCAAATCTTTTTATTTTCCTCATTTTCATAACAGTTTCATAGAAACATTTTAACAACTAATAAATTCATTTTGACAACATGAAAAACTATTTTGATAATGAGATTTTTTTTTTTTGTGAGAGGAATTCTGTAATTAATATTTTAAAAAAAAGTCCCTAGGGACTTTTTTGTGAAGGGATTTGGCTTGGGGACTTTTTTGATATTTTTTATCTACCTTAGAACATCTCAAAAAAAATATGAGTCAAGGCTGTCAAGCCAACTTAATATTTTATTTTTTTTTAAAAAGGAGACTAAATCATTAATTTGGGAAACAATTAAAATCGGATATCATGGAGCAAAAATAGTTATTAAAAAATAAAAATTAAAGGAAAATAATTAAGGTCAACGTAATTTTCTTTTTGGTCACAATCGTTTTCTTACAAGCAAACAATTAAATTAAGTTTCGGATAAATATTTTCCATTTTCACTAGGTTAATTTTTTTTCAAAAAAATGGTAAAAGAAGGTCCTAATTCTAAACTCCGGGGTTATTGCAAAGTCTTTCCAAAAATAGTGAGTCTGTAACCTCCTCGCCTTCGTCCGGTGTCCCGATGCAGAGCTTCAGACACAGGAAAAGGCACTGAAAGAGAACGACTTTACTTGGTGACTCTTCAGATCTCTCTCTCTCCTCCTTCTCCTTCTATGTCTCGACCCCCAAACCGCGAGTTTCAGGAATGGTGGAACAAGCAGCGAGCTACGGAGCATGACCTTCTTGGCGACAAATCCGACGGCTCCACTCGCTCTTTTCTCACCGTCGACATTCAAACTGTCCCTTCCGATCGAGAGTCGGTGGAGAAGGAGCGTGCTCGCAGTGCCCGCCAACTTTCCTGGGTTTGCCTTTTGAGATTCCAGCAAATCGCGAGCTTTCTTGCTTGGCTGTCTAATGGATTTCTGTCATTGCTCCGGACCGCCAATCGCAGGATTGCCTCGCCGGATTCGCTTTCCGATTCTAAGTCGTCCAGGCTTTATCGTGTAATCAAGGTGTTCTTGGTTGTCGTTCTCTTTTTGCTCGTATTTGAGCTCGTTGCTTACTTCAAAGGATGGCATTTCAGCCCGCCGACGGCCCGTGCAGACGTGTATGGAATGATTGGTCTTATTTATGCGAAATGGCTCGAGATTCGGGCAGATTACTTGGCGCCGCCGTTGCAGAGCTTAACCAATATATGCATTGTGCTCTTCTTGGTACAATCGATTGATAGAGTGATTTTGATCTTGGGATGTTGCTGGATCAAACTCCGGGGTTTGAAACCAGTGGCCTCCATGGAGTATCCAACAAACGCAAAGAATGATGATGTGAATGTCGAGGATTATCCAATGGTGTTAGTTCAAATTCCCATGTGCAATGAGAGAGAGGTAAGAAGATGTGGGTTTCACACTCCTGGAATTCTTTTGCTGGATTTGTCTATTGTGGTATATATAATTTAGTTGCAGTGGTTAGATGAAGTTTAAATACTAAAAAGGAAATTTTAATCTTCTGTTGTTTGTTCTGTATAGTTTCTAGTCATTTATTTATTTTAGTTTCCTCAGATGCATGATGGATACATCCTACCTTTTTCTTTTTTTGTCCACTTTAATACTTCCTACCTAAATTGTCGTTTCTACAACTACGAGTATTAGCATGATGAAGTTTCATGGGGAGTTGCCATTTAACGTTGTGGCTTTATGGACTCTTGGAGAGCTATATTCTGTTGGCCAATTCATTTAAAACATAAAATTTTTGACGGGACATCCTGTGGTATTATTTGATTGCGTATGCAAAGCTGAAAGATATTTTGTTCTCTTCTATTTTTGTTAAATGATGCATGAGATGTTTGAAGTTTGAACCTAATAACATGTTTACGTCCCCCAAAACTATGTTTAGCTTCTCCCAAAACATGATTTGGGGTGACGCAGTGCAACCCCAAACATGTCCTAAAATCTCTTGTTAACTACCATAACTTTCCCCACTAGATCACGCCTAATGGGTTTCATTCTGTAAAGGAATGAGACATTCTTGGTTTTCTTTTATCCTTTCCTGACTTCTCATGACTTAAATTTCTCAACTTATTTTAGATGTAAACTGCCCTCTGGCTATAAAAACGTTCATATCTTTATTTCTCCTTATCGCCCACACCCCCCGCCCCCAAAAAAAAAAAGTCAAGCATTGGGGTAATACTGGTAATTCTGACCTGGTTTACCAAATTAGCAGCCAACAGGGCAAATCATGCCTGTAATTTTTGCTCAGCATCGTGGCTGTTTAATCAGTGCAGATTTTGACCTTTAGCTTGCCCTCTTATGGTCCAACTATAACCAAGTTGGCTAACTAGCTTGCCTTCTTATGGTTTCACTTCAGGAGTGAACAAATCATGCATTTCCTCCCCATTTAAGGACAGCTTAACCAGCTTGTGTTCCTGACTTGACTAACTAATCCAGCGCGGCCTACAACTGACTGATGTGACTCAGCACGCAATAACCATCTTTGAATGAAAACTTACATGACTAACCATAACAGATACTAACAAATTGTGATAGAATCTCAACAACAAATCTTGTGCACCTTGTTGAAAAGCCCATTTCCTTGTCATAGCCATGAAGTTTACCCCCAATCCCAAGGATTCTGTTTCTTAATTTTTAACTTTGAAGTCTGTGGAAGAACTTGTAGTTAAAATAATTTAGGATTTGAATAATTTGTTCACAATTCACAAAAGGTCAGTGGATGTTAAGAAACTGATTCCTTGTCTGGAAAACAAAGGGATTGTTGAGATTTAAGATTTATGTGGTTGGTTCTGTGGGACTGGTAACCTAGGAATTTAACTGTTATGTAACTTTATGGTATCAGAAAGAGGACTTTGTGTTCTAGGTTCTGAGGAGGCGAAAAAGGTTTTATCAGGCAAAAAAGGAGGAAAGGGAAGATGAAAGGTGGAGGGTAGAGTTGCTGAAATGAATTCCATGACATGTATACATATAAAGGAGACACTGTGCTACGGTTATTAAGCATGTTGAACAGTGATAATGCCGCACTTTTTGCATTTCCCTGTATTTCTTGTTATTTCCAACTTTTTTTATTCTCATTTAAGCCCATTTCTACTTCTGAAAGAAAACCAAAGTAGGAAAGTATAAATGGATATAATTTGATAAACGGACTTGCAGACACTAGTTAGATTAGTAGTTTAAAAGGTATACGCTTGATTCATATTACTTTATGCTATTTGTTACCAAAACTTACTTATGGTCACATTGTCTCATAGGTCTATCAGCAATCTATTGCTGCAGTTTGTATCCTGGATTGGCCAAAGGATAGAATGCTTGTACAGGTCCTTGATGATTCAGATGAAGTAGACGTCCAACATCTTATCATGGCAGAAGTACAGAAATGGCAACAGAGGGGTGTGCGAATATTATATAGACATCGTCTGATACGTACCGGCTATAAGGCAGGGAATCTCAAATCAGCAATGAATTGTGATTATGTTAAAGAATATGAGTTTGTGGCAATATTTGATGCTGATTTTCAGCCCGCACCAGATTTCTTAAAAAGGACAATACCTCATTTTAAGGTAATTTTTTGATTTGATGAATGAAAACTTAAGACATGATTGGCCTGAGGCCTTGAGAAAATATAGTAGTTGATACTATAAGCATGAAAAAAAGCAATTATAGTTCTCTCTCTGTGTGTGTTTATCTTTTAGTGTAAACAGTTTTGTCTTCCTCTTTTCTTGGATTTATCTGGATGCAGAGACTAAAGGTTCTTTGGCACTTTGCTACATTCAGTTCCGTACCCGTTTTAATTCTAACTAGATGTTCTTTTCTGTTTTTGTCTAACTCTAGGGGAGAGATGATTTGGCATTGGTTCAGGCACGATGGGCATTTGTAAACAAGGATGAGAACTTGCTTACAAGACTGCAGAATATAAACTTATCTTTCCACTTTGAGGTTGAACAACAGGTCAATGGCGTGTTTATAAACTTTTTTGGTTTCAATGGAACTGCTGGTGTCTGGAGGATAAAGGCTCTTGAGGAGAGTGGTGGTTGGTTGGAACGTACTACTGTTGAGGACATGGATATCGCTGTTCGAGCTCATCTCTGTGGATGGAAGTTCATCTTTCTAAACGACGTGAAGGTGCTTCGCTTTTCTTCTTTTGAGATCTAATCAGAACTTTTGAGTTTTTTAATATTATCTCTCTATTATGCATTTTTGCAGTGCCTTTGTGAACTTCCTGAGACCTATGAGGCGTATAAGAAACAGCAACACCGCTGGCATTCTGGTCCAATGCAATTGTTTCGTATGTGTTTTGTTGATATACTTCGTTCAAAGGTATTAACTTTCATTCATGATTTTAGAGTACTTGAATTTATTTGAATTCTATAAACCCTTCTTATTTGTTATTGTAAATACTTGTATCCTCAAGGTGGCATAGGGGAAAGCCTCCTTTTTTTAGACCAATTAGGTGTAAAGCACATATGTTAAACATTTGGTGTTGATGGAAATGTTATAGTCTGGAAGAATTTATGGAAAGCAAACTTGCATTAAGCTCCGTAAACATCTATAAAAAATAGTTATTGAATAAACAACTACAAGAGTTATAGAATGAACAGGCACATCTAAATAACACCTGCTGTAGGCGGTAACATGTTATCAGCATTTAGTACCCCACTTTCAAAAATCCTAATGGAGTGATACAATTTATTTGCTAAGTATTCTGCCTTTTCTTTTCTTGGATTTATGGTCTTAGTGGTGTGGTGGTGAGGTGAGGAAGAACAAAGAATTTGTTGCTGTTCTTAAATGAGTCAATTATTCATATTTATGTGCATGTATCATTTGTTGCGTAGAAATTGGTTTTCTTTTATGTTGTTGTGATTGAAGTTCAACACGGCATCTAAGTCATAATTGTTCGTTTATGTTCTTTAGGCTTCCACATGTTGCTTGTTATATGGAATGATGCTGCTATATTGGACCATTATTCACATTTCCTTTTTTAATCATTTTTGAGGGACACTGCGTAAGGGCTTAATATCAAACGAATGTGGAACTAGCACAAGATGAATGTGAAGAAAGAACATATCATTTTCTTTATGCCTTGATCTATGTAGTGCTATTGGTGCATTGGGATCAAACTTAGCCTCTGTTCTGTCTTGAGACCTGGCGGATCTCCTAATCAACCTATTTATGTTTTATAAAAAAGACCTACAAAGGTTCTCCAGCTTAAATGGCCAATTACTGGTGGGCTAACTTACTGTGCCTCCACCGGCAGCAACTCATTTCAAAGTTACATTTATAACCTTTTTGCCCAGCTCATTACTTGCATTGTTATATGTGCCAATCAATATACTTCCCCTGCCATTGTGTCATATGTTCAGTGCTGTTACGCTATATATTATCTTAATCCACCATTTAGGGAAACTTTTGATGTCAACTTTGTCCACAAAGAGGGTGTACTTCAGATCTTTTTTTACAGAGAATGAAATTAAAGATGCATGTTGCATAGATGCCTGAATCAATATCATTATTTGCATATAGTTATATTTATAAATCCGGCAGCATGTAATGCTACCTGGTTAATGCCATCCTTATTGTTCTTAATGTAATTTGACTTCAAGAAGGATATAATCTTATACCATGGTTTGCTTCCTTTTGGTGCCAGGTGAGTTGGCTCAAGAAGGCCAACTTAATATTCCTTTTCTTTCTCCTAAGGAAGCTTATCCTGCCATTTTATTCATTCACCCTCTTTTGCATCATTCTTCCATTGACTATGTTCCTTCCAGAAGCTGAGCTGCCGACCTGGGTTGTTTGTTACATTCCTGGGGTCATGTCTATCCTAAGTATTCTTCCTTGTCTCCAAGCTTTTCCATTTATAGTGCCTTACCTCCTTTTTGAGAATACCATGTCGGTGACTAAATTTAATGCCATGATATCGGGATTATTTCGCTTTGGAAGTTCATATGAGTGGGTGGTCACAAAAAAATTGGGAAGATCATCAGAGACAGATCTGGTTGCTTTTGAGAAGGAATCTGAGCCTCTAATGAGATCTAACAGTCTTCACAGGTCATCTTCTGATTCAGGCATTGAGGAGCTAAGCAAGCTAGAATTGTCAAAGAAAGCAGGGAAACGTAAAAAAAATCGTTTGTACAGGAAAGAACTTGCTCTTGCATTCATATTATTAACTGCCTCAGTTAGAAGCTTATTATCAGCTCAAGGAGTTCACTTCTACTTCCTGTTGTTTCAAGGAATAAGTTTTCTGGTTATTGGTCTTGATTTGATTGGGGAGCAAGTCAGTTAACTTCCAGACTTGGATTTTTACACTTGTGTGGATTCAAAACATCCTATGAGGATATGAATGAAGGTCAGAATGGCCAAATTCCCGTTCGGACAAAATTGATTTCAGCCAAAGCTGTCTATTTCTGCAGGTTTTGGCTCTCAACCACTTGCTTCTTGGCACAAACTAGCTTTTTTTTGGTTAAATTTTGGCTCTAAGGACTTAGCTCTCTTTGTTGTTGCCAAGTTACCCGCCTCGAGTTGTGTTGTATCCTTGTTGTGTTGAATTTTTATAGATGATGGGAAATCCATTAATGGGTTCATGTTTCCGACCCATGATTAGTATATACATTGTTGCTGGCCTGAACTATAAAGGCAATACTTATTTATTAGATCGTTCGTTTATTTGTAACATTATATATTTTACATTGTCTTGGATTAAATTGTGATGTTTATGATACCGCACTTTGTATCAGTGGTATAATCTAATAAAATAGTGTTTGCAGTTTTAGTAACATTATTACGAGTTGAAGTGCTTTTCTGCACGTAGAGTAATTTTTTGACGAACATTGATCATCAAAGGAATTTGTTGAAGCAATATCAGCTATCCAAATATTAAACTCAATGCAATATTGTTTATTTAGATTGTATTTGGTTTGAAGAGAGGATAGCTTTCCTGTGAAAAGTTAGATATAATCATAAATTCATATTATTTTCCAAACAAACATTTCATATGATGTTTATACCTAACTTTTCACATCAAGGAGGAAAGCTCTCTCTCTCCCTTCAAACCAAAAAACCTTAGACTAATGGTCAATCATGTTGACTGATTTTCCAATTTTGCAAGAGACTGATGATTGGGAGTTGACTGTTTTTAGAAAATTTAAAGAAGTTAAATAAATTTCATTAAACATTTTTTCTCCAAACTAACTAATAAAATAACATATAATATAATGATATACAACACATGTCATGAATAAATAACTTATTTAACTCCCTAATTCTCTCCAAAAATAAAAAAAAAATAAAAAATAACTAGATTTAATCTTGAAGACATGAGGTAATACTAAACTATTTATGAAGATTAAAAAAAAAAAATTAATTCAACGAGAACTTAATAGTGCCGGTCCCAAACAGTAAGAACTTAGAAGCAAAATTACCAATAATCTAAAAAGATCAATGTCTTGGGAGGGAACATTTTTTAAAAGCACCTTGAATGGTGTACCATTAAGCAAAAATTCAGCTAAGTCTACATAATAGGAAACGGTGGAAAATTGGAACAACACTACATTCAAGCAGCACCAGCACCCTTTCCCTTCTTCCTCTGGAGTTTCTTCATGTAAAACTCCAACTCCTTCCCTTCCAATATGTAGCTACAAGTTCAGGAAAATCAAACATCATTATTTATTAACATAAATCATGTGCACATATTCTGATACAAAAGATGTGATCAAGCATACCCATCAGCTCTGCCACATTGACCAGGTCGAGAAGAAATGCAAGCCAACAATCGGCCACCGCCAAATTGCTCTTCGATGTGTGAATCAAGCTTCCGATCTTTCTGACGCTTCTCTAGTTTTCTAAGCACATGATTGCTTTTCTTTGTCTCTTCAACAGCAGCAGCTTCACCCTCCTACAAGATGAAAATAAATAATTAAACAGCATATTCATAACAGGAGTGAACTTTAAAATTATATTTCATGCATAAGAAAGCAAATTCATTGCAGCACATGGCTTATATATATTCCATATTTGATTGGGAGCTCTGAAAAGAGTTGCAGAGCATAGCCATTAAGGTGGCTAAATGAGGTGGTGATGTGCGGGGTGTGAGACACAATCCACTTCAGCAATTGAAACTTATTGAAATAAAGTGGATGCTAATCATACTATCCCATTGAATGTCCAAATGTCATTAATGGATGAGGCAAGCATGAGTGAGATCTCCAATAATATCATTGTGATGTTATCAAAATCAAAAACAGACAAGAAAGTTAGAAATGTAGAATTATTAAGAAAAATTCAAAACCATTGCAAACCACCCAATCAGGAGTGCTTTGAAAAAGGGCATGTAATGAATGAGTTAGTACAGCTTCTTAACAATCCTACACCAGCATTTTGTGCACCCCACTCACCTAAATGACTCGCTGAGCATGGAAAGAAAATTCACAGGAATAAAGCTAAAACTTTCTTTATCATTTGCATCATTACCTCTGTAGAATCCTTCTTGGCAGCTGCTTTCTTCTTCCTGCCAATATCAACACCATAGTGCTGAAGGTACCACTGCTTAAATGGAGCCGCATCAACTTGCACAATCGCACTCTTCACAAGTGTTTGAGTTCGAACAAGCTCGTTGTTTGAGGCATTGTAAACCACGTCTAATAAACGTGTCTTGCGAGTCACTGCTTCACTACCCCATGAATAATTTCCTGTATCCAATCGCAAAGCCCTCCATTTCACATTGCCACCTCTAACACGAATTCTCCTGACTGTCTTGTTACTTGACAGCTTGGTGTTTGCTGGTTGACGACCAAGCTCATACCTATAAAAACCCACAAATATTGTATGAGCAAGATATGGTATAATTTAAAATCACCATGACATCGTAGCCTATAGCAAAGCGAACCAATAAAATCACCATATATAGTATGATCTTGATGCAGAAATGTGCACATGAATTTCCTAAAACGTAATTGAAATACAAAAGTTCATACATCATAGAAAATAATTCTACTTTATAATCGCAAATTTAGTACTATCACACTCTAGCTGCATCAGAATGGATAGTCGTAGGGTACAAAAACTTTCATTATTCTTGTTTCTGTTTTTTCGGACATGCTAATTCATAAACGATCCTTCAGAATGTCTTGCAGATGATTCTCTAGCTGAATCAGAGCGCAAGACTAAATAGGTATAATTCGATACTTTGATGTTAATCTTCAAAGCATCGAACTGACTTTTCAGTTGATTCTGCAATGATGATATTAAGTAGAAAGACTGCAGCGAGATCTATAAAAGTTCCACTAGATAACAACTCGCATTCTTCAATGGGAAGACACTATCTTACAAATCAATCATTTATTGACGATAGATAAAATGGGATACAGATTCCGATTTATAGGAATAACATTTCTCTATTTCATTGGCAACCGTCGTATGTAATCATTGGAATAAGTACAAGACCCATTGAACGGACACAAATATAAAATCTAGTAGATAAATTAGTTCATTTCAGCAGGAAGGAGCAAGAGTAAAGTAGAAACAAAACAAGAAACATACTTCCTCTTCTTCCTCCAAGCCTTCTTCTTGCCACCAGTGGCACGCCTCTTGTGCATGGAATCCCTTGAAATCCCTGAGGAAGAAGATAAATGCTCATCAGAGAAAAATCCATAGAGATTGCTACTACTGCCAAGAATTAACAATCTATATTAGAAATCTGGAATACATTCAAGGCGTACCCATCCTGGCTGCGTTGCAGTGTCAACTCCGTCGCCTCCGGTCTGGCGCCTCTCTTCCCCTCAAACTACGATATTATTCCGTCGCCTTCGGTCTGGCGCCTCTCTTCCCCTCAAACTACGATATTAT
The DNA here is from genome assembly GCA_025563575.1 of Acacia pycnantha. Classification (NCBI taxonomy): domain Eukaryota; kingdom Viridiplantae; phylum Streptophyta; class Magnoliopsida; order Fabales; family Fabaceae; genus Acacia; species Acacia pycnantha. The sequence continues at coordinate 432,641 of JAMWYP010000155.1, forward strand.
ATTATAACTTCGTTCATAAAACCCTAGCACTGCTACTTTTTTATAAAAACGGGTGGATAGACCCGACTTATCCATATATTATGGGTTTAGAGTTTAGGCCCAATTTTATTGCTTCATTATGGGTTACCAACCATGAACCATTACCGGTTTGTTTGGACAAAAACAAAAAAACCATGTATTGTCTGAGGTAGAACTGAATAAAATTTATCAAAAAAAAATTAAATAAAGAAAAATAATTTCTTAAACACATAAGGAGGGAAATTAATATTATCCTACAAAAATAAAAAAAGCACTAACAAACTCGTGCCTCGTTAGATTTCTATGTTTAGGTTGCTGTTCTGAAATAACTATAGAATCAGAATTAATAAAATTGTCATTTGATAAATAAGAAATTTGAAATTTTATACATATTTTATTACATATTTTATTTCATACCTGATCTAAAATGTGTCTTCAATTTCAGTAGGAATCTCCTAACAAAAATATTAGAAATGAATTTGCAAAAGTTTTGTGATAATCCATTTTATCCCTTCATGTTTGTGATACCTTTTTATCACTACATGGCATTTAGGTATAAAATTCATCTTAAAGAAAAATGGGTAAATGAGCAAAAATACACATGTGCTTTACCCTCGGGAGCGCTCAGTACCATATGTTTTTTTTTGGAGCAAAAATAACATCACCATTAAAATCTAACTTAACGGTGCATTTGCAATAGAAAATGTCATATTTACAACAACATTTAAACACCTGGATTTTGAACATAAAAATGTCATTTACAACAACAAAAATGCTATACTTACAACAGGAAGTGTTGTATTTACAACAAAATTTAAAATCTGGCTATATTTACAACAGAAAATGTCATATATACAACAACATTTAAACACCTAGATTTTGAACATAGAAAGGTCATTTACAACCGAAAAATGCTAGATTTACAATGGGAAGTACTGTATTTACAACAAAATTTAAAATCTGGCCATTTACAATAAAGAAAAAGTCATATTTACAACAGGCTAGATTTTAACGGTGGTGTGACTTTTGCTCCTAAAATGTAACCACATGTGTATTTTTGCTCCCCAAAAAAGCATATGGTGCTAGGCGCTCCCGAGGATAAAGCACATGTGTATTTTTGAGCAATTTAACCGATTTTGGGAGAATTAAGGAGAGGAGTTAAATTAGTTAATTTTACTCATTTTCCTAAAATATCCTTATATAAATTTAAAATGACACAAGTTGCCCTAATTATAAGTGTTTCTAATTTGTCTTACGTTAGATATCCATGACATATTAGTTTATATATGTACGTTAGTTGCTTTTTATATAGTCATGTGTATACATATAGATCTAATTTCTTTCCACACGCTTTCTAATTGAAATAATGGTCTTGCTATATAAACATATATGTGTGTGTGTATATATGTATACATATAGATCTATCTACACACACATGTTTATATATGTGTGTGTGTGTTCACACATATATATCTACACACATAAACACAAATATACATATATATGTAAACACACATATATATAATGCTCCTAATAATAAGTATAAATAGGGGTATTATAGAAAAAAATTGATAAAAGTTAAAACTTGCTTTTATAATTAGGACCAAAACCAACTCCAAAATTTACTCCTATAATTAAGGACGGAGGGAGTAACTGATATTAATTATACATGGTAAACATTAGGAACGTCCATATGTCCTGAATACTTCAGACCTGCACATTAAGCCAATTTTTTACATTTTATATTTTCATAGTGATTTTTGTAAAATATTAAAAATGAACCATCCAAAATTTGATCTAATGATAATATGTTTCTACCACCATTGAAGTTAACTCATTATAGGTTAAATTTCCAATTGAGCCCTTATTTATCAACTTAAATAATTTCTTCTTATTTATTGCAATAGGGGCAAAAAAATTTAAAAAAAAATACATTTATTACTCTAAAACTGGACTTATAAATAGGGTCAGAGCGACCCGGTAAACAAAACTCCCACGAGGCGAGGTATGAGGAAAGACAAATACATGCAACCTCACCCTTGCAAACGCAGAGATTTTCCGAGATTTGAACCCTGACCTCTAAAACACATGTAGCAACCCAGCGACTGCACCAAGAATAACCCTCAAAAGACTTCGAATAAAGCCAAACAAAAAATGTGTCAAATGATGGTATGCTAAAATAAATGTACTAAAATGGAGACATCATTCTCAATCGTTAGGCAATAGGCATTAACTCCAACAACCAAACCGAAGTTTCTCAAGTTATCCATCAACACCCATTGCACAACAATCACTAACAAGAACTTGAGAGGATCTGTCACATAAACAGTTAGAAGCAAAATTACCAATAATCTAAAAATTTGTTCTCACAAAAGATCAATGTTTTGGGAGGGAACACTTTTTAAAAAGTTTAAGCAAAAATTCAGCTAAGTCTACATAATGGGAAACGGTGGAAAATTGGAACAACACTACATTCAAGCAGCACCAGCACCCTTTCCCTTCTTCCTCTGGAGTTTCTTCATGTAAAACTCCAACTCCTTCCCTTCCAATATGTAGCTACAAGTTCAGGAAAATCAAACATCATTATTTATCAACATAAATCATGTGCACATATTCTGATACAAAAGATGTGATCAAGCATACCCATCAGCTCTGCCACATTGACCAGGTCGAGAAGAAATGCAAGCCAACAATCGGCCACCGCCAAATTGCTCTTCGATGTGTGAATCAAGCTTTCGATCTTTCTAACGCTGCTCTAGTTTTCTAAGCACATGATTACTTTTCTTTGTTTCTTCAGCAGGAGCTTCACCCTCCTACAACAAGAAGTATCAATAAACAGCAAGCTCATAACAGGAAAGGACTTTTAAAATTATACTTCGTGAATAAAAGAACAGATTCATTGCAGCACATAGCTTATATATTTTGCATTTCATTATATTGCTTGGAGTTTGATTGGGAGCTTTGGAAAAATTTCCAGGGCATAGCCATTAAGGGGGCTAAATGAAGTAGTGAGGAGTGGGGTGAGAAACACAATTCACTTCAACGACTCACACTTATTAAAATGAAGTGGATGTTAATTATACTACCCCATTGAATGTCAAAATGTCATTAATGAATGACGTTATCCCTTTTAAAAAAACATACAAGAAAAAATTAGAAATGTGAAATTATTATTAAGAAAAACCAAAACCAATGAAAACCACCCAATTGGATTGCTTTGAAAAATGGGTGTGTAATGGGTTAGTATGGCTTTAAAACTCTTTTTATCATTTGCAACATTACCTCTGTAGAATCCTTCTTGGAAGCTGCTTTCTTCTTCCTGCCAATATCAACACCATAGTGCTGAAGGTACCACTACTTAAATGGAGCCGCATCAACTTGCACAATCACACTCTTCACAAGTGTTTGAGTTCGAACAAGCTCGTTGTTTGAGGCATTGTAAACCACGTCTAATAAACGTGTCTTGCGAGTCACCGCTTCACTACCCCAGGAATAATTTCCAGTATCCAATCGCAAAGCCCTCCATTTCACATTGCCACCTCTAACACGAATTCTCCTCACTGTCTTGTTACTTGACAGCTTAGTGTTTGCTGGTTGACGACCAAGCTCGTACCTATACCCACAAATACAGTATGAGCATGATGCATTATGACTTGATATTACCATGATATCATAGCCTATAACAAAGCCAACCAATGATGTTAAGGAAAGAAAGTTTGGCATATAAAATACTAAACTTAGCATATAGTCATCCCCTTATGCAGTAAGATCTCAACACAGAAATTGGCACGGGAGGTAATAGAAATACAAAAAATTCCGATATTAGAGAACTTAACCATTTAATTTCTGATGCTCCATCAGACAGAGAGCGATATTCAGATTCGGAGCTGGACCTTGAGACCACTTTCTGTTTCTTAGAACACCAAGATACAAGTGTGCCACCTAAATATACACAATGTCCTCCCATAGATTTCCTATCATCTATGTCAGTTGCCCAATCAGCATCAGTAAATGCCATTAAACGAAGTGAGCTGATGGGTTTAATGTGTAGACCATAGTGATAGGTACCCTTGAGATACCTTAAAATCCTTTTAACACCTTGAAAGTGTATATCAGAAGGATTTGTCAGGAATTGACTAAGTTTGTTGACAGAGAAGGCTATATCTGGTCTGGAGGTTGTGAGGTATTGTAGGGAACCAATAGCTCTCCGATACAGTGAGGGATCTGTCATAGGTGTGCCATCCTTTACTGAAAATGAACGACCAGTCACCATAGGGGTTGAGACAGGAGCACAATCAAACATATTGAACCTTTTTAACACATCAAGAATGTATTTAGACTGATTAATGTATATGCCGGACTTGTCTCTATAAGCTTCTAATCCCAGAAAATAATAGAGTGAGCCTAAGTCTTTCAGGGAAAACACAGCATTCAGTTGATCAATAAATCTTTGCACAACTCTAGAGTTATTCCCAGTAATGAGAATATCATCAACATATATAAGAAGAAAAACCAGTGTATTCTTGGTGCGAATGAAGAACAGAGACACATCACTCCAGGCATTTTTGAAGCCCCAACTGAGAAGAGTATTTCGAAGGCGTTCAAACCAAGCACGAGGTGCTTGTTTAAGACCATAGATAGCTTTAGTAAGCTTGCAAATAAAAGACGGTTTGGCAGAATCAACAAAACCTGGTGGTTGACGCATGTATACTTCCTCCTGCAAGTAGCCATTGAGGAACGCATTATTGACATCTAGCTGCCGAACATCCCATCGGAAAGTTACAGCAAGAGTGAGGATTACACGAATGGTTGTTGGCTTGATAACAGGACTAAATGTTTCCCCATAATCGATGCCAGCGGACTGTTGGAACCCTTTAGCAACCAAACGAGCCTTATGTTTAAGAATGCTCCCATCAGCTTTGAACTTGGTTTTGAAAATCCACTTGCAATCTACCAGCTTCTGACCACGAAAAGGAACAAGGTGCCAGGTCTGGTTTTTACAGAGGGCGGCATACTCAACCTTCATCGCATCAAGCCAGTGAGACGAGGAGAGGGCTTCAGAAATGGAACGGGGTTCAGAAGCGGTGGAGAGATTAGAGGAGGTTTCGGCAGTTAGGAGACCCACAAAAGGATACCTGGGTTTGGAAATCCCTGATTTGGCACGGGTAACCATAGAATGAATATTAGGAGGTGAAGATGGGGAAGAAGAGGGCGAGGACGGGAGAGACCTGGAAGTAGGTGCAGAGGGATCAGAATTTGGGGATATTGGAGAAGAGAGTGTCGGGTTTGCAGAAAGGGAAGGAGGATTTGGGACTAGATGGGGCCGAGAAGTGTGTGAGGTGGCTTGAGAGGTTGGTGAGGGTAATTGGGCTGGAGAGTTGGAGTTGGGCCGTGAGGGCAGACCTAGCATATTGGAAGAAGGATGAGAGTGGGAATTATTGGGATTGGTTTGAGTTACCTGGGCCTGAGTCTCACTGGGCTGATCCGTAATGATTAATGGAATAGATGAAGTAGTTGTTTCAGATGGGCTTCTCTTGTTTATAAAACCTGTGTGACAAGGAAAAACATAAGGATCAAACTCCGGATTAGGGATGATCGTGGTTGTTCCAGGCAGCACAGTGGTGAACGACGGCGTGGAAGCATCGGCGTCGATGTGTTTCTGAAGTCGGTTTCCTTCGATCAAAGGCAGAACCACCGACTCCCAGACAAGATAGTTGCTTCGATCCAACTTGATCGAAGAGGTTTGACTGGAGGATTGAAAAAGAGAGTAGGTTTTGGCGCCGCCGGAAACAAGGAGAGGATCGCCGTGAAGAGAGCCAGAGGAACCAGACGAAAGGTCATACATCTTAAGGATATGATCCTACTTTAGAATCACAAATTTAGAACCATAGCAGCTCGCAATCTTCACTGGGACATAACTATCTCACAGATCAATCGTTTATTGGGGATAGATAAAATGGCATAATAGATACCATTACAAATTTCTAGGCTTAAATTTTCTCCATTTCATTGGCCAACATCGTATATAATCATAGGAACAAGTACGAGACCCATTAACCGGATACAAGCATAAAATCTAGTAGACAAATTAGTTTATTTCAATAGTAAGCAGAAAGAGTAGGTAACAAATTCAATTTAGACCAATATAGAAACAGAATAAAAAACGTACTTTCTCTTCTTTCTCCAAGCCTTCTTCTTGCCACCAGTGGCACGCCTCTTGTGCATGGAATCCCTGGAAATACCTGAGGAAGAAGAAAAATGAACACGAGAGAGAAACCCATGAATTGAACATTCCAAATTAGAAATCTACAATCTACAATAGAGTCAAATCGTACGCACCCATCTTGGCCGCCGAGCTGCTGTGTCAGCTGTCTCGCCTGAGGTCCGGCAGCACCTTGTCTCTCCCCTTCTGTTTTTTTTTTTGATATAATAGATGGCTAAAAGCGCCAGAGGCAGAAAATTACATAAAGGAGGGAACAAATCCCAAACACTTTTGATCTACCCAAGTCCTAAGGAACAAAGGACAATCATGAAAATAGTCGGACCTACTTAAACCCATCTTTGCCAAAGCATCAGCAACTCTGTTAATTTCTCTAGGGACATGACATAACGACACCTCCTAGTGTAAATGCAATAGGTCCACAATCCTAGTAAATAATAAAGAGGATGACTCTGTCACTCTACTAGATAGACGATTAATAAGATTACAACCGTCGGACTCTAAATTAACTCTTTTAAGCCCCAAATCCCAAGCAGTCCGCAAACCTTCAAAAGCGCCCATTCCTCTGCGGTAGCGGCATCGCAGATTCCCGCATCTTGGAGAAACCTGCAAACCAATTTCCATGACAATCCCTCAAGACCCCACCACATCCGGCCTTACCGTTCTCCGGACCATAGCACCGTCCACATTAAGCTTCATCCAACCCTCCAGAGGGGTTGCCACCGCTAGTAACATGGGATAAATGGTCGAACTCATCGACGGTGAAATGCCATTCAACATGCCGAATGACTCCTCCAAGAGTTCCTAATAAACAAAGCCGAGCGACTTGGCTTTACAAACCCGATTCAAACAAAAGAATTCCTCCATCTCCACAACCGCCAAATAATGTATCCAAAGATGAGGTTCCAATAAGGTCCCATACGTTTACCTAGGCTTCCTACCGGGTTCATAGCTAACCAATCCTTTAGAGAAGCGAAAAGAATTGGTTACATAATTGGGGAGGAATAAAATCTTTCCAAACACCTGCTCAGCATAGACACAATCTCTGAGAACATGAATGACATCCTCCCAATGAGCTCTACAATAGTCACAACTAGCATCCGAGTAGGCCCATGAGCTACGCCAGGAGTTAGTGGGGAGTTTATTAAGGAGAACTCTCCACATAAAAACACGAATTCTCTCTGCGCCTTGCCATTTCCAAATGTGTTTGACAAGATCACATTTCAAATGAGGGGGATTTTTTTCAACGAGGAAATAGGCACTCTTGATGGAAAACTTCCCGTCACTAGAAGCCCCCCATACCAGACAATCTTCCCCACCATTCAAACGGGGCGGGATAAACGCAGTCAGGCGATTGAGAACTTCAGGCAAAACCACCTCAGACAATTTAGGCCAATTCCAGTCACCTTCAATAACCCAATCAGCCACTGAAGAACATTCTTCCTCCTCAGTTAACTGACGAATGCACAGATCACTAATTTTCTGACTATTCAATAGCCAATGATCCTTGAAGAAGTTTATCATAGTATCACTCCTCACTTGCATTTTAGATCCTAGATCCACAATAGAAGCCTAATTAGTGATAAACCTCCATAGATTGGAGTCCCAGTACCGAATAAGATAAAAGGGAATCTTCATCACGCAACATATACCGATGTTGGAGCACATCAACCCAAAGCCCTTTAGTACCAACCACCAACTCCCAAGCTAACCGCACCACGAGGCTTGGTTAAGAGAAATCAATTTCCTAAAACCAAGGTCACCATATTCCTTTGGTCTAGTAATGCATTCCCAACTAACCGGATGATATTGATCTTGATTAGTCTCGTGACCCCAAATAAAATTCATTTGCAACTTTTCCACTTCCGGACAAACACTCCTAGGTATCCTAGTAACCATCATGGGATAAAGAGGAATGGAGCTGAGCACCGCTTTAGCAAGCGTTATACGACCCGCTGTGGAGAGACACTTCGCTTTCCATGCCGAAAGCTTCGTATGCACTCTATCAATGATGTAATTGAAGGTTTCTCTTCTTTTCCTATGCTTTGATAGAGGAAATCCAAGATACTTCCCAATCTCGTTGGTAATCGACATTTGGGTGATATCTTTAATTGAATTCTTCATATGTGCCGAGACTCTTGGTGAAAAATAAATGGAGGATCTGCCCACATTAACCTTGCTGCGCAGGTGATGCAAAACGATCCAGACATCCTAACATACACCTCACTTGCTGAACAGAAGCCACACCAAACAGAAGCAAATCATCGGCAAATAGAAGATGAGAAATTTTAGGCCCTGATTGAGATGTACGGATAGGTTTCCAATGACCATCTTCAACAGCATCACAAATAGTATGAGAAAGCTTTTCCATACATAAGACAAGGGGAGATAGGATCACCCTGACGAAGGCCTCTCTTAGGGAAGAAAAATTCCGTTTGAGATCCATTCCATAGCACGTTATAGGAAACATTCGACACACACGACATAATGAGATTTATGAAGTCCACTTCAAAACCCACCTCCATTAGAACTTGCTTCAAGAAGTCCCATCGCACTCTGTCATAAGCTTTTTCAAGATCAATCTTCATCGCCATTAATCCTTGCTTGCTTCGTTCTTACTCATAACGTGCGAAGTTCTGGCCTATGATTATATTATCCTGTATCCTCCGACCCTTGATAAACCGACTGACCAGGAGAAATAAGCTCATTCATTACCCCTTTAAGTCTCTGAGTGATTACCTTAGTGACACATTTATAATGCACCGTGCAAAGAGATATTGGTCGAAAATGGGAGACCAGTGCGGATGCTCTCTTTTAGGAATCAAAGAGATAAGCGTCCTGTTGGCTACATTAAGAGAAACAGAACCAGCAAAGACACCTTTGACAAAGGCGCAAACATCATGTCCCACCCTAATCCAGTTCCTCTTATAAAAGAGTGGCGGGAATCCATCAACCCCGGGGCTTTAAAGCTTCCCATAGAGAACATTGCATTACGGATCTCTTCATTAGACGGTTCACTGGCCAGATTCTGAAAGTGATCACGGTCGACAGTGGGAAAGCGAGACTTTGTGACCAAAGCAGCAGGCAACTCACTACAATCATCAAATAACTTTTTGAAATAGCTGACAACAAGTTGTCTCAGATCATCTATATTCTCAGTCCAATCACCTGAGTCCTTTTTCAGAGCTAAGATATTATTGCGCCTTCTCCTCATTTTTGTCTTCAAATGGTAATATCGAGTATTACGGTCTCCCTTAGCAATCCATTCAGCCCTGGATTTTTGGAACCATTTAATTTCTTCAAGCCTCAATAGCCTCTCCAGCTCCTCCTGTAAATCCAGCTCAAGATTGCACAAGTAAAGAGAGTGCGGATAGGAACTAGATCTCTGGATTCCATTTAATCTTCTAAGAATAATACTTTTCCTTTTCTCCACCAATCCGAATACTTCTTTATTCCAGACAGTAAAGTCTTCCTGAAGACGAGAAAGGGCTATATTAAAATCCTCACCCATAGACCACTTATCATTGAGAAAATTATCATAAGACTCATGACAGGTCCACATAGCTTCAAACCTAAAAGGTTTATTAACAACAGCGGAAGAAACACCCATGCCCATACACAGAGAAATGGGGTTGTGATCCGAAAACTTTGTTCTAGGGAGAACCTTCAGATAGCAGTGCTCCAACTCTACCAGAAAAGAGGCATTAACAGAGCCCTGTCCGGTAGTTCAAAGAGACGACTGCAATTCAACAACTTAGGCCCACGCCACGTATATTTAGGACCCACAAATCCCAAATCAGAGAGATTACAATCTTGGATTCTATTCGGAAGCGGAGATTCGGAATAACTCACCAATGAACCACCCGTTCTCTCTGTTGACCTGGAGGATATCATTTAGGTCGCCAATAACCACCCACGGCAACGATATCAACGAAGAAAGACGGCTAAGCTCCCGCCACAACAACGCCTTGAGAGCCGAATTGGGTATAGCATACACAGTAGTTAACAAAAACTCGGTCGTACCAACCAGAGAACACCTAATATGGATGAATCGGCGATCGGTTTGGAGCACACGAACATCGGCACGGTTACTTTTCCATGCCATAATCAGACCTCCAGATCTCCCAATACTCGGAACAAAAGCATAATCATCAAATCCCAATCTATTCAGGCAATGGAATTTAGAATCCTTCTCACATTTAGTTTCGGTGAGAATCAAAATGGAAGGGTTCACACCCCTGTATCCAGCTTTAATCTGTTGGAGAAGATTTTTACCACATGCTCCACGTGTATTCCAGTAAACAATAGAGTCCATAAAATAAGAAATACCCACAAGAAATTGACTAAGGGTTAGGCCCAAAATTATAACAGATATTGACTATTAGGTACCACACTTACCAAAGAGCCCAAGCTTGTAGAGTCCTCCTCAATGTCTCTCCCCTTCTGTTGAAAGTTAAAACCTGAAGGCGAAACTGCGATATATAAGTCCGTTTAGGGTTGCTACTTTTTTCAAACCCGGCCTGGTTAGTAGCAATGCTTTTCTTTTCTTTTCCTTTTGTCTTGAACTTTTCGGGCTTATTTTATTCCCTTACATTCTGGATAACAATTATTTATTTGATCTTGGAAAAAAAAAACCTGTTATTGAAAGAAAATCAAACGTATGAACATTTCTTTTTACTATTAAGTATATAAAAAAAGAATTTAGGCCCAATTTTATTGCATTTTTACGAGGTATGAACATTGTAATAAGGTGTTGGGAGTTCTTCTCTCACTACCATGGACCCGACTCGGAGTGAATCCAGATTAATTAGAATCGAAGGTTTCGGTGAACCAGATGAGCAATAAAAAAAAACATTGTAATAACTAATAAGGTAGATTTCAATGCATTAGATTAGTCCAGTTGGTAAAAATGTTGACTCATCATAAAGGTTGTTGATTTAAATTACACCGATATGATGACATTGTTGGTGGGCGTTCCATAAGTATTTTTATAATTGCTTTTTCAATCTGAAGACATGCCCTAATCTTAGTGAGTTACTCACCTAAAATTTTTTATTAAAAAAAGGTGGATTTCAATTAAATTTACCAAAAAAGTTGACTAAAGAAAGATCGTTCTTTTTTTGGAAAACACAAGAAACACCATTGTTTGAGATACTATCTTTTAAAAAAGTTAGAAAAAAAAAAGATGTCTTATAAAAATAAAATAGCATCTAAAAATCGCTAGGCCAATTAGGACTTAATGCTATATCCTTCTTTGTTCTATTTGCATGGAATGGAATCATAATCAAACGAGGTAGCTCATAACTTCCTTCCTTTTTCATTAACTTGGATGTCAACCTTTAAGTATCCTATTCCAAACCCAGATTAGTGCATGTTTAAATTATTGGTGGATAATTAATTTTTCATTATAAGAGAAAAATATGTAGGAGGAGTTTCATCTCAGTGATTTAAAAAAAAATATGACTTTCTTTAGAATCCAAACATACACTAATGCCCATTTGTTTTATCTTCTTAAAAGTTTTTACGATTTATAAGGTAAGTGTATGTGACAAATTTTAGGTCAGCTTGGATTTCCATACAAGTACTAAAGTTATATAATTTTGGAAGTTCAAATGATTTCCTCACGTCAGGCTTTAACCATAATTCTCCTCTGGAGATAATCTTCTCATAATCCTTTTTCTTCTTTTTCCTCATTGGCTCATCTAGGTTGTTGATTGGGAAGAGGAGAGAGAAGTTAAAGTAGTATTGTAATTGATTGAATGGATATGATTTAAAGATGGTGAGGGATAATAAAAAAAGGATTAGGAGAGAAATTTAACCCAATTCTCCTCATCATAGACAAATATGTAAGTGGGTAAAAAATTAGAGAACAAAAACCAAGAATTATTAAAATTCCAAACATTTGATAAATAATTGGGTCCACCATATCTTTCTAATTTAGCAAGACGGTTAAGGATTAAAGTCAAGAGATTGTTGGCTAACAAAGCATTAATTTAGTCGAGAGCCAAGGGAGGGAAAAAAAAAAAAAAAGAAGCTAACAAGAATAACTGAAGTCACGTCTTTCTTCTCCTACAGCTCAGAGTCTGGCTTTTCTTCAGTTAAAGTTTTCCCATTTACTCCCACGAGTTCAGTGTCAAAAATGAGTGTTGCCCCACCTGCAATGCAAAGTTTGTTTGTTGAGCATTCATGACAAAGCCATTGTTATAAGGCAAGACTTCATGATAATGAAAAAACTTCTATGTAATTCTTTGCTATCATATTCCTCAATTAAAACATGACATGATAAATATACAGTTTTTGCTACTCAGTAGCATACGATTGCTTCTTTTTTTTTTTCATTAAAAACAAATTACACATGCTATATATATATATGGCTTATTGGCTTATAAATATTGTGGTATAGATTTTTTTATATTATAAAGATAGACCAACCATTGCTTACACCTTAGCCAATTCAAGAAAAAAGAGAGCAGAAGCAGTTCCAATCTACAATGAAATTTACAAATACTTTTACATCATAACCATTGCTTACACCTTCATTAATCACCAAACCTTAGTTTAATCTACCAAAAAAGATTTTTTTTCTCTCTATTAAATCAACAACATAAACAGGTATTGGAAAAGTATATAAATGCCAGAATCTAAGCAGCTAAAAGTAATGCAGCTAAGCAAGAGATTACTTCAACCAAGATCACACCCTCTTCTAAGACAGAGAACAGACCAAACTGGTCATTTCAAGTAAACGGGCAAGCTTATCTTATGTTCATCAGATATCTGGCTTGTCATACACTAATTTTATTTAATTAACTAGAAACAAGTTTAACTGTTGAAAAATAACTTGAGGGGATTACCAGGAATAGTAGGAGGGGAACCCTGCTCTCCATAGCCAAGTTTAGCTGGTATTTGTAACTTGCGCTTCTCACCAATACACATTCCCAATAATCCTTGGTCCCACCCTGCAAAAAGAAAATGATTAATCCTTCACCTCATAAGAATATTTTCCATAAACTACAAACAAGTATTTTGCAACGAATTTTTAGCTTATACCCTTGTACCATGCAAATTGGGAAGTAGATGTTAAATTTTTAGCCTATATGACTTATACCCCATGCCAATAGAGATGCAAATGTTCAATTTTCAGCCTATACCATGTCAACAATAAGGTATCTTTCCCCAAAATTTAATTGCTCAGTTAAAGAGTTCTTATCTCCCGAGTCTTCAGAATTGAGAAACTTGACAAGGCAAAGCAGCAAAATTGTAGATAATGACTTTTTTCATCACCCAAATCATCATCGATCAGGTGGCAGGAAAATCGTTGAAGTTATTCAAATTTAATGCGCATTTTTCAAGTTACTTTTAACAAGTTGCAGTGGGGCAACTCATTTATAAATATGTTATGCATTTATAATTTTGTCCACCACCTATGTTTATGCAAGAAATTAGGAATTCAGTAATCTGTTACAAACCTTTGATCACTTGTCCAGTACCAAGCTCAAATTCAATTGGGCTATCTCTTTCAAAGCTAGAATCAAAAACAGTTCCATCAGTAAGTTTTCCCTGAAACAAGTAACAATATATTAGATTCAACATGATACATACAAATTACACAAAGGCACGATCCCTCACCAAATGAACCAACCAACAAGACCAAAAGGAAAAAGCAAAAAATACATAATGAGATGTGAATAGATAATCAACAATTGACATAAGAGAAGAAGAAATCACTGATATAAGAATGGTAGTAAATTTAAGAAGTTTCTGGTGAGGAGAAGCTGCCATGCTTCTACGGCTTGTAGGATCATGTCTATTCAATACCTAGATGAGATCGCAAGTAAGATGCGGAAAAACCTCATACATCACCAAGAGAAGGAAAAATACATTCTTTAATGTTAATTACATAAGGAAATGTAGACATAGTCCAAAAACACACACGGATATTGTCATACTCATATCCACAGCATGAAACTTAAAGGATGCCACTAAATTACATCATGAACACCAAATAAGACCTACAATCGTTAATAAGGGTTACTTGATCAATATTACAAATTGTTGGAACATTTAAGGAGTTTGACTGTGCCTGTTACTGGGGTTGATTGCATTAATAAATGGAAAGGGGGGCAGAATACTATTATCAAATGAAAATATTTTTCCTCTACTGCTGTAGTACTTCCTTTTGCTTCTTCTCATGTTCCTTTCATATTTTTGTTGGCTACAAGCATTGCCCCTTTCAAAAATACACTATTATTTTTTTGAAAAAAACAAGACTGAAAGTCTGAAACTACTTATGTCATTAATATACTAAAAATTCTTACAAGAAAATGCCTGGAAACCCCCCCCCCCCCAATAAAAAATAAAAAAAATAAAAAACAGAATGAAAGAAAAGAGCAAGCATGTGAAGAAACAAAGCTTCTCCAGAAATTAGAACCATTTTATGAACTGGGGTAAGGTATATGAGAAACCCCATACTTTCTGGTCATGGAAGAACAACTTCGATTAAAGTTAAAATTATTGCAAGTTTAACAGTCTCCAAAGAAACAGTAATACATAAAACCTTTCATAAACATCAAATGAACCATGAAATCTGCTCACCCGATAGTGTACTTTGACTCTGTCACCTTTATGTGCCTGAACTTCACATGACTTTGGTTTGTGCTGAAAGGAGGAAGAAACAACATACAGCAAGTGAACAACAAAGAGCATTGCAAGCAAACCCAATGATCAATGTACAACATGTTCAAAATAGTGTTGACCAGTAATATATAACACAGAACGCCAGGGCTCATCGCACTTGAGATAAAGTTTAATTTTGTTACATCATCACATTTTCCATTTACGAACTCGCCTATTACCATTTCATGTGTTGGAGTCAAACTAGAAAATCACAAAAGCAATAAATTTATATTTACAAAAAGCTAACTTCAATGTTTTGGAACTTGTTCGCACATATTAATCCATCAAAAATTTCAATTCTGAAAAAGGATAGAACATAGATCTGAAGAAAATGGAGCTATTACCTTAACACCAATCCGTAACTCCGTTACATCAGCGGCCTTCTTGGCAGAAGCTAAACCAGGGAGAAAAAAACACGAAACCAATCAACGGAATAGAAAATGGCAAGAATTTGGAACAATTGAACACAAATTAACAAGATCTAAACAAAATGCAAATTAGGCAGTGAAGAATAAAAAAGCTACCGAAAAGGAAGTTACTACATTTCACTTGCGCAAACATTTAATTGAAATAATTCGAAGATCTAAAGGACAATACCTAGGGTCGAGATAAGAAGGAAGGAGAGGAGAATCGGAGCTGCCTTCATCATCGAATTCATTCTGTCGCAGTTTCAGTCTCAGGCTCTGGTCTTTGCAGAGAATTTCCAAATAAATAAACTTCTCAAAATAAGTAAGCCGTCGGATCATTATTTTTTCTTTTTTTAATCATTGATAAGTTATTTGGTCCAAAACCAATCCATGATAAGATAATGTTTTTGGTTTATACGAATATATGGGCTATACTACCTTTTCGGGCTTGTTTCTGGGCCGACACATTTAACTCTTAAGTCGTCTTGATATCTTTTTCAAGCGCGGAAGCAACCAATATAGAGTTAGGTATAGAAAGAAAAAAAACTAATATAGAGTTAGTCTTTGACTCTTTGATTTGATTTCGAGTCTCGATGATTTGATTTCGAGTCTCAGATGAGACACTTATATTGAGAGAGACATCTATAAATTCTGAACTGGATCAAAAGTTAACAAATTTTCTATTTTCTTCTCACTAAAAGTAGGTAACTACGTGAGAGGAGTTTGTCTCTATTTACCTGAATAACCACTTTTAGGGATCCCAAACGTGATATCAAACAAGCTAATAGTGATTATGTTAGATCCAAGTTGGCAACATGAAAAGCTAATTGCTTCTCAATGGCAGGCAGAATTTATGTGGTCAAATCTATCCTTAGTACCTATTTTGTTGTATCCCATGCAAATGTCAAAAATACCTTATAGACCCATTTGGAACACGAAAGATTTGAGGAGGGAAAGAAATATAGAGAAAGGAAAGGAAGATTTTAAATATGAGGGAAGAAGATTTAAGTGAAGATGAGTTGTTTGGTAGGAAAAAAATTAAGGGGTGGTAGTTGGTAAAGAATCAGGAAATACTTATTTTACCCACAAAAGTAATTAATTCAAAATGAAAAGAAAACTATATTTTTAAAATATATATTTTAAAAAATCATCTTATCAAATTCGAATTTTTTTAAAATATTCTCCCTCCTAGTCCAAATTTTTCTAAAATATTCTCCTGTCAAGTTCAAATTTGTCTAAAATATTCTCCCACCAAATTCAAACTTATCGCATAAATTCGATTTTAATCCTATTTTCTTACATTATAGAAAAAATATTTTATAACGGGTAAATATATTCGAAAGCGTCACTGTTCAAGTAGGGAACCTGGTTCCCACCAATTTTGATGGGATCTTATCTTCCCCCTTTAAAGGAAAATTGATGGACCCAGGAACTTGAGTTCTCGAAAAGATTGGACACAAAAACTATACCAAACAAGGGAATTTACTCATATTCCCTTCCCACTTGTTATGTGTAGTATTTGCAATGAAGTGAAAAGATTGTAGAGAAATTTTATTTGAGGAAATAACCAAAATGATCATAGTTATCATCCTATTAGCTGGAAATAGATTATGCTACCTAATTCCATTTTTCACAACAATTTGGAAAAGCCACTTGAATCTAAGCGGATTGCCTCGAAGCCAATTTCTCCTTTTCTCAGTATCCCTATCCTAGCCATCTATTCCATCGAAACATCATACACTAGCCATCTATTCCATCGAAACATCTAAAAAAGAGCCACGTCATAACCCATTATTAAAAACAAAACCCTTCCTATGCTTCGACATGAACATGAACATTAACATTCAATCCGAACATTCAAAGATGACGAGACTCAACATGAAAAATCGAGTTTCTTGCCCAAAAGCAAGACTCAACATGAACATTAAAATCGGGTAAGAATCGAAGAAAATTAATCTGATCTTGGAAGTTTGTTTTGTGTACTTGAAGATCAAGAATAATCCCTACAAGGGAATTCCCGATTGATATTATTGCTTCGAATACCATTGATTTCACCGATCTTACCCGACACTGCATTAAAGAACTATTAGATACATATATATATGGAATCAAATAATTCATCATCCACCCCAAGTTTCTCTCGAAACACTTGCTTGCCTTCCTCTTCGATCCGCCACCTCATAATCAAAGGAATGATGACAAAGGAAAACAAACTTGCAAAGAACGTGAGCGAGGCAAATAATAACAATAATAGGAGTTCTAAGTTCTGGGAGTTCAAGGGCGAAGAGTGGCAAGAATCGAAGAAAATCGAGTTTCTTGCCCAAGCAAGACTCAAACCCAAGAACCGATGGTGTCTGAAAGATTAATTACTGGCTTAGTTTTGTTTATAGGTTTCGATCAAATTAATTATAAAGAACACGATATCCATTTCTCTGATTCTTCTCTATCTGGTTCGTGGCTTTTGTGTTGATTGTGCGCGTCGTGGGAAGGGCTCTGCACAGAGGAAATGATTAAGAACAGAGTAATGGTGACTTTGATGGAACTAAGACGAAGAGAATGTCAAATGAGAAGCATCCATTCTTGAGGAGAGTGTTCAACCATCACCATCTTTATGAAGCTTTATGCAGGTACTTCATGGAGATCGATTACCTTGGCGTATAATTTTATTCAACTTTTTGGAATCAGCAGCTTTTACTTGTTACAACTTTTACCTGTTACCTACTATTGCGGTATTTTTATTCAACTATTTGGAATCAACTTTTTTTTGAATGAAAAGGGGCTTCCATTATTGAATGGTTAAAAAGAATACAGAGGAAATGCAAAAGCAACACGTTGAGTGTGTGCAACTGTAGATTTTGGAATCAACTTTTTGGAATCAGTATTTTATTTTCTTTTTGACTTGGTGTATATTTTTATTCAACTTTTTTTTTTTATATACAAGAGAAAGGATTGCACTATGGAAATTAAAACGACAATGGGGAAATTAATCCCAACAAATGAGAAGAAAGCACTTCCAGCAAAAACACAAGACAAACATAAAAGAAACTTGAATGAGAAATTTCTTTCTTGGCTAAAGCATCTGCCAACTTATTCGATTCATTTGTGTTTCTATGTTAATGACAGGAATTTCTATGTCAAGTGAGAAGTATCCATTCTTAAGTAGAGGGATTCAACCATTGCCATATTAATTTCAAGAGGCAAGGTAAGATAAAATATATAATTATTTTTTTAATAAAAGATGGTATCTTTTAAATTTTTGATGTTATTCGTTATCAGGAATGTTGCTATGATTTTGTAATTTCTCATTTTCTAATGACATTTTGTTATGTGCTGCATAAATTTACCTTTTCAGGTTTCAATATATGGAAGCTCATTTGGTTCCTAGATTGGGAAAAGAATTTGATGATCTAGGGAGGTATGGAGATTTTATAATGAATATGCTTGTAAAGTAGGCTTCAGTGCAAGGAAAAATGGGTTGACAAAGAGTAAGAAAGATAAAAAGACAATTATTAGCTATAGATATGCATGTTCAAAAGAGGGTAAAAGAAGACTAGATAAAAGGTGCACCTCAACCACCAACCATCGTTCAGAGACCAGGACCAATTGTCAGGCTGGTATGACAATTAAATTAGTGGAAGGTAAATTCAAGATCACGGACTTTATAGAAAATCATAACCACCCATTACATCTTCAAGAAACAGTGCATATGATGAGGTCTCAAAGGAAAATAAGTAATGCCAAGGTAAGAACTGAGGAATTAGATGCTCCAATTTCATGTTCTGCACCTGCACCTACGACATTGCAAGCACCACCTCATGTTCATTCATTTACTAGTATGATGATGGTGAGTTTATTTATCTAAAATTAAATTGACACTATGATTTGTTCTGTTATTGTGTATGTTAATGCTTTTTCATGTTAATAATATGCTTACTTTTGTCTTTGTTATTTATAGGCTCCCTTAGATTGTCCAACACTATCATTGGAAGCATTGGAAGCGGAAATTTTGTTGTCAGGTACTAAAAAAAACAGAGATAGGAATGTAAACAAGTTAAGGGGAAAATGTCACTTTTATTAAAATTAATGTGTATAGTACATGAAGATGCCAAATACAAATCTCATTTTCTAATATACTCTGTACTATATCAAATATATCGTATTACAACTTTTTGCGACCATATGCTAACATCTACATTGCTCTTGCTTCTTCTTCTTAAGTGAAGGTCAAACTTCTATAACAACTTCATCAATGTCCCATCAGTTCCTAATAGGTGAATCAACAATGTTCAATCAGCATGAAGCATTTGGCAACCAACAACACCTGCAATAACAATTCAAATTCGATCAATTTAGTCATTCAATCAACATTCTGTTTTAGCAGCAGCATTTTGAAACTTGTTTTGGCAGCATTATTTTGTTTTAATCAGTGTAAGACAACACATAGGTTATATGACAACAACTTGGTATTTGATAGCAGCAAGTGTATAAGCATATGAAACTTGTTATTTTTTACAATAGTACTTTCACAGCAGCAAGTATTTGACAACAAGTATATTTGACAGCAGCAAGTATATAAGCATATAAACAATGGTAATTTATTTTAGACAGAAATTTAAATTTCTTCAAATGAATGCATAGCTGATAACTCAATGCCCAACCAACAATTTTCCCCACAATTAGTGAAAAGAATTGAGGCAGTATTAGTAATATTGCAGCAAACCTCACATTTGTGTATTTAGAAAAATAGTTCAGTTGTTAGGGCTTGATCTTTAATACAAAGATTTTCAAGATCAGGGAAAATAAATCCAATCTTGTCAAGAACCTGAAATCATTGAAAAATCTCATAGTTCCACTGTCATATTCTAACTGCTGCTTCCAATAAGAGAGGATATAAACAATGGTATATTTATATTTGACAGCAGCAAGTATTTATTTAAATTTCTGTTCCTTTGACAGTAGCAAGCACTTTACTTGCCATGCTTTGAAATCAATCAAACAGAAAAAAATTGTTTCCAAATGCAATTCCACAAACATTTAAAAATTTAATTAAAATACAGATTCATCCATTGGTAACTCAGCTCCAATACAAGGTTGGAGCCAGTGAAAAGGGTCCACCAGACAAACCTAGTCCAAAACCTCTAAAACGAAAATCACACAGCACTGTGTAAACCTAGAAAGAAAACCAAAATAAGAGAATCAAGCTATAGATTACATAGGCCAAAATAAGAGAATCATTGACTATGCTCAAATACTTCAAGAATGTTAAAAAAGCAATCAGAAAGAAATTTTGGCCATAAGAACACTAAAACTCTCCTTCGTAGCTAAATCTCCAAGCAAAATGAACTTGAACAAAGTCAACAAACAGATAAAAACAAAATTGTTACCTTGGTAAAGCAGATATGCCCAGCAAGCCTCTCAAGATTAGGCACAACACCTAGAAACCTGGTGAAATTGCAACTTCAATTTTGCTCAAAGTGCTCAGCAATGTCATCAGTCATATACATAGCAACAGATAATAGGTCATAGGCAAAATTATAAGAGACAAAAAAATAAACTCAATTGTCTTCCTACTCTTAAAAACATGATCCCTTAAATCACTAACCTTCTCTTTTATAATGGCGGAATATCAATCAAAAAAAGAAAAACAACCCCCAAAACTTAATTATCTATAATTCTACTAAATACATATACTTCCTTTCATTGTAAGAGGAAAATTCTGCTTGAATCCAAAACATAGAGAGATCACGAACCATATGACCAAAGCAAGAGATTCTCAGATTTCAAAGAAGCCCATAATTCAATTCCAATCGATTTCGAAATAATGCATTGAAAAAATTAAGAACAAGAAAGCGTAAAGATAAAGAATCGTACCCAGAATGAAGCTGTTAAACACAATTGCGTGATAAATAAATAATCACTTCCCGGTGGTTCGAAGGGAAGATAAGGTTTACTGGATCAGGAAGGAGAATTCATTCGGTTTGGGGGCCAGAGGCATCAGCGTTCAAAATGAGAACAAAGTGTCACAGCTCACAAGAAAAAAAGAGAAGCAATTAGGTTACCATACTTCGGCCAACGTGGAAGAGATGAATAGGGTTGAAATGGCAGCAGAGCAAGAATTTTCACGAGAAGAAAATCTGGTTCTGGTTTTAAAGTATATGGACGGTCAGCATTAAAATTGGATGGAAACTTGAACTGAATGGTTGAGATGGAAGGATACTGAGAGAATAGGAGAAATTGGCTTCTGAGGTGATCTGCTCCCTATACTCAAGTGGGCAATTGTGAATTATAAGTAGACATTCTCAAAATATAAGTAGGCAATGACAAATTATAGAGGTCCCTTAATAAATTCTTATAAGGTTGTTGAAATTTGGAGAACTCAAGCATGCGATCAAGATATTATAGTTGTCAATTGCGATTTTTAAGTAAGAATCCTCGACATGTTAGTAGTCAATGACGAATTATAGGGATCCCTTGACAAATTTCTATAAGGTTGTTGAGATTTAGAGAATTCAAATAGACAATTATGATACTATGGTTGTCATTTATAATTCTTAAGTAAGCATTCTCGATGTGTGAGTAAACAATGATGTGCTTTACAGGAGTCAATTGATAAATTCCTACAAGGTTTTGTTGTTTGGGGACTTCAAGCAAGTAATTCAGATATGAAAGTAGTCAATTGTGAATCTTAATTAGACATTCTCGATATGTGAGTAGTCAATGATAGACTATAGGGGTCACTTGATGAATTCCTCCCACTCTGGTCCTATTTATAAGTCAACTTTGAACAAATCTCACATACCAAAGAGAGGAAGTTGACACAATGATTATGGAGGTAAATTTTCAATTTTGCCCTCATTCATAATTGGGTATTTTTCAATTGTTTCTTCTCTTAATATGGGTAAAATTGTCACAATCTCATTTATTATATGAAACTGGACTTATAAATATGACCAAATTTCATTAGTCAAAATAGACTTATAAATAGGAGCAGAGTGGTACATTATTTTTGTTGTTTAGGGACCTAAATTAGTCAATCTGAATACTCAAACAAGAATTTGTGACTCTTAGATAATCATGAAACTCCATTAAACAATGGTGACGCACATGGGTCCCTTCTCAACTTGGCAATTGTCAAAACTAAAGTAGCAAAATCTAGACAAAATTATTGAAACTACACTAGGAAATATCAAAATTGAAGTTGGGAATAACAATTTGTATAAGCTCATCTTGACCAAACAGGTTCCATACAAAAGAAGACACTCCCTCCTGTCCTTAGTAAGCTCATCTTGAGCAAATGACAACCTGATAGAGACCCAAATCACTATGGATTAGTTTATTCTAGGAAGAATAAACTAATTAGGAATTAACTCATTATTATTTAAGTTTATTTTAATTATTTGAATTATTTGATTTATCGAGTCTGTTGCAATTATCCTTTGTTATCTTCATTATTATCTTTAGGAAATCATAACAAGATAAGATTTGGTTGTTATGATTTAGATATTTATCATTATCTTTATCTTTAGGAAAATCATAACAACTAGATAGATTTGGTTGTTATGATTAGTATCTATTTGAATTCCTTATTAGAGTCTCTCTGTAAACCTAGTCCTATTTAAAGGCTCTTAGCCTATGAATAAAACATAACGATTTTCAGAGAAATAACATCAGAGTAAACTCTAGGGCTTTATTAGTTAGTTAGGGTTCAGATTCTGACCTTATCTAATCACTAAAGAGAGGGCTGTTCTTGTAGGATTAGTAAAGATTCTTACTAATTCTCCTAGATCAGAGTTCAATTGTTCAAATCCTACGCACACTCTAACACAACCACAGTAAGAGATTGAATTTAAACACAACAAATCTTTGTATGCACTTATAGAATAATAGAAGTTATTAAACTCAATATAATTCAACAATAACAAACCAAATTGTAAATTAATTGATTTTAAATTAGATGTCATATAGCAATTTCTATTGTCCTAGAAGAGGATTTAGGACTTAGAATAATCAACCAATATCACTCAAAATGAAAAATTCCCTAACATCACTGTCACAATGAAACTGATAATACATAAAATTAAAATATTCAATATATTATTATTAACTCTCATAAAATGATAAGCTATACTCCATTAATTTAAAGGATAAGGTAATCGTTAATGACAAAAGCCTTTCCATACAGTAAGACAATTGAAAAATGTCAAGTAATGTGTCCCACTCTTTAGAAACCACTATCCTATGCTCTTGCATATCAACAACCGCGAGGGTAGGAGAAAAAAGAAGGGAAAATCCACCTCAGGGCCCAAATAACTAAAAAATTGTTAAAAAAGGCTCAAGAAAAAGTCATATGTTAAAGAAGGCTTCAGAGTCTTCTTCGCAGGATTCATTTATTCGATGTGTAGATCTACATCATTTATATTTCATTGCAGTATATTCTTAGAACCAAACATTTATGCTCGATCTATTTAATAATCTAGACAATGATTTGATGATTTTCCAATCGACTCACTGAATCAGAAGATTGGACATCATTACTGCTTTAGATTGGCACCACAAACATGTAGATTTCCAGTTTCCACACTAATGCACATGACAACGCCAAAAACCAAGCAACATGGAAGTCTAAAATATGGCTTTCTTTAGGTTTCAGGTAAAGTTTAGTTCTATGGTCATGGACAACTACCAGTACACATAATCATAAGAAAACTTATTTCATAAAATTACATTTGCTATGCCAGTAATCCGAATCAGCATGACATTTAGATACATGCAAGTTGCAACCACCAGTGAACATATAAAAGCACATGCACACAAATGTACAAGAATGAAAATGGAAGAGAGGTAGGTTAAAAAAGCACGAGTTAAATGACAAGTTTCTAGAGGTCAGCAGAAAATGTGAGAAAGAGATGAGGCAGAACAACAATATATTACTGATGTATGACTGAGTCTATGACATACTAGCTGCTTAAAAAAATTCTAGCATTCACAATGCAACACAGAGCACTCAAACATTAGTTGAATGAATGGTCCAATGTTTTAAGAACTGGAAATTCTTACACACAGAAAACAAACGTCTGTGTACTGAAAGCTTACTACTTCAATAAACTGTTCTCCTCCCATGCAAATAGAAGATAAGAGGTGAAACATGAGGCTAACGATTTATTAGAATCTATCCGGAAGATGCACAGGATCTTCCTAACTGAGCCATAACACCATCTAGAAATCAAACGAACATAAACTTGGAACCCAAACAAAGCAATAAAAAAGTAAAATAACGGTTTAGAGCTAGTATCACTATACGCTTCTAACTTACAAATCACTTCAGCCTTCACACTGAACCATTAGGTCATCAGGGTTGTAGGGCATCTCACATTTACAACACCTGCAATGAAAATATAAAAAATGAACACCATATTCTAAAACTCTTTGATCCTAAGATGATGGTGCCACTTTCAATGCCCCAACCAAAGAAGCAAAAAAATAGTGTTGTTGTCGTGGTTATGATTCCAACAATCCCCAGAGGTTGCCTTGATATGATTTTGAAGGATCAGCGATCTTGTCACTCCTAGTTTTCTTTTATTATATTTTGTTGTATTAAGGGCTAGAGTCTTATAATCTAGTCCTGTTGTCCTTTTCAAGCTTCGGCTTGCTTATATTATCCAAAAAAAAAAAAGACTAGTAGTAAGAAATAAACATCACCAGACTTGAGCAGGCATGTGACCTCACAAGTAACTGTGTGAGACCAATTTATTTTCCAGACCTCGATCACTATTAAACATAATTGATAGCTACATGCAGAAACTCTAACTAAGGCTACTCAACACACAACATTACAGTAGCTTCCTAATCATCAAATAAACAGAGAATTTACAAGGACAAAAAACACATTAACTTAATATTTCGCAATCAGCATAGCAGAAGCAAGCATGTACAGACGTTATCTTGCTATAACAGCATCGTCATCTGATAACAAGCACATAAAAATGCAATGAATTAACATACACGGCGACTCTATCTGGATTGAATGCTCCGGGTGGCGGAATTATATTCGAAACGGCAGAAGAAATCGTCATTTCCTACAGCATCGAGCTTCGTATAGCCCTTAAAATTATGAACCGCGTACACTTGCCTTCGATCGTGTCGGCGCTCTGAACATCAAAGTGATCAGAGAGGAAAACCTCTTTAGAACCGTACACTTCCCTGCCGCTGCCAGGCTTCGCATGGTTCAATGGTTCTCTGTCCCCGTGAAGTTTCAAGTCCCACATCGGTCAAACTTCGACTACCTCTAACCTTTATATAGAAGACGCGCGCAGATACGATTGTTCTTAAGGGAACACCCAGTGAGTCTACCGTGAAAAAAAAAACAAAATTTTTTTCAAGTCCCACATCGGTCAAACTTCAACTATCTCTAACCTTTATATAGAAGACGCGAGCAGATACGGTTGTTCTTAAGGAACACCCAGTGAGACTACCGTGAAAAAAAAAAATTTAAAGTCCCACATCGGTCAAACTTCAACTATCTCTAACCTTTATATAGAAGACGCGAGCAGATACGGTTGTTCTTAAGGGAACACCCAGTGAGACTACCGTGAAAAAAAAAAAAAAAAATTTAAAGTCCCACATCGGTCAAACTTCAACTATCTCTAACCTTTATATAGAAGACGCACGCAGATACAGTGTTCTTAAGGGAACACCCAGTGAGACTACCGTGAAAAAAAAAAAAAAACGCTGGATCGCACAAAATCGCGATGTTCAGAAGCTAAACGATCCAGATGGCTTCAGAAATCGCAGATTCAGTTGGAACGATAAGATCGACGGGGAATCGTAGAAAAACGCATCGCACGATTCTGTTCCGTTTTGTAAATCAGAAAGGAAAAAAAAAAAAAAAAAGGCCAAATACGGAATACCCATGACCAGCCAAGACCCAAAGTTGAATCAAAATAATTTCAGAACCCTAAGATTTTTGGAATTTAGGAGCCCTGACCTTAGACCTGTTGCTGCTTTCGACGGCTTTTCTTCCTCACTCCAGAAGCTTTGCCGCCACCGGAGATAATTCTTGATCACGAGCCCTCCCCAGTCCCCGCAACTCCAGCGCTCAACGGCTCAAGGAAGACGAACTTCTACAGTTCTACTCTCTGTCTCTGTCTCTGACTCTCACGTAAGATCACGATTTAGTATTCACGACCCACAATTTTTTTCGATGGCCGCTGAGTGTTAGCTGTTAGGAGTTAGGATTTAGGAGGACGAGAGGAGAGCTGGAGAATAGTCAAATAGTCGATGGAATTTTTGGCTTTGTTTTAACTTTTAATGGTTGGTGTGGGCCATTAGAAAACTTATTTGCTGGTCTTAATTAATGGCTGAAGCATTGTACATACGTTTTTGTATATTTTAAGAGAAGAGGACAAATTTCGATTACCAATGGAGGCTGTTAAAGAAATAGTCATAATGTGAATGTCAGATACTATTGTGGCCACTGTGGATACTCTGAATTCTTCACTAGTTTTTTTTTTTTAAACTTTTAATACTAAAGGAGTCTTCTGACATTGTAAGAAGGGAAAGGTCTCGTATTCTCACGGGAAATACATTGAGTAGAAGTTACATGGCAATGGTCCTAAACTGAGTTTTAATTTAGTCTCATGATGCTCTCGTCGGAACCAACCTGTGCTCTCCCATCAATTGACTCTGGACAACGCAAACTTCCACCGGACCGGCCACCATCTGAGGGGCAGGATGACCGGAAGAAGAAGAAGAAAATGGAAGTAACCTCGCAGGCTATTCAAGATGACAAAATGTCCGACAATGAAATGGAATATCCCAAGGAACAGAACACAAATGGTGGCAGCAAAGAATCAGCTGATAAAATACAAGAAAAGCAGCAGAAATTTCCCTCGTATCGTGCTTCCCTAATGGGATTCAACGGAGTTGCCCATAGTGATCAAATAGTGGAGGAGGATGATCTTTTCGCTAATGACAATGAAATAAGCTGGAAATTGCCAGAAGAATCCGAAGAAATGAAGCAACTCAAGGAAATGTACCCGGTTGCACCTTGCACTGAAGAGGAATTCAATGAGTGGTGTGAGCCCTGGAACTATGCCTTGATCCTCACCGTTCTGGGAAAGAAATTTAATCTCTTTGTTTTAAAGGACCTCTTGATCAAGCTCTGGGGCTTCTCCCACTTTGAGCTTATTGACATTCCTAATAGCTACTTTGTTGTCAGATTCCAGGATCCAGAACTGTGGAAAACTCATTACCGGAAAGTACTCTATGAAGGTCCATGGATAATCAAGCAGCATTGTGTGCTAGTGCAGCGATGGACTCCTTACTTTAATCCCTATCAGAATTCTCTAGGTAGAGTGGCAACTTGGGTCCGTATCCCAGATGTGCCAATGCACTGCTACAATAAGCACTGCATCTCACGCTTGGGAGATAGAATTGGACGCACACTCAGAGTTGATATGAACACTCTCCATGACTATCAGGCAGAAAATCCAAAAATTCAAAGGGGAAAGTATGTAAGAATATGTGCGGAGCTGAATCTTCAGAAAAAGCTTGTTCCAAAAGTGATTGTGGCAGGATTAATCTTCAATGTTGAATATGAAGGACTCACCTTGATCTGTTTCTCATGTGGACGATTTGGGCACAAACGTGATGGATGCCCTTATAAGGGTTCTTCAACCGATGATCAGGGTGAATCTCGTCTGCCGCAACCGATCTCGAATCTAGGTGCAAATCATCTAACAGCGACGCCTCCGGTGAACTCTCCGGCGACAAACTCAGAAGACAACTTCGGCCTTTGGATGTTGGTCGGCCGACGATCGAATCGCAACAGACCTCCCCAACGGGTCGAATTCGGTGATGGCCAACGGTACTCATCGAGACACGGGATTAAGACAGCGAAAATTGTTCCTGTCAGAAGGTACTCTCGATTTGCTGCAATTGAGGATCTTGAGGAGGATGGTGGTTTGATTAGGGATGACGAAAGGGCTCGATCTAGGCAAGCGGATACCAGAGTAGGTAAAGATCTCCCGATCAAATCAAATAATCAGGGAAGTACTAGGGTTCCAGCTATTAAGACGCAAGGTCGATGGATTGAAGTGGGATCAAAACAGTCGAAGGCACAAGAAATCAGACCTGGGACTTCTTCGTCTGGGCTGAATAGAGAGGAGAAAGGAGCTGAATCGAAGGCACAAGAGTCTGGACCTGGGGCTTCTTCGTCTGGGCCGAATAGAGGAGAGAAGGGATTTGAACCTCAAAACATTTTAATTGGGTTGAATCAAGTTGGGCCGATTCAAGATCTCCATAAAGCTCAAGAAGAAAACCCTCTTTTGAACAACTCTCCTTTAAATGGGCCGACTTCTTCAAATGGACTGACTCACTCTGGTAATGACGCTGGAAATATATCCAAGACGGAAATTCTAAATTTAGCCGGTTCTAGCAGGAAGTCTGAAGGAAACTCCAATAACAACAAGTCCATGATTGTTCATATGGGTCCCAAAAAAACCATTGCAAAAAAGAACAAGATCAAAGGGCAGCGTAATCATATTATTGTTCAAGGTAACTTAAACTCCCTTGACCATCAAACTCCCATATCTGAAAATCCCACCTCTGCTCTTGCTAGAGAACACAATCAGATGGACCCTTGTATGGAGCAAAAACTTGTGCAGTCTCAACCAATCAATTTGCAGTCGCCTGAGCACTGGGACCCAAATGAGGATATTGCCCCAGAATTCATGGAAGGTAATGGTACTATTGTGCCTGAAACTCAAGTTGAGCGCCATCATGAGGACACATCTGAAGGGTCCAGGTAAGTATCCTTCTTCTTTCCTTGTGTTTATTTTATTATTATGATTATTGCATCGTGGAACTGTAGGGGGGCCGGTAGCCGGACCTTCCCTCTAATTATTAGAGATATTGTCAGAAAATATTGCATAAATATTCTTTGTCTTATTGAGCCCCGTGTTAGCGGAGATAGAGCTGATAAAATCTGCCGCAGACTTGGTTTTAGCAATTGGATTCGGGTGGAAGCTACTGGATACTCGGGTGGTATTTGGATCCTGTGGGATAACGACGCTTTTGATATTATCTATCTTACATCTACTACTCAATTGCTTCATTGTCAAGTTAAAAATCATGCTAGTAACATTACCAGTCTTGTGACTATTGTTTACGGCGAAACTACTTTAATTGGTAGATCCTCTTTATGGAATTCCCTTCGTTTGTTAAGTACTTCTAATTTGCCTTGGATTGTCTTGGGTGACTTCAATGCCTATTTATCCCCAAACGATAAACTTGGTGGGGCGGATCCCATGTGGGCCTCCATGCAACATTTCAAAGATTGCATTGATGATGCTGATCTTATTGAGGCCAAGGTTCAAGGAGATAAGTACACATGGGAAAGACAGGGATTGAAAGAAAGACTTGATTGGGTTTTTACTAACTTTAATTGGATTACTTGCTTTCCCAACTCCTTCGTCCGACATGCGCTTAAATTCAAATCTGATCACAGGATTGTGGTGATGATTTCAAATCCCTCCCCACAGAGGATCAACTATCAGAAATCTTTTTCCTATCAGATTGCTTGGACCCTTGAAGATGAGTTTAAAGACATAACCAGAGAAGCCTGGCATGAAAAAGATTGGCTTCAGGGTCTGCAAAGCTTTCAAAAATCTGCTCTGGAATGGAATGATAACCGTGTGGGAAATTTCACCAAAAAGAAAAAAGAGCTGATCCGTCGTCTTGAAGGGATTGATAGAAGTAGAAGGATGAACTTGCGAACCGGGCTGTTTAGATTGGAAAGGAAACTATGGGATGAGTATCATAAAGTGTCCACCCAAGAAGAAATTTCCTGGTTTCAAAAATCTAGAAGTAAGTGGATTCAAGAAGGAGATAGAAATACAAGATTTTTTCACGCCTCTACTGTAATTAAAAGGAAGAAGCAGAGAATTGACACCATTCAAAATGATGCGGGTGAGTGGGTGGAAGACCATGAAACTGCAAAAATGATGGCCCATGACTACTTCCTAAACCTCTATACCCATGATGATTCTGTGGCTGATCCTGGCATGTGGTGCTCAAATTTCCCCGTCATTGATGCTAATAAATTGCGTTCGCTATCTAGAAAGGTTTCTAAAGTTGAAATAAAGAACGCAACTTTCGCTATGGGAGCGTTTAAAGCCCCTGGGCCTGATGGGCTTCAAGCTCATTTCTTTCAGACTCAGTGGAAGGTTGTGGGGGACAAAGTTTGTGAATTTATAGAAGATTGCTTCAATAACCCTTGCGTTATGGCCAATATTAATAAGTCTAAAGTTATTCTTATTCCTAAAGTTGATAACCCGACTACGCTAAGGGACTTTCGGCCCATCTCCTTGTGCAATGTGAGTTTTAAAATCATCACCAAGGTTCTGGCTAACAGGTTCAGAGATGTTATGGACCATCTTATAAGTCATGAGCAATGTAGTTTTATTGCCGGCAGATCTAGTTGCGACAACATTATTATTGCTCAGGAGATTATTCACTCTATGAGAAGGAAGGGTAGGAAGAAAGGATTTGTTGCTATCAAAGTTGATATGGAGAAAGCCTTTGACAGACTTGATTGGGGTTTTATTAAAAACACTCTCAATTGTTTGAATCTTGAAAGCAGCCTCATTGATCTCATTATGGCTTGTATCTCCACGACTTCCATGTCTATCCTCTGGAATGGTGATGAAAGCCCGAGCTTTATCCCCTCCAGAGGTGTAAGACAAGGAGATCCTTTAAGTCCGTATATCTTTGTCCTCTGTATGGAACGTTTGGGCCATCTAATTAAATCTGAATGTGAAAGACGGCGATGGAAGCCTTTTATTTTTAAAAGAGGAGGGCCTCGTATTTCCCACCTGTTTTTTGCTGATGACCTCATTCTATTCGCTGAAGCTTCTTGTAGTCAAATGGTTGAAGTCCGTAAAGTAATGGAAAGCTTTTGCGAAGTTTCAGGACACAGAATCAACTTAAATAAATCCAGAATGTTTTGCTCTTCCAATGTCAATTTTAATAGGGCTCAGGAGCTGAGTCAATTACTTGGGATTGGGATTACTTCTGATCTTGGGAAATATCTAGGGGTTCCAATTATCCATAAGCGAATTACTAAAGCTACCTACCATCCCATTGTTCAGAAGGCCCAGAAAAAGCTTTCATTGTGGAAAAGTAAATTTTTAAGTATGGCTGGCAGATCCGTCCTCATTAAATCTGTGCTCTCTTCCTTGCCTAGCTACCATATGCAGTCTACTCTTCTGCCTAGTTGTACCATTAATGAGCTCGATAAAATCTCCAGGAAATTCCTTTGGTCCCAAGATGAGGATATAAGGAAGATGCATCTAATTGCTTGGGATAAAATCACCCAGAATAAGAAGCAGGGGGGCCTTGGGTTTAAGGATCTTCGCAGACAAAATAAAGCGTTTATTATGAAACTCTGCTGGAGCCTTCTGACGAGGAGGCAAACCTTGTGGGTTCAATGTCTTTGGTCCAAGTACAATTGTGGAGACTCATCTGTGCCTAATGTTTCAAAAAAGAATAATTCCTCCTCCACTTGGAAAGCTATTGTTAAAGTCTGGGACAAGTTTCTTAGCGGGGTTGGGAAAAAAATCAATAACGGAGCAGGAACTAAATTCTGGTCTGATCTTTGGCTTCCTATTGATCGTCCCCTTGCCGCCTTTGCCCTGAATCCAGCTTTAATAAATATGGACGAAATGGTAAGGGAAAACATTTTGCCGAATGGAGGGTGGAATATCAATAGCTGGCTCAGGTTTCTACCTCCAGGAATTATCAGCATTATCTCTAAAGCTCAACCACCTCGGAATAATCTCCCTGATCAATTTACTTGGAGGGTTGCGAAAGACGGCTACTTCTCAGTTAAATCTGCTTATAATTATCTATCTGGTCAAGATGGAGTAAGTAGCAACAACTTCTGGTCTTTGATGTGGAAGTGGGATCTTCCTGAAAAAGTTAAATATTTCATGTGGCAAGTTGGTCATGAGAGACTTGTTACTAATTCCCTCAGAACCAGAAGAGGTCTTACTAATGACAACCTCTGCCCTTTCCAGTGTAACAGTGAAGAAAGTGTGATTCATGTCATTAGAGACTGCCAGAGGGCTAGAAGTTTGTGGGAAGAAATCTTAAAACCTAACTGTTTTTCCAAGTTTTTTGCAGGTTCCTTGCAGGATTGGCTTAATTGGAATACCAACCACAAACCGGGAAAAGGGCGGCTCCAAAACTTCTCTTGGCCAAGAGTTTTCAGCCTGGTGTGTTGGATCCTTTGGACATCCAGATGCAGCTTTCTCTTTCAGAATGAAAGCAAGGATACCAGGGAGATGCTCCACTTGTGTAAATATCTGCTTTTTGAAAACACTACTAACCACAATCTATCTCATCAAGTGTTTCATTTGCACAGGGGAGAGGAAAAATCATGGACTCCGCCACCTGCAAATACAATCCGCATTGACGTGGATGGATCGGTGCGTTATCAATACCAAGCAGCTTGTGGTGGAGTTATCCGGAATTCGCAAGGTCACTGGTTGCTGGGGTTCTATAAATCTCTTGGATTGCATAATGTTTTGGAGGCTGAAATTTACGCCATTTTACTCGGCCTCAAAATGGGTCAGCAAATGGGTGTGCAAAGAGCCATCATCTACTCCGACTCTCTCGATGCTGTGAGTATCATCATGAGAGACTGCTGTTATGTAGATCACCCGCTCAGAGACCTTATTAAGGAGACCAGAGATCTTCTCTTTAGTGAATGGGATGTGGAGTTGCATTATACTCCAAGAGATAATATCTCATGTGCTGACTTTATGGCCAAAGAAGGACACAATGCCCTTGCTGAGGCCGATGTGGTTCTCATACAAGCTGTTCCTAGAGGATGCCTTCATATGGTTCTGAGGGACCAATTGGCCTGCCGTAGCTAGCTTTTGCTTTTGTTGTATTAAGGATTAGACTTTTGTCTAATCTTTCTTTTCTTCAAGCCTTGGCTTGCCTTTGTCTATTAAAAAAAAAAAAAGGAGTCTTCTGAGAAAAAAAAAAATACTAAAGGAGTCTTCGTACTGTCTCTTCCAAGCAAAAGGAAAAAAAAAAAAAAAAGAGTTTAGTTAATGAATAAAATAATGAAATTATTGAAAAAAAAAAGAATAAGATAATAAAATGACTTGGTTTGGCTGGGTTTTTTTTTTTTTTTAAACTTTTGCTTGGTATAAGTACTTTATTTATAAGTATGCCAGTCAAAATATTTAATTTATTTTTCATTGAAAATTGCTATGTGCTATTCGATTGCATGACCTTTGCTTTCTAATATTAATATTGTTACTGTTACTTTTATATTATGTTTATGAGTTTTATAATTGATGTTAGTTATTTTACATGCATATATATAGTCGAATATAACTTTATATCTTAGATAATAGGATACTACGATCCGTGTCAATCCCGCGATTTACGATCTTCACACTCCCTCCCGATCTTGTATATGATCTCGATTTTAACAACATTTGTTAGATAGATCAGTATTGGTATATCAATCCATATTTCCTATTTTTTGCCTTATTCATTATGATTTTCAGTTCTAATATAGTAATTAATGAACTGATGGAGATTTGCAACATAATCATATTATATTAAAATTTGTATATATTTTCAAAATTATTTTAATATCATTACTTTATTAATGATTTGCATTGAGTAATCTCATTTATATTTTCATTTAGAAATTGTGTTTAATAGTAATTAATGAATAAATTATAATAGTAATTAATGAATAGATTATGTTATAAAAATTGTATTCTCAAAATGCTTTTAACGCACTTAATTATATGTTATTAATGATTTTAAATTAAGTAACTCCATTTATATTTTTATTAGAAGTTATGTTTAACGATAATTAATAGATGGATTAATGAAAACATGTAAAGATGTTTTAAAAATTGTATTTTCAAAATTTAAATACCTTTTTTTCATTTATTACGCATTATCAATGATTTGCAGTAAGTAATGTCATTTATATTTATATTTAGAAATAATGTTTAATGGTATAATTAATATATCAATGAAAACATGCAATAAAAACGTCTTAAAAAGTGTATTTTCAAAACACTTTTAATGTCATTCATTACATATTATAAATTATTTGCAATCAGGAATCCTTATATTATATTTATACGAACTTTTTTCTATCACTATATTTTTATTTGATTGCTTAAACAAACATATTTGAAGTTGAACTGTGTATAATTTTGGGAAAAATAGAATGATGGACCTAGAAGAAAAGATATTTATGAAGAAAGACCATAAAAATTGTAATTATTTAGAAGGATCAAATGCAAAAATATAAAATTAAAATATTAAAATGCCCCTAACGAAATCTTTTACATTCCCTCCTACATTCTATTTTTAATACTAATACAAAATTGTAAGTTTTACTAAATTAAATAATAGTTTTCTCCATTTTCATTTTTTCATAACTTGCACATACATCTTTACAAAAAATTACATATTTTTGAATTTTCTAGATATTATAATTTTCTTAAAATCAACAAAATTTTTAATTAAAAATATAAATATATAATTTTAATAAAATTCAAGGTCTTTTATAAATTTAACATTTATGTAAGAAAGTTTACATGATTTATTTTTGTTTTAGAAGAAATTTATGTCAATTAAAATTTCATTTAATTTTAATAAATTTAAAAATATATAATTAACCTATTATGTCCTAAACAATAATGAATGAGTTTAGCTTTTATTTTTATAAAAAGATCTTAATTGATAATAAGTTGATAATATAAATTGAGTAACTTGATGATATAAGTAATCTATTATACTCCCTCCGGTCCTAATTATAAGACCACATTGCACTACAAAAGTGGTCCTATAATTAGGACCGGAGGTAGTATCATGATGGCCGTTTTAGTTATTTTTTAATTATGAATACAAGAGATAATATATGAGGTTTGGTTAGGGATAATTTAGTTATTTTAAATTTATATTAAAATATTTAATCCTTCTAAGTAATTATAATTTTTATGGTCCTTTATTATAAATTATATTTTCTATAGGTCCTTTATTTTAATTTTCCTTATATATTTTGTGCTACTACCATAACTGACTTTTAAATTCACAACAACTCCTTTAAACTATGTTTTTCTTGTCTGCATACACAGCTAAGATAGTCTTCACTTTGCTTGGAACTAGCCAAAGGTTATTTTAAGAAAAAAAATATTTCAAACAGCTTTTTATATTTTTTTTTCTTAAATACAATATTTTGGAAGAGTCATTCAAACAGATTTTTTTTTTTTAATATTTTTTTCGAAAAAACTATTTTGAGAAAAAAATTGAAAGCATAAACAAACACCACCTAAATTTGGATAGCTTTTATATTATATATCAACATCTATCAATATATCTAAAAAGAGTTGTACGTTATAGAAAACCCTATCATTGACAAGTTGTGTTAAAAAAAAAAACAACAAGTTGTAACTCTTTAAGATTATTAGAATTCTATTTAAATACCATATAAAATCTCAAAACATCATAAAACGTTTTCACAACATGATGATGGTTCTTTAAAAAGAAAAAGAAAAAGAAAATTCAACCCCTCCCCAAAAAAACCTGGCGCCAGAGCTCTGATGACCAATTGCCAGTTGCATTCCAGCAAGGCTCATTTTTTTATTTCCTTATTTAAAAAATAAGAACATAATGATTAATTTATCAACATTTTAAAATCTCAATTTGATTATTCACCTTTATATCATTTCCAAATGTTAACCAACATTTTGGGTTTTGATACTGTCACCTTTATGTCATTTCCAAATGTTAACCAATTTTTTGGATTTTGAAATTTTACATGGTATTTAAATAGAATTCTTCCTTTAAGGTTCATGTCAACACCACTTAATGGAAGAAGTTGCGGATGGGAGATTGGAGCACCGATTGCTTGCAGAGATAGTACAAATAGATATCAAATGGAAGAAGCCAAATCCAGGTTATGTTCGGCTTGATGTGGATGCGTCAGTAAGAAAGCATAACCAAGCAGCAGTTGGAGGCTTGATTAGGGATGAAAGGGGTAGTTGGGTCACAGGTTTTATGAAGAATATTGGGACCTTTCCGGTGACGATTGCAGAGATATTGGCTATTAAGACAGGGCTCGAGGTTTGTCAACTTTTTTAATTTCCAAGAATACAAGTTTTCTTTGATTCTCTAGAGGCTTTAAATATTTTGTTAAGAGATAGTGTGCTGGAACATCCTTTCAAAGAGGAAATTGAGGTCACACATCAACTATTATATGGCGATTGACATGTTGTTTTATCCCACTCAAGTAGGGAGATTATTCAATGTGCTGATATTTTGGCTAAGGAAGTACATGTAGAAGATATGCAGTTAAGGTTAGTCCCAGAAGTGCATCCAAGATGTAGAACTCGATTCATTCTTGACAAAATGTTTGTTGGGGATGAACTTAGTTCTTTGTCTTAGGTGGTGTGTATTTTGAAATTCAAGCTTACGTTTGCCACTTGTATAAAAAAAAAAAACATTAGGAGTTCACATTATGACATTTATACTTTTCAAAATTTAGAACACCTTGAACTTCTTAACTAAAGTCCAACTACGGTTCTTTCATCAGAAATGATAGGCTCACAACTTAGAAAATGCATACACAAGATCACCTAACCACATGCCCAACCTTATCATCTTGAACTTTTAATTTAGTATAGATCATTATTATTCATATATATATATATATATATATATATATATATATATATATATATATATATATATATAATGTAATCTTTGCATTTGCAGTAATTCAATAATTTGCTGGCAACAAAAGTAATTATATACTAATTTCACGGGATGCTCAGGCTGCATATGAGTTTAGAATAATGGATTTACAGTAATATGTTATTACAGTTTTGCATACCAATTTTGGCTATCATAAAAAATCTATTTTAGAATAAAAATTTCTTAGATAAACATTTAAATATTTCACATTTTTAATAAAAGTTGTGATTCCGTATTTCTAAGAATAAAAATATCTTCAAATATAGAATCTTATTCTATCAATAAATACTAAAACCTCTAATCTATAATATAAGAGCTAACTAACCTTATTTTAAAGATTAGGGTTAAGGTGCAGATTTGCCAACGAACTATTACCCGAGGAGTGTCTGGCACAAAAAACAATTGAAGGGACCAAATTGGCCAACGAACTATTAAAAAGTGGAAAAAAAAAAACAATTTTGAGCGGATTCGCCAACGAACTATTACTCCATCACTGTCTCGGTGTCTCCGTCTTCCATTGGCTGTCACAGTGTCGGCGATGTCGGCATCTCCAAAGCTTCCATTATTGCTGGGTGTTCCACTCACCCTCTTAAACTCATCCAGCAGTCCACAGCTTTCGACTGGCACGCGGCTTGCACCGTGGTTGCGTCCCTTCGATGCCATAAGCAGCAACCGCCGCTGCCACAGTGCTTGCTCGCATGAGTCCCATATCTGTTGGTGTTTTTCTTGTACAACAAAAAGGCTTAACTGCTATTTTCTCCAGCGTTTCCGCCATCGTCCTATGCGAGTGACTCATATTTTAACGTAATAGTAATGATTATTTTTTTAAATAGTTATTTGGTATTTTTTCACTTTTTAATAGTTCGTTAGCCAATTTGGTCCCTCCAACTGTTTTTTGTGCCAGACGCTCATCGGGTAATAGTTTGTTGGCAAATCTGCACTTTAAAATATTTTTCTTTATAATTTTTTTTCAAACTAATATAACTCACTTATAAAACTATATATACTATAATGATATATAATATATACTATAATTAAATTATTTATTTAACTTTCTTAATATTTTTAAGAAAAGTTAACGTTCGATAAAAAAGAATTGAAAAGTTGATGCCAATAGATTCTTATAGGGTTAACGTGCAAAAATACACATGTGCTTTTGTCAAAAGAGCGCCCAGTAGCAAATAATTTTTTTAGGTGCAAAAGTGACTATGTGGTTACAAAAATGGAGCAAAAGTACACATTGACTGTTAATTGACTTTTTTCTGAACTGAAAATGATGACGTGGATGTTAATGTTTTATAAATTACAGTTCAGCCCCGGATGTATTTCAAAAAATTTCAATTTAGTCCCTCTATAAACTTTTAAAATTTTCATTTAAGTCCCTGGTCAAAACTTGCATTTTGACCAGGGACCTTCTTCTTCCTCCCGATAGGCGAACCAGAGACAGATCCGAGGGACCTTCTCTCCCACCTTTTTGCAACCTTACCTGGGATGAAGAACGCACGAATCAACTAAGAACAGAGAGATAAGGTAAGCGATGACGAGAAGAATGCAAAGCACAATGGCTCGATTAAGGACGAAGGTGAAGTCGACGCAAAGAGAGGGAGTAGTCGGAGAAGAAAGAGTTACAGCAAATGGAGATATGATTTGAAGACGAAACCCTTCAATTCCAGACGAAACCCTTAAATCTTGAGGCTCTTCATCGGAATCCCCAAATCGCCAACCCATACCCATACCCATACCCAGAATTGAATGAAAAAGTTGAATTGAATGAAAAAAAAGCCATACCCATACCCGACTTCTCTTGGTATACCCATACTATTGACAAAAGCCATACCAAATTGCACGAGATTAATCATTCAATTCAGAAATAGAACAACAAAAAATACTCTACAATGTTACCAAATCGCACGAGATCAATCAGAAAAATCACAATAATGAGGATTGATTCGAATCCAACAAAATCAACAAGAAAACCTCGAAAACCATATCCAAAGACACCTATTACGAGCTAATTCGGGCAAGATCTAGTCAGATAGAGCAAGAACACAGATCTGAGGTTGATAAATGGTGAACATCTCCATTTTCGGTTTCTCCACGATAGCAAGAACACCTATTGTTGTGCTTGATTAAGATCTGGTGGAAAGAAAAAAAAAAAAGCACAATCAAGAGTGGGAGGACGGCGCCGCCGTTGTTGGTGGAGGACGCTGCAGTCGCCGTTGGCGTTTGAGAGGAAAGAGGGAAGACGAAGAAGGAGAAAGGGAAAAGGGTCAGAGAGGGGGAGGGCATAAAAGGAAATGAAAATTGTGAAGAGAGAGAAGGAGTAATAGGTGGCAGTATTTTAATGGAGAAGTCAGATCTCACTGCCACGTCAGTGTCAGATAACGGTCAACTAACGGTCAATGGTAATTTTTGTAACCACATAGTCACTTTTGCACTTAAAAAAAACATTTGTTACTTGGCGCTCTTTTGACAAAAGTACAAGTATATTTTTGCACCTTAACTCATTCTTATATTAAAACTTAAAAGACTGAAAGTTTTTAACTTCAACTAAATATAAATAATATTATATTTAGATGGATTGCGTTTTGATCTTATCTTAAAAATCATTTGTCAAAAGGTGAAGTCTTTTATCAATAAATTACGTATCTATTTTTTCCCCCTCTATTAGCCACCAAGGGAGCCTTCTTCTCCGAGACCCCACTTTCTGCATTTTTTGATATTTCCATTATTACTGCCAGCGCGTCAACATCAGCACCAGATAAAAGAGGAGTGCCCGCACTTATCAATTATCACCAAAATTTCGATCTCTCAAGCCCTATCCATAACCAAAGATATTTCTGCTCTTCAGGACTTCAAGACCAACCCATTCTTTATCTCTCTGCTCTCTGTGATTTTCTTCAAGCTTTCACTTACTTTTTCATGGAACGTTGTCTCTACCATCCATCACCCACATTGGCTGTGCCCCGTTTGACCTATAACCTCTCTGTGAGACCCATTTCTAGATTCATCTTCAATTTTCCCAGAAAACCCATTTGTAGGATTAGACCCAGCAACGTTGTTAAGGTGAGTGCTGGCGCGAGTCACTGTGAGTTCAGTAGCCTGAACTCGCCGCTAGAGCCGAAATCCCATGTGGGTAGGTTTTTGAGCGGTGTGTTGCGGAACCACCGCCAGATGTTCCACGTTGCGGTGTCGGAAGAGCTCAAGCTTTTGGTTGATGATCGAGATGCTGCGGTTGCTCGCATGGCGCTCACGGCAGGTTCCGATGAGGACTTGCTTCACAGGTTTGCGTCTTAATTTAGTATATTGCTCGAACTGACCATAACAAATTCATTACATGTTCGTTTTTCTGGTCTTTATTCCTATTAATGGCCAACGGGGTTGGTATATTCAGAACTAACTTGTAGACACGCTTCTTTTTTGGGACTAAAAATGGGTTTAACAATTTGAAGATGGAATCATTTACTTAACTAACATAATAACCCCATTTTGCACTTCTTTCTAGGACTGATTTCATTGAGTTTACTTTTTAATTATGTGCTTATCTTTTGCGGGAGAACAGTAGCTTGATATTAATTGAATTATGCGTGTATCAATAAATGTGTATTTACTTGCCTTATAATTCATCTCTTAAGAAAGTAAATGAATTCAGTTTGGAAATTTATTGATATTGTTAGGAAGCATTCCATCCCTGCATCATGAGTTGTCCTTATTTTCCTCGTAGATACTAAAAGGGGCATTATCTTTTTATGGAGGCTTTATCTACATTTTTTGCTTGAATTTATTGACCTGCAAAAGATGTAGTATTCATGAATTTTTTTATCAGTATTATTAAAACAACAATGGCCACGAAAGGAAATCAAATTTTTAGTGATCAGTAACAGGGTTTGACTTGGTTTTTTATTTGCCTCTGTTGTATAAGTTTTTGTTTACATCATGCTTGTAAGAGTTGATAATCAGATGGATTTGACTGGTTTAGAATCTTATGTTTTTAATATGAACTTGGTGGTATTCATTTCATGGTTCTATCTTATCTCAACAAACTTTCATGGTCAATGTGCAGCTCTTGGCTCTTTTAGTAAACTAAAGGGAAAAAGATTTTCTTTTATTTGCACAAAAAATGATATTAAATGTCTTCTATAATACTCATGTTCTTATCATATAACACTAATTGTACCCTTTCATTACTTCTTTTCATTGGGACACATGGGATATTTTCCCCCTTTTCCTTCCATTTACGGGATTGGTTGCCTTGAGTTTGGCAAGGTGTGGTGTGGCCAACTTAATGTGATTCTTAAAATTTCTAGTTTAAAATTCTTTTAATTTGAAGCGAATTCAAAAGGTCTTGGATAAGCTTCCCTGAAAGCTCATGATTCTGACTTCCGA
This sequence comes from Acacia pycnantha, assembly GCA_025563575.1. Classification (NCBI taxonomy): domain Eukaryota; kingdom Viridiplantae; phylum Streptophyta; class Magnoliopsida; order Fabales; family Fabaceae; genus Acacia; species Acacia pycnantha. The sequence goes on from JAMWYP010000155.1 coordinate 474,143, forward strand.
TGACTTGTGGGCAAATAAATTGCCCAGCTTTCTTGACAAATGCATTCCTTAGGGACTGTAATTTCGTAGTGCACAGTATATTGTTAAAAGCAATATTATAGCTACTTGAATCAATTGGAGAAAATAATGCTGTTTGTCTTGTCTTGTTGAACCACAGACATATATAGGTTCATGGCTTATGGAAGTTATTGAAAGAAAACTTAAGGTTTGAAAAAGGTATCTGATTGCATTCATGTAGTTTGTAGAAGTAGCAAGTTTTCCCGTCTCTGTCTTCCAAATGTAATATGTTTCTTGCAAAGCTAGCAAAGTGATTGGCGGTTTTATATTCTGAAGCTGAAACCCTTGACCTTCTGTGTTCTAACAATCAAAACTTCTGATAGCGGTCACTTGTGTCTGCAACAATGAAAGACTTTCCTGCAAGGGCAGCATAATTTTGGCCCAAATGTTGTTTTTTTTCCCCACATTACTGCCATCAGGGCATTTGATCTTCGAATGTTTTAAAAGAATTTATCAGATTTAGTACGATTCTTTCTGCTTCATCTAAGTTTTTTATTACCTTTCCCCGTACGGTTCTTCCATCAGCGTTGCCTTATAAAAGTATGAGCTGATTGATTTGGGTCTAAATTGTGATGGACTAGAGGACCATGAGCATTTTTCTTCAGGGTCAAATGTATGGGTGTTGTTGCTAAATTCCTTGGTGGTTGCATAATTTTTGTTTTCATTTCCAGATATGGAATTGAACAGGCTTTGAGCTGAAACTTTTATGTATGCCAGGAGGATTGCACAAATGAAAGAGCACGAGTGCGAAATTGCTGTACAAGATGTCATGTCTTTGCTGATATTTTACAAGTTTTCAGAGATCAGGGTCCCCCTGGTTCCAAAGCTTTCTAAATGCACATATAACGGGAGGCTAGAGATACTGCCTTCCAAAGACTGGGAGCTTGAGTCCATTTACAGCATGGGGATTTTGGATTTGATCAGGGAACATGTAACAAGTATGACTGGTTTGAGAGCAAAATCTAGTGTAACTGAGAGCTGGGCAACAACTGAGATTCAGGAGTTCTTGTTTGCTCGAATTTATATCGCCTCGATACTATATGGTTACTTCTTGAAGTCAATTTCATTGAGATACCACCTAGAACGGAGTCTATCTGTCGCTAACCATGATGGTCACAGGGCTGCTCTTACGACACGAGCCTACGAAATCAAAGACATAATCTTCGGCCACATGGGCAACATGCAGTCCGTAGGCCAAGGGCTAATGAAGCAAGAAGAGGAGATCGAAGACATAAAATGTTACATGATGGGCTTTAACCCCTGCTTGTTCGAGAGATGTGCAAAACTGAGATCTAAGGAGGCAGTGAATTTGGTGGAAAGTTATAGCATGGCACTTTTTGGTAATGAAGAATCTGGTTTGATTGAGGGAAACAATAATGTGATTTTGACTTCATTTTCAACACTGAAGAGGCTAGTCTTGGAAGCAGTTGCTTTTGGATCATTCCTGTGGGAGACTGAAGATTATATTGACAGTGTATATAAGCTTAGAGATAACTAAATAGCACACACATATATATAATGTTAGCTAGGTTATGGTGCGACTTCTCTGTGTATATACGTCAGAGTTTTATATTATGGGCTTTCGACTGTTGAGAAATCTTTGTATTGTATAGGTTACACAAGCTTAAGTAATGTATAGTTTGGATTTGAAGGCTTGATCTTTGTTTAAGATAACTGATATGGATAGTTTTACTATCATAGTGACAGAGTTCTGTCCTCTGTGCTTCTATTCTACAGTGTTTTGCCTCTTTCTGCTCATGAATTACTCCCCTCAGTCACTCTTTAATGTAAGAGCCAATTGATTCTTTTTAAGAAATTAAGGAAGCTAAATAAGTTGCTTAATTGTAGCATATGTTGTATTTCATTATATTATATTCCCTCCGGTCATAATTATAAGACCTAATTAACTTTTTTGAATAAATTAAGGAAGTTAATTAAATTACTTTAGAATATATTTTTTTTATTTTTTTCCTTCAAAGTAATTAATTTCACTAATAAACTAATATAAAATCTAAGAATACATAACATATGAAATGATTAAGTAACTTATTTAGCTTCCTTAATTTTTCAAAAAAAAATCAATTAAGTCTTATAATTAGGACAGGAGGTAGTATATTAGTTTATAAGCCATATATTAAATATAAATACTTTAATATAATCTATTTAACTTCTTTGATCTCGTTAAAAATAAGTTAATTGGGTCTTATATGAAGGATAAAAGATAATATCAATTTGACTTCCTAGAAGATGACACATGCATATTAAATGCATTTAATCAATTGTATAGGGAAAAATTTAATACTGCCATATGTCCTAAATATAAGAATTAATTTTTTTTGGAGAAATTAAGGAAGCTAAATAAGTTACTTAATCATATCATATGTTGTGTATGATGAAATTATATATCAGTTTATAAATCAGACAAATTCGTTTGGAGAAAAAACGATAAATATAAATATTTTAAAATATTTTAATTAATTTCCTTAATCTCCTCAAAAAGTCAACTGTGTCTTATAATTAAGATCAGAGCTAGTATCATATACTCCTTCCTAAAATAGATCTTATATATTAAGGATATGAAGGAGCACACACAGTTACCCACGCACACATTTCCTCTGCCCCCTATTATAAGGTGCCTTTTGAATAGATTCTTTGGTTCATATATAATATAAGTCACTTGAAGAGTTATTAATGATTATTTGTCCAATTTTTTGATAAGTAACCAATGGTTTATCTAAGTGACTTGGCGTTTGAGATAGTAAGGGTAATATTGGAAGTTACTTAAATTCTAGGACAACTTTATTGACTTTAACTGTTTTTATTGGTTTGTGAGAATTGTTAGTTGGTGTCTTATAATAAGAACCAGAAGGAGTACAATCATGAGTCTCTCTCATTGTCCATTTTAATAGAAACTAATCCATTAACTCAAAAGAGTATTACATCACCACCAAACACCTAGTTCAACTGGTTGGGGTTGTATTAGCTGAACTAGAGGTCTCAAGTTCGAGCTTTGGGAACGCAACAGTGTTTGGTGGTAGAGCTTTCCGCCTTTGTGGCCCAACCCGGCTTGATCCGGATTAGTCTGGACCTCAATAAATCCTCAAGTTAAAGGGGTAGGTCCAGGATACCAGATGCACATGCCAAAAAAAAGAAAAGAAAAAAGAGTATTACATCAAAATGCTAACTAACATTCGTTGGGTGTAAATAGAAAATGATTTTCTCTCCTTTAACCACGTCCTCGGTTCGAGGTATGAGAATAGAGAAAATGGTGTTGGGAGCTATTCTCCCACGACCGTAGATCCGACTCGGCAACCCAAAAAAAATGCTAAAACCTGTAGCCCTTGGTCCACTACCATCACGGGAGGAGAAACAATACAATCCCTAGTTAACAAATTAATTGCTTCAATAAATATCACTAACAAGCAGCGCCCCCCTAAAATTACAGAAATGGACCCAAAATTCTCAGAAATTATACTTCAGTCTCCTAAAAGTTTTAATATTTTCACTTTAGTCCCTATTAAAAGTTTCATAAAAGGACTAAAATGAAAATATTGAAATATTTATGTGGTTAAAGCATAATTTCTGAGACTTTTGGGTCCATTTCTGTAATTTTTGCCCCCAAATTTTAAATGCTAACTCTACTGAGCTTTATTCTGTAATTTTCACCCCCCCTAATTTCTTTTCCTGGCTCTGCCCCTGCTAACAAGTAACAATCTTGTGTATATTTTTGAATTATAACTTTTGACTATCTTTCCAAGTAAGATTATTGTTACTCCCTCATGTCCTAATTATAAGAACATTTTTGTAGTGCAATTTGTACTACAAAAGTGTTCCTATAATTAGGATCGGAGGTAGTATTAATTAACTTTCCACCAAGACTCCATAATTATTTAAATTTGTTTCTTTGGGAGTACTTGAAATGTTGGATTGTTAAATATTTCACACTAATCTCTGAATCAAGAGATGTAGTCATCACATGGAAACAAGTTTAGTTGGTGAAACTTGTCAGTATGAACTTGAGATTCGGATTCTATCTCATCTTTTTATCAAATATTATAATTTCTGGATCAGTTTTTTGTTTGTTTTTTGTTTGTTTTGTTGTATGCTGGATTAATGTTCTTGCTTAGAGATTAAGAGATCACTAATTTATTTAACCATCATGACCCTAATAATAATATTTTCTGTTCCATAGTTTTATTTACATATGATCTGATCTGATCTCAAACGTTAGGCACATGGGACAAACAAATATGATCATAATTAATTTTCATTTCATGTTTTTTTTTTTTGTCTTTTTAGGCCTTGTCGAGTATATTCTATAATGTATGTCTTGCATTTAAATTTATTTAATAAAGGGATGTACTAAACCTTCTAGAACCCGTGTAAACACATACACAGCCTGTACTATGTACTAAGGTTATTAAACTAGACTGGTTGTGGATCAATGATCAGTAAGTCAGATTAGAGTCAATAATTAAAATAGAAAGTGAAAATTTCAAAATTTTTAATATAAATTTTTTAAAAGAAAAATCGAATGTATATTTTTAATACACACACCAATGCACACCCGGTTTGGGGTCAAACGTTAGGTGGCTAGTTTTTCGTCTTGTTGCCGTATTTAATAATGAGTCAATTGGTTTTCTTTTTTTAAATGTGGTATTTTATACTACATTTTAAATTATTTCATTTCAAGTCCAAAGCGTAAAAAAAAAAAAAATATCAAACTCGTATACTTAGGGTATGCATGGGAACCATTCTGTTCCCCAGCACTGATTATGAGATGAAACAGTTTTTTCTGATTCTGTGCCTGGGAAAAGTTCTGAGAATCAGAATTACATTTGTTAACTCATTTTATTTTTACTCAGAGAATCATAATTACGTTTGTTTACACATTTTATTTTTATTTATGTAATTTTTATATTCAAAAAATTATTTATGTGGTGGTGGCGGTGGTGGCGGCGGCGGTGGTGGTGGTGGCGGCGGTGGTGGTGGTGGCGGTGCGATGGGGGTGGCGGGCGGCGGCGGCGGTGCGGTGACGGTGGTGGCGGCGGCGGCGGCAGTGGTGGTGGCTGCGGCGGTGACGGCGGCGGCGGTTGTGGTGGGGGCGGTGCGGTGGGGCGGGGTGGTGGTGGCAGCTGCGGTGGTGGTGGTGCGGTGGTGGTAGCAGTGGTGGCGGCAGCAGCAGTGGTGGTGGTGGCAGTGGTGGCGGCAGCGACAGTGGTGGTGGTGGTGGCGGTGGTGGTGGCGGTGGTGGCGGTGGTGGTGGTGCGGTGGCGATGGCGACGAGGGCGGTGGTGGCGGGGAAGAGAGAAGGGGAAAAATAGATTCTGGCTTTGTGCCCTGGAATAGAAAAACAGAAATTTTCTGCTTCTTTTTTTTAATTCCCCAGCACAAAAAAAAAAAACGGTTCATCCCGGGAACAAGAAAAAAAACCGGATTTACCAAACACAATTCCTATCCAATTTTGTTCCTGGGAACAAAAATTAAGGAAAAACTCATTCTAGGAGCGTTACCATGCATACCCTTAACTTTTTTTTCAATTAAATTATTTTTTCCCCATCATCTATTATATAGCTACTGACGGACTCTTACATTTTTTTTTTTGCTCGACGGACTCTTACATGGATATATAGATTTCTTCTATAAATAAAAAGAGAGGTATATGTAACTATTTCAACATTTAGGGGGAAAAAAACTATATAGCATATTGAATTCTTGATTTTGAAAAAGAAGTTTGAAAATAGAAAAGAAGTCATACATGCGTCCTATTTTTTTTTTTTTTTATCAAATCATAATTGTAGCATCTCAAAAATTAATGTCATTTTAATAAAAGTTAATACACACATATAATTTATTATAAGAGTAAAATATATTGACTATCCCTCTATTTTATCTAAATTATATAAACCTCCCCTCTATTTTGAAAATGTATGTAGACTTCTCTTGAAATTAAAATGTATGGTACAGAAACCTCTTTTATATATTTTTATCATATTTATTTATTTAGTATTATTTTAAATGACTAAAAATATATTCTTTTTTTTTGTGCAATGACACTAAGATTGAAAACATTTTTGGAAGGCATATTTAATAATGTAAATTTGATATACTATATAACTTATATTTATTTAAAATTTTAATTTTTAAATACATGCTTTAACAAACATTTATAAACACGTTTATTTAAGTATGTATCAATTAAAATAATTAATAATATTTTAATTAAGTTTTCCATGTCTGTATTAGTTAAATTAATTATGTCTTTATCTCAATATAAAAAACAAATAACGGATAATTATTAGCAAAACTAAAAATAAAGGATTAAGTATCAATTTTACCCCGAAAGTATACCCCAAGAGCAATTTTGTCTTGAAAGTTTTTTTGAATTCAATTTTACCCCGGAAGTATCAAAACGGAGCAATGTTGCCCTCCCCTAACAGTAAACCTTGACACCGTTAGGGAACACTCGAGTGTGTACGGATCTTTTTTTTTTTTTTTTTTTTTTTTTTTTTTTTGCAGTTGCACGCTCAAATAGGTGTGCACATTTTGTTTTGTGCACACTCATTTAGTGTGCACAAGGCACACTTGAGTACTCAGTGTGAACTTCAGGAAAAAAAAAAATCGTCCGTGTCCGTATACACTCGAGTGTGGGACATCACATTCGAGTGTGTTGTAACTCTGTCAGTGTTTACCGTTAGGGGAGGGTAACATTGCTCCGTTTTGATATTTTTGGGGCAAAATTGAACCCAAAAAAACTTCTAGGGTAAAATTGCTCCTGGGGGGTATATTTCCGGGGTAAAATTGATACTTAACTCAAAAATAAATTAAGAAAAAGGAAAAAATCTTACTTAAATTACTTGAACAATTTTAGCCAAAATTAGGGAATTAGTAATGATAAAGTGTAAATTAGTAAATAAAATTTATTTAATTTTAATTTTAATTAAAAATAAAAATCCTTAACGGAGTTAATGGTTTGGACTTAAGTGTATATTTTTAAAATAGAGATTGTCTATGTAATTATGACAAAATACAAAGGAAGTTAGAGTATTTTACTCTTTATCTAATCTATTAGTAGTATTATTTTTGGAAAAATAGGAGAAAAGTCCTTCATTGAAAATCTTACAAGTGTTTCTCACCAATAAAATTTTTAATAGGGGATTTTCCCCCAACTGCTCCATTATTTTGATGGGAAAAAATTTCTGTGTCACTATCTATAGTTCACTACACTTTGCTTACGTTACAGTTTTGGCTCCTTTAACTTTTTCTATTCGAATCCTCTCCCAAATTGTAATTAACTATTCCTTTCAATTATATTTATTATAAATTAATAAATTATTGTTGCTGTTGTTGGAATACTAAAACAATGAGAGTTTACTCCCACCTGACATAACTCAGAATATGAATATTATAATCATGTTAGAAATTGATGGTTTATTTTTTTTATTTTTAAAACAGTAGATGATCTTTAATTTACATAGAAAACTGTCATTAATTTTCAAAATTGAAGAGTGATTTATAATTAAAAATTTCTAAAAAAATTATAAATTATTTTAAATAATAAGGATAAATTACATAAAAGTTTCTTGAATCTAGAACCATGTTCAAATTAAATAAACTCCTGAATTATTTAAAATTTAATAATAAACCCTTCTAAGTACTCTCTCAAGTCAATGCAAATAGTCTCAAACTATCAATTTTATATTACCTCTTAAACTTTATTTTTGATTGCATACAGTCCTATTAAACTTTGAGTTATAAATAGATAAAGGGAAAATTCCAAATAAATACTATATGAATTTGCAAAACCGGAAGTCTGTTGAATTTGTAAAAATCGAGAGGTACAAAGACCTATGAGGAATATGCAAATTCGGGTGAAATTACCTTTTACCCTTAGTTTTAAATAAATAAAATAAAAATAAAAACCCTCCAACCCACCACCACCGCCGTCCGGTGGTGGAGGTCGCCGGTGGTGGTGGCCGGCCGTCGGTGGTGGTGGTTGCCGGAGGGTTTTTTTTTAAATTTTTATTTATTTATTTAAAACTAAGGGCAAAAGTGTAATTTCACCCGAATTTGCATATCCCTCATAAGTCCTTTGTACCTCTCAGTCTTTTTACAAAATCAACAGACTTCTGGGGGTTTTGCAAATTCATATGGTATTTATTTGGAATTTTCCCATAGATAAACCCTTAAAATTTAAATTATTTGCAAATAAATAATGAACAAAACTAATAGTATGGAAACTAATTAACTATCTGCATAAATATAAAATTTTAAGGAGGTTTATCGTATAGTTTCAATTTCAAAGGCTGAGGCGTAATTTCTAGATGACATATGGAAGTAAATGGCAATTTTTAATTTCATATTTACTATTGAGATTACTTAATTGACCAGACAGTTGAAAACACACACACAGAGATTAAATACATACATATATATCTCTCTCTCTCTCTCTATATATATATATATATATATATTCGAAATTGTTTAAACCTTGCTTGCAAGTTTCGGAGAAGATGTGAGTTATTATTTAAGCAAAGCAACGTAACACACCAATGATTTCATCAGCTTCATCCCAACGGAAGCTTCTCAAACCAATCACCTTCCTAGGTTTACCGATCTCACTTTTGAATCCTTCAAAGTCTCATTTAATATATCACTTTTGATTTTCATTATATATATACACATACACACAACCTCTTCCCTGTCTTCTACTCCAAGCCAAGTCTCCTTCTTTCTTCTTCTTCATTACAAATCCATCTTCAAATGTTAATCCTTCTTCTGAGATTCATCACACTCTGTGTAGTAACCGTATGGAGTATCATAACTCGCATCATCTTCTCATCACTTGCTCAACTAGTGGTGGTGCTGATCCAAGGCCTGAAGCTTCCGGGCGAGGCGGCGCAAGGTGGGTTTCAGCAGGGGGCGGAGGCGATCCGGGGGATCTTCGAGTTTTTGCTGAGCTTCGTGGTGGAAACGTTCAGCTTCGTGGTGACAACAGTGTTTGATATTGTGAAGGAGGCTGTGTTTGGATCAGTAGATGTGCTTGTACAAGGTTTGATGACACTTTCAGAGACGTTGAAGACATCTTTGGAGGCTTCTTTGGAATATGTTTCAGAAATGTCTGGTGAAATTGCAGAGATGGTAACAAGTATGGTTGAAGAATTGTGGAATAACTACAAGGATGCTGTTGGGTATGTTATGGAGAATATTGCTGGTGGTGGTGAAGATTGACTTTTTGTTTTTTGTTTTTTTTCTTGCATATTTATTATTTATTGAGTAGATCCAGAAATCAACTGCATGTACTAATTAACTTCTTAATCTTAAACATTTGTTAATTTTTTTTCCCAATTTGTTTGGGTTTTCGTGGGTGAATCGAATTTTTTAGTGATGAATCGCAAGGATTTTAATTACTTACCTAGGACTTATCATCTGTTACTTTGGTTCTAAATATAAAATTCAATTGACTTTTTTAGGATATTAAAGAAACTAATTAAATTACTTTAAAGTACTAGTATTTATTATTATAATTTTTTCTCAAAACTAATTTATTTAACTTATAAATTAATATAAAATTTAATCATTCAATATAAGGTATGATTAAATAATTTATTTAGCTTTTTTACTCTCTCTAAAAAAAATCAACTAGATCTTATATTTAGAATAATAGCCAATATATATTTTCTCATTTGCTCATACGCCTAAGGATTGAAATCCAAAGCCACAGAGTATCGAATACTTCATACTATATGAGACTATGAGAGAAATGAGTGCATATTTTAGATATATATATATTTTTTAAAACAAAAATGTAACTTTGAAAGAAAATTACGCTCCAAAAGTTTTCATTTGGATCATGTGAAAAATTACAGTGTTGGATTTAAGAATTCATTGATTAATTATCATTAATCTAATCAAATTAAGTAAATACCATTATTTCTTATATTAAGGATTGAGAGGGAGTACATAATTACTATTCCCTCCGTCCTTAATTATAGGAGCAAATTTTGGAGTTAGTTTTGGTCCTAATTATAAGAGCAAGTTTTAACTTTTGTCAATTTTTTCCTATAATACCCCTATTTATCCTATAATACCCCTATTTATACTTATTATTAGGAGCATTATATATATGTGTGTTTACTTATATATGTATATTTGTGTTTATGTGTGTCAATATGTGTGTGTGTGTGTGGGTGTGGGTGTGTGTCTCTATGTATGTAGATAGATCTATATGTATACACATATACACACACACATATGTTTATATAACAAGACCATTATTTCAATTAGAAAGTGTGTGGAAAGAAAATTAGATCTATATGTATACACATGGCTATATAAAAAGCAACTAATATACATATATAAACTAATATGTCATGGATATCTAACGTAAAACAAATTAGAAACACTTCTAATTAGGGCAACTTGTGTCATTTTAAATTTATATAAGGACATTTTAGGAAAATGAGTAAAATTAACTAATTTAACTCCTCTCCTTAATTCTCCCAAAATCAGTTAAATTGCTCCTATAATTAGAGACGGATGTAGTATTACAACAACAATAATTCATACCTCATCAACATCAAGTGAGATATATGTTATTATGCTTTGTGAACAAGTTTTCACATCATCTGAGTATTTTGAGTCTCTTTTCACATCTCTTCATATATCAAAACTCTATTTGTTCAAATAATATTAAATAATTTTCTCATTATTTTTTGTTATAGATGTCACGCCAAGTTTTCTTTACCTTAAATTATTACTAATAGATAAGAATCTCTGCTATTTCAAGTTTTTTTTTTTTTGGTTGCTGCTGTTGTATGTTGTTATTTCAAGGCTCAACGTAACTTGCACTACAAAATTATTAATGTAATAAAAATTGAGGAAGAATCAAATGAACGGGTTGATTCACTTGGGGTTTATATTCAAAAAAGGAAAAAAAAAAAGTTGGGACCGCAAATAAGACAGATTATATTTATTTATATATAGCACTCCACGTGGAGCCAGTAACCAAACATCTCACATGGTGAAGAACAGGAAATGGAGATTCAACCAAAACTTTATAATTTAACTCGTAAAGAATTTTGCTCCACCTTATATTTAAGGATATAGTATTTTCAATAAATCAAAATTTTAAAAGCTATGTGTTCTATCAATCCATGTAGCTAACAAAATTTAGTAGAATAAGACTTATATTTGTTGTAAGATTATTATCAAATTTCATGAGAATTTAAAAAACTTCCCAGTGAGTATTTTTTTTTAAAGTGGCAATAGTATTATTTAGAAGTTACTACTGCATTTAAAAATTTGACAATAATTCCTATGGTATTTTAAATAATGATCACATGGGGTTGGGAGCAAAGCTTGGAAAAATGTAAATGTCACATCTATAAATACTGTGTATATATAAAACTTACCTTTATTCAAAATATATTACTATCATCGGTAAAAACTCTTAGGCTTTGATACCAAACCAGAGGGTGGATGTATCAAGATCCTAATGACAGTATTGTGTCGGAGACTCTAGCAAAGAGCTAAATGAAGTAAGGACATGGACACCAACAAAACCATTGGGACCTTGATCTATCCTATCTGTCAACTGGAGAACCCAGATAAACTGAAAATTGTTATACTGACATCATGCCTGTAGAGGAAATCTTAGGAAGAGGACTGAATCCAATAGACAGTCCGAGCTTCTCGAGCCTCATCTCATGCTCATTCTCAAGGACACTTTAGGATTCATGCCTCATCCAAAAATTTACAAGACTGGTTGTAACATCCCGACTTTTCAAAAGCAGTATAAATTTTTTTCATCAGAGTAGAGCACCGGAACAAGAGTGTAACTGATATATTGTTATAAAATGCCCACTGGCTAGTTACATAAACGGTTCAACAACCGAGAGTTTTCAAAAAGAAAAGAACAACGTCGGGAAGTCTTAATAGGATCCACGAACTTTGCTCGCTCCTCGGTCCCCGGTCCTCCCGAACTGAGCTATGTTAAGAGCTGAGATCCGCACCGGATCTCAGGTAACGGTTAACCTCATGTATACATACACACATATGGGTTACCAAACAACATATAAACCATACCCAACCAATGCAGATGTATCGCTCCCAGCATTACAGATGTATCGCTCCCAGCATTATAAATGTATCGCTCCCGGCATTATAAATGTATCACTCCCAGCCTTACAGATATATCGCTCCCAGCATGCATACAGTTATCTTCTAACATAATATGCATTCCAACAACACCCCACATATATACATATCATACACACATCACACACATACCATATACAGCATACCATATCCATCCGTTTAATGTTACGGTACGCGAACGTACATCCATTAATTGAACAGAATGGCCAGGTAAGTGTCTATCACGGGGGCCTCACCGAGTTCACAGCGACTGATTGGCTGACCCACATAGACTAGCCTTGCCTTCGGCACCAAACTGTTCTAACATATTTGCATTCAATAAACATACCATAACAATACACATAGCACATATATGCATACCATAAACATCAGATTAATGTTACAGTACGCGGACGTACCTTCGTTGACGGTAGACGGCACTTAGTCGGAAATCGTACTTTCTACGGAAAAACGTGAAATGGCTCGTCGGGCGTATGTGGCGGCCAGATTAGGTTTTCGACGTCCTATAAGAGTAATATCACTTCCATTAGTGATTTGACACAATAATCGGCATTTTCGGTAAAAATTACCATTTTGCCCCTATACCCTACTTGGCGGAATTTCGCCGGCGCTTCCGCACATAGGCTATTTTCTTCCCAAAATTTTGCCGAACTTCGACGCCATCATGATTTTCGAAAATATTGACTAAAATAGTCCTATCATATGATATCTAATCATAAAAATAAAGACTACTCTAGCTTTACTAACTACTTGAAAGAACTACGAAAGCTTAAAGCTCGATGCGGAAAACTTACCCGAGCTTCGCTACTGATTTCCCAGAGCTCCTCTCTCTTCTTTCTCTCTCTATTTTCGGTTTTTGCTCAAAGGAAGTGGTGTGAAATTTCCAAAGGAGCAAGGTCCTATTTATAGAGGATTTTGTGCTACTATTCACACTTTACCGGATGAATTCCGTGATCGGATCGCACACGATTAGGTGGCACAATCTTGGCCATCCAACCCTTTCTCTTTCCTCCATATGACATCATCCCCATGATGTCATCCATGTACTGATGATGTCACTTACTTCTTCAAGAAGTTTTATACCGATAAAGTCTCCGATCGGTGTCCAAACGCGTAATCTCGGAAATCTCAAAATTCTGGTTAACTAGCTTTGAAGACCTTCTCTTCCATACTAGAAATGTCTATTCCAACTATTTTTCTGACTCTGCCTAGGCCATTTCCGGATTGACGGAAGTTTTCTCGAAAACGTGTCGAACGTGTCGGTTCGAAACGAAAATCCGGAAGTTCCAGCTTATAGACATAGATGCACTGATTTCAAATATGTCCATAAAAATTCCCAATTCTTTCTCAGTTGTCACAACTCTAATTTTGAAGTCTTTACTTTCAACCTGGCTATCTGCCATTTTCTTAGAATTTCTCTATTTCGTCTTATTAGGAAAAAGTCCTATTGACTTCAGAATTAACTTCCGGGAGAGTTTAACGGAAGATAAAATTCTACTGATCAATATTTTATCCGACTTTGGAAATCCCATTCCTAGATCTCTAGATAGGATCCGTTTCCTAATTATTAAATTACTATTCACCATTTTTCACTTTAATTAATTATATTATTAAAATATTAAACTTAACTTAACAACTAAGTTTCTTATTTCTTATTCTATTTTTATTATTATTTTTTTATTTCGTTTTTTTTTCTCTTTTATTTTCTGCCCTTTTCCTTTTTTTTTTAAATTAATTATTTAATTAATTAAATAATTATTTTTACATAATTTCTCACAACATTTTCCTATTGGTCAATTCTTGCATTTAGGCTTAAAAATACCTAAACTCATCCTTTTTCCTTCAAATTTTCCAATTAATTAGCCAATATATTTATGCTAATTTTTAGCTATTTATCACTAATTTTGGAGCTTTACATAATTATCTCGAATTTCCTTTGCTTAAACTTAAGTAATTAGCCAGTAATTACCTAATTACTTAATTATCACTTGTTGATAATTTTCTTAATTATAATATCTTATTACCTCATAACACTTGCATTGACATTTGTATTTCCATATCTCTTTCATTATACTAGAATTTGTGAGGGCATTATGGTCATTACCATACTTTTTGAGCATTCTTCTTCAATTTCTCCAAGTTTGTAATTTATTAAATTACCAAAATTAGAGATATACGCTCTCCCAATTTAAATAATTATTTCATTGCCCTTTAGGATTTTTCACCATTTTCCTAAGTTATTTACTCCTCCCAGGGGTATTTTGGTCATTTTGGCACTTTGGCCCTTAAATTCCTTAATTCAAATTTCGGGGTATTACACTGGTACAGTCAGTATTTTGATTTTCAATACTCTCTCAACTTAGATTTTAATCTTGATTCTGTTCTGATGCACAGGTTTCTCTTGAAGAGGCAAGTGCAGAGCATACTTGGAATTTAAGAAGCAGATCATAATAATATATTAAGAATTTAGACTTTCAGAAGAACAAGGAGAAATTTAGAAGGGAGTCATATTAAAAACATTCTAGTATTTTATTGCTAATTGCTCAATGGATTTACAACTGAAGAGATCTTTGCTTGTATAGAGAAGTAGAGGTGTAACATAACAAACGTGCGAAGATGGAAGGATAAAACACATTACAACAGAAATTAAATTTTACAGACACAGAGGACATTGAGTACAAACACTTACTTCACATATGATAAAAATAAGGGACACGTAGCAAACTTACATTATACGTAAAAATAATAGCTGCCAACACTCTTTTTTTTAAAAAAAAAAAAATATGGGGACCCTTGACAGGCTCATGACTCGGAGAGAGGTTATTGTAGTCACTATCATCATCAAAGTTCTGTAGAAAACTGAGTGGATCAAAATCATCATAATATGGATATGGTATTGCGACATCATCTGGATCTTGGGTTGGAGGCTGAGTGCAGTATAATGGATATTGAGAAGAGCTGGGCTGAGCTGAGGATCCAGGTGGAGACAAAGACAACTGAGTAAAGTCATACGGGTCTTATGAATCTTGGAGAACATTTCCTTGAGAATCAATGTGAAGTCCAACTATGCTTGAGGGTGAAGCACTGTTGGTAGACACGTAATCTGGCATGGGCTGATACAACTCATCATAGGTATAAGCTTCAATTTCACTGGGAATAGGGCTTAGAATATCACAGTCTTTTCGTCCCTGTTTATTAAAATCAACAAGGAGAGCACCAAGTTCTTTCAGATGTGAGGAATATGGTTGAACCCAGTCAAGTAGTAAGGGCCATGGATGGGCAGTAGCGTCAAGATAAATATCATCGTCTCTAGGAGCAAGACAAGATTTGAGAAGGAAGAAAACATAAGAAAATCTTTTTTGTTTTCTTTTTTCAGTAAACCAAAGTTTATTATTATTTATTATATTATATAATTCACCTCTCCAGTAATAGAAAGGGACAAAGAGATGGAGAAGCTTAAGAAGTGAAGAGTATTTATTTTTTTTGTCACATATATAATGATATACAGGTAAAGGAGCAAGAACAATAGACCAGAGTATAGTATAGTCAAAGACCATACGTACCAGAGGAGTTCATAAGGTATATGACCTTGAATGAATGAGATAGTAGTATATAGAAAAGTAGAACTAAAATGTTTAGGTTTGGAAAAAAGATCTGTCTTAACAAACAAAAGATGAAGCCAAGAGAACATATGCTCTTCAGCATATCTCTGACATTCAACAAAAGTAAGAAAATTGGTGTTTGGAGGGAAAAGATAAGCCTTGCGGTAGAAAGACATGGTAATGAGAGGATGTCTGTCTGAGAGAGTAAGAATGTATAGAGGTCTGGATGAAAGGATTTTAGGCTGAGGAGGAGGAGACTTCTATGGTCTGGAGAGGAAATCTTCAAGGATATTCTAAGGACCTTTCAAATGTTTCATTGAGAATTTATAACGGGAGAACCAGTTTTTCCAACGAAGTAACTGGGCATCTGGCAGTAGCCTTTTCTTTGCATCTAGTATCTTTGGAAATGATGTGTTGTCCATTTCCACGATAAAATGATAGGGGCTCAGATGAAGGCTAAATTTCCCAATTCCTCGCTTGACAGTAAGGATTTCTTTACAGATAGCATGGTAATGCTTTTCTGAGTCCTTGAATTGTTCACTAACATGTCCACAATAATGTCTAGTCCCATTAACTTCTTCAAGAAGTATTGCACCCCAAAAATCATCACTAGCATCTGTCTGTAAAATCCTCTATCCTTGATCTAGAATTTTTAGTGGTGGAGGATTTTGTGCAATTCTTTTTAGGGTAGTGACAGCTTTTGTTTGCACTGGAGATCACTTTGGGGGATTCTTTTTAAGCATTTTGGACATGTGGCTGGTATGATGGGACAATTGAGGAATAAAATCTCTAAGAAAATTAACAATCCCGAGGAATTGTTGGGTTTGTTTACGAGAGAGATTATCATCAAGAAATTTGAATAAATCTTGAGCAATATGTGGTCCTAGACTATATTTTCCATCTTTAAAATACATACCAAGGAAATCAATTTATGTAACTCCAATATCACTTTTCTTAGATGAAAGCATGATGCTATGTTGAGCTATGATCTGATAAAACTGAGCCAAAAGTAATTTATGGTCTGCTTTAGAGGTTGAGAAAAGAAGGATATCATCACTATAAATTAGGGCTTCATTGATGATGGGCTCAAAGATTTTAATCATGACCTTTTGAAACAGTGATGGAGCAACTTTCAGGCCAAAAGGCATGACAGTCCATTGATATTGAGCATTTGAAATACATAAAGCGGTCTTGGGCCTGTCCTGAGGATGAATACCTAGTTGCCAAAATCCTGCTTTAAGATCAAATTTGGAAAAGATTTAGGCTGTTCCTTTGAGATGAGCAAATAAATAAGTAGGCTTTGGAAGAGGAAACTTATCATCTTGTAAGAAATGATTCAAAGGCTTATAGTCAACCAGAAGCTTCTTTTTCCCCCTTCTGTGTTGGAAATTATGTCCTAGAGGCAAGTCATTGTACTTTAAATGTGAATGTCATTTAAAGTATTCTTCATTTAGTTATCATTTTCATTTGCATGTTTATAGTGATAACTGTATCCTTGGATATATCTTATTGATTATCTTAAATGTCCCTGGTCGGTCATCTACGCGGGAGCGAAGATGAAATAAGACCAGTATGACTTTGATGAGGTATGGAGATACGAATCAAAGTCATAGGCACTTATAAGAGTACAAGGTGCTGGACCGACCCACTATGAGAAAGCTGCATGGATTAAATCATAAGCTTTTCTCATGTATAACCGCGTCACAATGCCTTTTGACCTGAAATCATCATGGATTCCTACATGATGAGTCGCTGATATTTGACCTAGTCAAAAGTTACCTTTGACCGGGTAATGATAAAGGCTTGGATCGGGATCAATGATTTTCATGCAGAGGAATGTGAATGGTCAAGATAGAATTTGTCCCTCACATTTGTAGAGAGATAATATTGGGCTCCTCGATGAGTGAGTCTGAGAAATGTATGGCCATACTACGATGAAAAGGAGTTTCCGTTTCAATTGTTAGACTACTCAAGAATCAAGAAAGTAATGGTCAAGAACAGGAAGTTGACATTATCCATGTCTCATCCTTAACCAAATTATTGCGTGACAAAAGGGACGTGACATGGTTATACGATAGGTTTTATCGTATCATCGATCCCCATATGAATTGGGTAGTCGCAATGTCTTGCTAGAGGTCGCTTGCGACTTGTAGGCTGATACAATATTGACCCGCTACCAATCTCATGTGGGACTGCAGGGTCGCACACAAGAATAACCCAACACGAGTAAAAGTGTCCAGATTCATTGAATCTTATATATGTCTAAGATTTAATGAATACTGTATTTAATCTAGGATGTGTGTGTGTGTATATATATATATATATATATATATATCTAAATTTGAAAATAATAATGATATTATTTATAGATAATAATATTATTATATAGTATTTAATTTATTTTATAAATTAAATAACTATAATAAATTGAGATATTGTATCTCAGATTTAATTAAATAGAAAGATATCATATATTAGATTTAATATATAGAAATAAATCAAATCAACAGGCTTTTAATTCGAATTAAATAAATAGATTAGATTAGATATGTTGGACAGATTTAGTTAATGCTATTTAAATCTAAAATTCGAATTCAATATTAATTGAGATTAATCTTGAATATTTTAATACGACCCAATTAGGGTTTTAGAAGCTCTATAAAAGATATTGATCTAGTCGTATTAGAATAAGGAACTGCCGCGAAAAACCCTAGAGAGAAAAAGACGCGAGACGCAAAGTAAGAAGGCGCTAGCACACTGCCTACGTGTTGGAGAGCTGTTTGGTGTAGATACCGGTAGAGGGAGTGGATTCGTAGAGTCGGCTCCTAGAGATTGATCGAGCAAGAAGGTGTTAGGCCACGTGTTCGAGAAAAGACGCATACAAACTCGTATAGGTACGGTTTCTCTAACGAACCTTGATTTAAACGTCGTTGATAGATCCTCTTTATGGGATTCGTAAAATTTTAATGGATGAGAATCCTTCCGCTGCGTGTACGGATCCCAACATTCTGATTTTAGACCTTTCTTCAACATAGAAGGCCTGGCAAGCCCATTCAGATTTTGTAGGTTCAATGAGATTTTGTTTCAATAAAGCAGCACATTCTTCTTTGGCTAGCTTCAAGTCATCTGGATTCATGTCTAGATAAGAAGCTTTAGTAGGATTAATGTCCTCATTTCTTTTAGAAGGAAGACTAATGAAAAATTCTCCATTTTTCCAACGGAGAAGGACGTGAAAACTGATCACGACTATCAGCACAATATTGCAGAAGTTGATCTCTGATCTCTGAATATTGAGGTGGTGCATTTTGTAATTCATACAGACTAGGAATTTTTGTAGAGGGACTAAAATTCCCTTTCCATCTAATTCCTTTTAGAAGTATCATCAAATTCTTGGTATGATAAAAAACATCAAAACCAAGAAGAATGTCTTTGCCTAGAAGGTTACTTCCTAGTTACTTAATTTTTAAGGTACATCCTGGGAAGAATTTAATGTCAATTTTTATTCTGGTAATAAGATCAATTTTGAAGAGCTTAGCATCAACTGTGAAGAAATATTGGTCATGAGGAATCCATTCTTTAGAAGGAAGAATATGGGGTTTCATTATTGTATTGGATGAGCCTGTATCAAAGAAGGCTATAGTAGTAATGGGTTTAGAATATTTCTCTGGTATAACTTGAACCTGAATATTTGGTAATGGAACTTTAATATTAACTTCAGGATCAGAATTCAAAGATCTAAGACATCCACTTAAAGGTTTGGATGGAATTGGAGAAGAAACTTGTTGGAATAGATTGATTTTTCCTGGAGAAGAATCTTCTTCTTCTTCAGATTCATATTTAGCTTCAAATTCTAAAAAAGAAGAGTCTTCGGATTCCTCATAGAAAGGAATAACATATTGAGTTTCTTCATCTTGGTCAGTTTGTTCTTCAACATAATCTTCAACATCAACTTGGTTATTGGAAATCATTAAGATCTTCTGAAGTTTTTGAAGCATCTTGACATCTTTTCTTGTTCTATTAGGATAGTTCTTGGCAAAATGTCTTTTTTTTTTTCTTACAGATAAAACATCTCGATCCTTTTGTGAAAGGTTTTCTAGGCTTATAAAACCTAGCTATCTTTTTTTTTTGTATCGCCTGTTTGGTCGCCTAGGATTTTTCTGGAAAGGCCGGGAATAATGGTGACAATGAGATTTCTTCTTTGTAGGACATTGACAATTATTGTGATCTTTACACTTGATTTTCAGATAAGGCTTCTTGCAGGCTGGTTTGAGCTTTGAAGCTCCTTTATGTATATCTTTGAAAAACTTATGTTGTTCACAAAGTTTATCAAGAGCTGCAAGGGCAAGCTGGTAAAGTTCACCAATTGAGACTTTAGAAATATCTTTGCGAAGAGCATGAAGATTCTTGTGGAGTTCAACTTGAAGCTCATCAAGGAGTGATGCAATAAAAGTATGTCGAAGGTTGACATCATTACTACCATTTAACATATAATACTTTTTCATCATTCTCTGATAATGAGCTTGCAAATCCTTCCTTTTGAAAGATCAACACTTCATTTCAAAATACTCCTATTTCTCTCTTGTCTCAATGATGTTGTAGTCACCAATGAATTCTTTGTGGATAGCACCAAGAAGAAGAGCAGTTGTTTCAACCTGAACTGCTTAGAGTTTTTTATATTTACTAAGATTTTGAAACCAATCATGAAGAGTACCAGTAAATATATGACAGCAGTAACCACTTGCATACAAAAACATACAAACGTTGCTGTTGATACGGTATAATGCCTCCAACATTGTTGTTACTCATCATGTCTCTGCAAAATTTAGATGGTCACAAGAAGCATAACATTGCATTAAGAATTGAACATTAGATACATGAGACCATTATCTTACAGGGTTGGTCATAGATGTGAAGGTTTGTAACTGGTAGCCCAGCGTTCCAGTTAGTCCAAGGTGAGGTAACTTGTTGATAGAAGTAATAATAGAGTAATCATAAAAAATCAGTGCAAACAAAAAAATTTCATGTGATATGAAGGCAATGAGAGAGTGAAACTTTACATCTCTGTGACTCAGTTGCCCGAGCAGGTAACGCCCTTCAAGAACTGCACACATGGATCATCACCATTTGCACAACCTAGCTGGGATGGTGAATTCATGCTGCTAAATAATACCTTGAGAGCAGCAACTGCATCGAACATTCATAAACATAAACAGAAAGGAGGACATTCAATTTAAAAATTTAAAAAGGAGAACATGCAATTTAAAAATGCACATACCCTTTGGCATTTGGAGTATCTGATTCCTTGGATTCAGCGAATGGATCGAAGTGGGTGGGAAGGTGGACTTCCAAATCAACCATGTACCTTGCTTGGTGAGGTTTTGAGGACCTAGAAAACGCAGGAAGCAATTGAAATAAACAAAAAAAAAAAAATCCAAGTTGTTCACAGACCCGATGACTCAAAAAATCTTGAAGAATAGTTCGTTTAAGAAAATTTCCATATGACTCAAACAATCACCAAAGAAGCTCACTAACCTCAGAATCCCATATACGGATAACTGCATCTTCTCCAGGCGGAGCTTCCATCGATGTAGTTGTCGAAGAAGGAACAGATCTGAAACGCGACAGTGAAGAAGAGGAGGGATGGATCTGCCGGAAGAACAAACAAACAGAGCTTCCATCGATCTAGTTGTCGAAGCTTGTAGAAGGCGGAAATGGCTGTCGGTGAAGAGTGGAGAATGAGCTGTGATAATGAAGAAGAAAAATGCATTCTCAGAGTCGGAGCTGAGCTAAGGGTTTGGTAAATGTATAATAGGTGAATATTATTTAAAAATGAGCAGTGATTTCCTCTACCTGCTACATACACGGAGCCCCAAAAATTAGACGGCTTGCATTTGGAGCTGGCACTGTTGAATTGAACAGCGATATGTGAGAGGATGAACAGTACACACCTTAAAATGCTATTCCTATTTAGTTTTTATTGATGATGATGATTATTGATTGCCAAAGGGACATTTTCCCAAAAGAAGAAACCAACCAGAAGCTTCTGCTCTTCTCCCTTCTTCGAGTGTAAACCCAACTGAAATATGGAGGCTTAGAGAAGATTTTCTCTCTTTTCTTGTGGGATTTCACAGGGAAAGGGGAATAGGAAAAAAAATTCTAGAACCCAGAGGTGCGATCGAACTCGTCTTCCCGTATGGCTGTTGAAGTCTTTGCTTGCCATCACTTCCTTCCTTTGTGGGGGTTGTGCCGCTGAACGAGCTCCTTTCTTAATTTTTCTTCTGTTACAGTAAATAATAGGTAAGGTGCTCTCTCGTAAAAGTTTTTCTTCTCGTTGTTTTGTTTTTTGCTTGCTCTGCGTTGCTAGCTTTTATGTTATCTGTGTTATTGCTCCATCTCTTCTCTCCATGTTGTTAGTGGTTTGTGTGCATGGGATTGGTTTTTCTTTTCGGTTCTGTTGCCCATCCAAAACAGGGGATTGAGTCTTTGATACATATTGTTGTTGGATATTGTTTTATTTCTTTTCGGTTCTGCCAAGAGGACTCTGGAACCATGAAGATGAAACAGCCTGTGTGTGTGGCGCAACGATCCTTTTTGACGGTGACGGAGAAGCTCAAAAAAGTGGCACTTTTTTTCAGAAAAGTCTATAACTTTTTTTCAGAAAAGTCTATCATCACAGGAAGCCATGCCAAACGGACGGAATCAACGGTTTTCTTTCCCATTGGGTTTTTTCATTGCTCTGGGTTTTTCCATGGTCTCCCTGCAAACATACCCTCAACAGAATATCAATTTGGTTGGGGGAAAACCAAATTCCTTTGGACTTCGATGAACTTGGGCCTTTAAACTAACGTATGATTCACTTATGCCTTGGAAAAGTGATTCTTACATTTGATAATGTTCTGGCATATGATGATAAAATCAGAAAAATTAATTAACTGCGTACTAGTTTCCCACTAGAATATTTACTTTTACATCTCAATAGTCAATTGTTTTTATTACCAATCAGCAAATTATTCTGATAACATTAATGATAATAAATAGTACTGCCTCATGTTCTTGTTTAACTAATTAACGAATATTAATAAAATTAGTTATTTATAATAAATGTCTATTAATTTCTCTAAAATACATTCTTTCAAAATGTGCATTAGAACTACTTCTCAGTAAAATCCCTCTTACTATGTGCAATAAAAAATAGAGATATTTGGGGGATATAAATTTGAGAGACAAAATTGATTGGAGTATCATATTTAGAGATAGGATATTGTCACTACCAATGTCACTACCACTTTTTCATCGTTAGATCAGAATCCCATCTACCTTTATCATTTCTCTCTCCTATTGAGATTCTGATCTAATGGTGAAAAAGTGGTATTGACATTGGTAGTGACAATAAAACAAATCCTTTTTCTAACTCCAGGAGGGTGTAGGATTTTTTATTGTGGTAAAAGACAATTAATTAATTATTAAAATTCAACCAATCTAAATTTTCTCAGGTTCAGTAATTCCTCATATAAATCACGTACAACTGTACAAGTGAGTAATACACTCATGGGGAAAACAAACGACTCTCCAAATGATTTATGTCAAGGGCCAAAGAATCCTTCTACAAGACCAAGGATAGGATGAGAGAGAGTACCGCTTATGGCTAAATATGACAAGTCAAACAGTAACATCCATGAAAATTCAAGCAAAGAGATGCTGGAAGTGAGGAAAAAGCTGACCTTGAAGATTTCATATATTTCTATATTTGATTGATGATATGAAACTTTCAGGTCACAGCTAAGGAATGGAGGAGTTAAATGGCCTGATAAGCTGTTCAATAATTACATTGCATTTGATTATAGTGAGAAACTATACCAATTGCCAGATAGAACGAACTGTATATTATGAACCAGAAAAAGAAAAAAGCTTTTATAGGTACATGAGATAAAACATTTTAAAGATCCATACTTGGTTGGTTGTTCAACTTCAATAAATCATATATATATCTAAAGGCAGTGCCCACTCTGGAAAGGAGAAGACAGAGCCAAAAATGGAGGAGTTAAAATGTTAGGCTGCAATGGCTGAAAGGAGAATCCTGTTGTTGACTGTGGAACTCCTTTTGGTTGGTGCTGAATTGAACTGCCCAACAGCAAAATGTCACACACAAATAAATGAATCTATGCTTTGTTTGAAAACACTTACTCATGCATATTCCATTATTTTAAAGGGCGCATATTATGGCATACTCCCTCTAGTCCTTTTCATAGGATCCAGTTTGGGGTATTTTTACCAATTTTATCCCTAATTAATTTTAGGGTTAAGTATCAATTTTGCCCCTGAAGTTTTAGGCGAGATGTTGCCCCTGAAGTATCAAAACGGAGCAATGTTGCCCCTCCGTTAGAAACCCTAACGGTCAACGTTAGTTGACCTAACGTTGACCGTTAGGGTTTCTAACGGAGGGGCAACATTGCTCCGTTTTTGATACTTCAGGCAACATTGCTCCGTTTTGATACTTGGGCGATATTGCTACGTTTGGTGGAGCAATGTTGCCCTAAAGTATCAAACGGAGCAATGTTGCCCCTCCGTTAGAAACCCTAACAGTCAACGTTAGTTGACCGTTAGGGTTTGTAACAGAGGGGCAACATTGCTCTGTTTTGATACTTCAAGGGCAACATTGCTCTGCCGAAAACTTAAGGGGCAAAATTGCTCCTGGGCGCATACTTCAAGGGCAAAATTGGTACTTAACCCTTAATTTTATATATTCTCTTTCATCTTTTTCCCACTTAATCAAAGACATTTTTTAAAAAATATTTTTATTACTTTTAACTAATTTCAACAGATTTCTTAAACCACGCAACTCGGTTAGTTGGATCTTATAAAAAGGACTGGAGGGAGTATTAAGCAACAGGATGTCACAAGAATTAAGACTTAAATGCACTTCCTTATATCTGAAACTGAAACAAGCACCAAGTCCGAGATTATAACATCATCGATATTTGAAGAGGAAGAACTCACCCAAATGACAGTGACAACGATGTCTCTGCTGAGGAGTGCACTCCATGTTGATCCGGAGACAAAAATGTCCAAAAAACTAGAGCATACAATAACCACACCTCACAATTGTCAAGAAAAAGAAAAGTATATACAAGTGGGAAAAGTCACGAGAGAAGGCAGAAAATTGGGGTAATAATTAACTTTATCTACTAGGACCTGAAAAGTTGCACAAAAATTTAGAACTGTCACTTGAATTTTGAGTTGATTACTGCCTTACTGGCAAGCCAATTTATTTACACAAAAAAAAAAAAAAAAACGTATCATCATTCAAAAACCGTATATCCTCATTTTATAGGAGCAGCCATTTGAGAGAGTATTTGCACTGCTCTCAAATGCACGTTATGAAGAAACGTTTTAGGGAGATTTTACACCTATGTTTAGCAACTGATGAATGTGGACATTGCCTTATAGGTCAGGCTGCTCCAGCATTGGCATTTGAGGGGAAAAAGTAATCTAACAATTTTATATACCACACCTCATTAAATATGTAAAATAATATCACAATCATATTACTATTCTAGTCAACTCAAATTATATGCGCGCACACACACATGTATGAAGCCAATACATAGGAGCCAAGTAGTTTCAAGTTGGATCTTAGAAAATTTTTATTTTCAGAATCTACTGTTTGTGGAGGTGGTACTTCAGTGGGATAAATTGTCTTTGGCATCATTATGGCGCTCACCATTCAGCTCATTGAGTTTCTACAATGTTTATCACCTGTGTTAGTATGTTCAAAATATAATTTGAAGGATTTCTTCTAGTTGGATTTTGTATTCCTCTTATATATAATACAGTTCCTTCGGGGAAAAAGAATATGAAGTTTTCTTAAAAGAATTTTTCTGGATCAATCTAGTCTTAAAGTCAAAAATCAAAAGCAACAATATATAGATAAAGTTTTGGTTACGAAAGATTTACATAACAAATTAAATTAGAAAAAAATATACCTGATTGATCTGAATGATCACTGAAGTCAGAACAGAACAGCACATTCTGCATTTTTAGCATGTGTGTAGTCAAAATATAAATATAGCTTTCCTTTTCACATCAGGATTTCAATAAATAAATAAAAATTAAATGTGGTGCAATATTCACAGCAATGGGGACCTACCTCTCCCATGCCTTGTGATACATTGTGGGTCACATCTGCAGGAAAGTAAATAATCAGATAGTCTGGCTTGCCTAATTTTAGAGTCAATAAAAGGGAAAAATTATATGCTGGAAGAGATTCCAAGACAATTTAAATGTATGGAGTGAATAAACTATATAGAAGAACCCCAAAAATTTCAAAGGTATTGGAAACTTCACACAGAAGTCAAACAAAAGAACACTGACTCAAAACACCAAACTGAGAGTTACAATTGACAGTAAAATTAATAGTTATTGGGTAATGAGTAGAGCTTTTGAGATCCTCTTTAAATGACATACAACAACAACAACAAAGCCTTGTCCCACTACGTGGGGTCAACTACATGGATCATACGACATCATTATGCTCTATCAACAACCAAATCTTTGGTGACAAACAAAGTCTTATCCCACTATGTTGGGTCGTCAAGCAATAAGGAAGCACCCCTTTATATATCAATAATCAGACAAATCCAGCTATAGAATCTTCTTAAAGATGAAAATAATAACGATAACATAATCAAAGGACAATCACACAAGTCAACTGAACCCTTAAACAGGTTGCTGTTACTACTGTTAACTTAAGAGTTCAAGAAGTGTTTACCCAAATTTGAAATGCTTGGCTTTACAGCTAACGTTAAGCCGAGAAAACAGTCATCGGGGTCAGGGCCAAAATCCTGCAACTTGAGCTCAAGATTTGGTTTTGCCCCTGTGAAGTAGAGCAGGAGGAAAGCAATAGATGAGGCCAGAAACTTTAACTTAATAGTGATCTTACTAACCAAAATGGATTCAAAAATTGAAAGAAAGGGGTCATAAAACAGAACAACAATGGAAACGCTCTTACTCTTGCTACTCAGCTTTAGTTCAAGTGGATCGCGAATTGGACAAGGAACCCATGTACTCACCTGTCCAACATGAATCAGTAATTGAACCGCAAACGTAAAAAAAATAAGAAAATGGAAATTAGAGCACAAATTACATGGAAAAAAGGATGGTGCAGTGCATGATCTGCATCTGGCCTTCTTGATGGATCCCATGATAATAATTGCTACAAAAGTTAGAAGATATTAAAAGATAGCACTATTAACAGAGTCAAATTTTATGAGAAATTTTACAAGTTTTTCTGATAATTAACACATCTTGACATTGACAGTCAATAAACAGATAAGTTGACCAAAACGTACCGTGATCAAATCTATAGCTTCCAAGCTAGCATTAGGAATTATATCAGAAAGCTTTGAAGGTGGAACCTATCCAAAAGCATCAGGGAAATGAAAGATATAGAGAGTAAATGATGAACGGCCAAAAATATACAACAACAACAAGAAGCCCCCTTATCCCACTGGGTGGGGGAACAACAAAAAATATAAAGCAAATAGAAAAGGGATACACAATCAGTCATGTCAGAGAAATGCTTACCACTTCATAACCAAAAATGTCAAATAGCCTCAAGTTGTTTGCCCCCACAGGGAAAGAAGTCAAATCCGGTGTACCAAGAACACAATATATCTTGTACAGTTGATCTATTTCACTGCGCAAAGGAAAAAGGAATTCATGATATGCGACAGGAAGCTTACTAGTTCATTATTACAAAAAAGTTTCTAGTCTAATCAAAGCTTAACTTCATATTTCACTTCTGCCGAGGAAACCATCAGTATGGTGCAACATATAAAAATAAAGACAAGTGAATAACATCAAGAGAAAAAGTTTCAACTTTAACGAATGCTGCGTGTGAGCTTTGAAACAAGCAATTAAAAAGTTTTGTTCTTTTATTTAAAAATTAATGATTTTACTAAATCTGAATGTGAAAGCACCTACAGATATAATGAAGCCTTAAAAGCAATATTTTCAATCAGTGAAATAATTATCAAATACCTTAACATAAAATATCTCAATGTTAAGCCCCTGCCACATATTCCAAATTACCAAAAGATAAGTGAAAAGCACAGAAGATCTTGTTACATTGAATTTCCTCGATATTTATACTAAGAACTAGATTGACCATCCTCCAAAACAATACCAGGATTATAAGCTTCAATAGCTAGATTTATACTTCTCCCAATCATGCTAACAGCAAGCAATTGTTTTAATAGAAAGAATGAGCATATAAAAAAGTAGAACGGCTCAGTGCACAAAGCTCCCACCAAGTGGAGTTGGGGCTTGGGGGGATAGATTTACGCAGCCTTACCCCCATAACCGGAGAGGCTATTTTTAGGATTTGAACCCCTGACCTCTAAGTCATACGGCAACAACCTTAATGCTGCATCAAGGCTCACCTTCTAGAAAGAATGAGCGCGCGCGCTCGCACACACACATTTTATGTTCTTCATTATATATATATATATAAAAGTTTTTTGAATGATCAAATAGATTTAAGTACAGATAAAAGCAGAAAAGGTTACACTGTAATTAATACAAATGCAAATAAATGGTGACTCTCACCTTCACATTTTCAACACAAAACTAAAAAGCATAAAAACTGGCAGTGCAAGGTACCTTTCACCAGGGAATAAGGGGTTCAAGGTGAAAAGCTCAGCTAATATAGCACCAGCTGCCCACATGTCTGAAAATAAGAGCTTTTCGTTATTCATTACTCCAAGAGTCCTCATAGAGTTAAAATAAATTCCAAACAAGCTGGCACTTGTACTGACCAATATAATCACATCCAAAAGTAGCACATTACTGAATTATGTATGGATATATATATATATTTACACAAAGTGATGGACTTCATCATAAACCATAAATTAATATAAAGAATCTAGACATGCATTGATCATCTATATTTATTTTGTAACTTTTAACTGATTATGCACATGCAGCAACAGAAGACATTATATTTGAGAAGTTCCCACAGATATACAGGGAGTATCTTGTGTTACTACAGAATGTTCTCACTCAGTCAAACACATCGAAAGCATAGCCAATTCACATGGAGAAGCTGTACTTATGTCTTACAGAATCGTAATTCTGTAATGAAAAAGAAGAGGGAAAGAGCGGGAAGAAACCAGAATTAGAGGGTTAAAAAAGAAGAAGACAGAGAGATCAAGAGAGAAACAACCAAGAGAGAGACAAAGAGAAAGCTATTATTCCATCATCAATCATAATCTGCATTATAATAGGGATTAGACCCTTAATTATAGACTGATTGACTTATTGACCAAGCTAAGGCTAAACTAACTAACTAACATATTTCCTGACAACCCCTAACTAACTTTTAACTTTTTATTATGTTTACATATCATTATGAGAAACCCTCAGCAGTTAAAGAGAAAAGAACTTCCTCTTAATTGCTCCTAAACTTTCAGCTCCTTGAATTAATCTCATTTTTTCCAAACAAATAAGTCATGAACACTTTCAGTATAATCTATTATTCATACTTGCCAGCAGCCAACTTTCCAAGCGTTTTAATTAAGAAATTCAGCATGCTCCATTTGTTACATTTATCAAATTTAGAAGATTAGCTTTCAACTATACAGCAACTCAACTCAACATATTTCACTCTTCAAATGAAGACCACTAGACCCTAAAAAACTATAGATTACCCAGACATGCAAAAACAGGTTTTTTGGGGGGGCCAAATGCAAAAAGAGAATATTAACCAATCATTCCAGCTCCAACTCAAAAGCTAGACTTCCGCTCTGACTTCTTTGGACAGTGGGAAAAAAGGGTAAATGGGACTAGTGGGAGAATCATCAAGTCAAATATGATATTTTTTTAAGGGTGCATTCTCAGGCTTAACAAATCAGTTCTTACTAGTAGTATGCTTTCAGGAGACCTGAAAAGTCAAGTCTGTCAAAATCAAATTGAGACTAAAACTACAAATCATAACTCCTTGCTCCAGAATTTGCAGGAGCCAAAAAACTGTCCCAAACAAAAAAACAACTACTAAGCCATGTTGATAAGAAAAATAAACCAGCATATTGTCTAAAATAAATAAGAAAATTCTGAATCAGGCTGAAAATTAATGCTTACCAACAGCAGGGGTGTAACAAGGAGACTGTAACAAAACTTCCGGAGCTCGATACCTGCATACACAAGCAGAAAATGAAAAGATGATAATGAGAACATAACTCCTTATAGCACATGCACTCACACACAGTTCACATAGAATGTTGACTTTACAAAAAAAAAAAAAAAACCTTTATGCAGAGAATATTTATTCACACTTGTGGAAAGCGAAAGACAAGAAAAGAGAGCATGATAGAACATGACTTACCACCGTGTGGAAACATATTGAGTATAAGGAGGCATTGATGATACTTCTCTAGCCAGTCCAAAATCAGCAATTTTAAGAACATCATTTGTCACCAGCACGTTTTCTTTAAAAGAAAGTAACTACCATGAGAACATGACTTATTTGACACTTCAAGTTCAAGTAGATAGGACAAGAAAATATAAATATGATGCCAACGAAAATTTCCTGTGGTGCAATATGTCTTACCCGGTTTCAAGTCCCGGTGAAAGAATCCTTTCTTGTGCATGTGACTAAGACCCAGCAGAACTTGTTTCATGAAGGAACGTATCTCTTCCTCTGAAAAGGGCTTTTGTCTGTCTTTTATTAATTGATAAAGATTACAATCCTGAAAAGAAGCTAAGTGTCAAAAGCTTGCAATAAATCAAAAATAGACACTCAAGGTGCTAGCAGGTCCTACGGTCCAAAAAGAAAACAGGACGTTCTTGAACTTTTTTGTTTTTTTCTTTTTTTTTTTTGGGGGAATCACCCAAGTGAAGCAAAGTGTGCACAGAATAACTATTTTAATCACTTAATTTGGGTACTCATGACATGAATTTCATATATTAATCAGAAAATATTTTAGATTTATAATTTACTTTTTAATTTCTAATGTCCTTAGAAATTTATTATCGTTTAATTTATCTCAGTCACTAATCAATAAAATTACACAAGAATTCATAATCTTCTGGTATATAAAGTACTAAGCTGTAATAATAGGACCAATATACCACCACTGCATTTACTGTCAAAGAGCAGAGCAGCACCATCTAGCATTCAACTTCCAGGCAGTTAGGACAGGCTTCGCTGATAGATGCACATTGGAATTGAAGCCCTAAGTCTTACTATTTTGGAGTATATTCATTTCCTCTTAAGTTTCAATCTTCCTCTTCTATGGTTATATACTTATATATCCTTCCATTATCAAAGTATGACTTAATTTATAATAAATAACTCTTTAATGTGATCTTTCAGTAATCATGATTTATATAAAAAACACTGAACATTTTAAGGCAAATTTTATGCACGCAAAATCACAAAAGAAATTTAAAATAAAGAAAAATGAATAATATAAGCTCCCTCACCATGTATTCGAATATGAAAAACAGTTCATTATTTTCCCTGATAACCTCTTTCAACTTTATGATATTTGGGTGATTCATTTTTTGAAGGGCCTGCAATAAAGTGCTATACACATGAGCAGACAAATAAAAATAATAAAATTTAAATATGACATCTAGTAATCACCCCTCATAACTGCTAAAATTTACTGTATCATATACCTTGACTTCTCTTAAATTTGCCAATTCTCCCCAGAAATAGAACTTTCTTTTCAACTTTTTTACAGCAACCTTGTCAAGAAAAACAGGAAAATAGCATCAAAAGATATTATAAAATGTAAAATCTGCAAGCACCAATGATTTTAAAGCTGTCTATATAAAGCACAATCTAAATATCAGCTATCTGCTTGACCCCAATGTATGTTTCAAGAGAGGGGAGTGGGGGCAACAAGAAAGTAAAATACAATATCCATGTTGGCCTTCATTACTAACTATATATGAAGTTACACCATCTCTGAGTTGATTCACCCACATAAAGCCCAATTATACATCTCACTTTTCAACAGACCATTGCATATACTTGATGTAAAGTCATGATAAAAAAAAAGGGGCGGCCCTACAAGGCTCCCATTAGGTTAGGTTTGGGGAGAGATAGATGTACGCAGCTTTACCCCCCAATCGGAGAGACTGTTTCCAGGATTTTAACTCGTGACCTCTAAGTCACATGGCAGCAACCTTACTGCTGCAGTGCACCAAGACTCACCCTCTAAAAATGGGTAACAATAAGGTGGCAAAAATGTTTACAACACAATGAAGGATGGTTCCAAACAAGAATAGTAAATGAACATATCAAGCATAAAATTGCAAGAATTGCTTTTTGCTCAAGTTGCTTACAATCTCGTATGTCCTTAGATCACGGGCCTTATATACATGACCGCAGGAACCATCTCCAAGCTCTCTCAAAATTTTGTACCTAGAAAGAAATAGCACATAAATATAAACCAGCTAGCAAAAATGAGACCCCCAACAATCGTACGAAAGTCGAGTGAAAAATCAACTAACCTTTCCATTTTCAGAATTGCAACACTATAAACAATAAGTCTTCAAAAAGACAGAAACAAACTCCATGGAAGGATGTCTACACTGTCATCACAGTGTTGGCAATCAGTTTGTAGATATGAGGTGGCATCAAAAGGTAACTCGAAGGATTTAATATCATGAACAATCCACTTTTCACTGCAGAAATGATTCAGAAGCAGCAATGAGTCTGTCAACATGTTGCAATTCTCAGAACTCCAGTTGACTAAGCATTATGTTTTGCATATCATAGGCAAATCCATTTCATAACTTCAAACAGTGCCCATCTACGAAAACAGGGAAATCGCTGCAGTAGAAAATGAAAGGTTAATATTTTGTAAAACTTTGATAATTAAATCCCTTGCAACATGAGGTGAAAAAATAAGTATATAATAGGAAATTGCAACAACAGAAATTCCACTGTCATGGCCAGCCATTGAAATGTTTTTTTCGAATATCCCACTGCGCAGGACTCAACTTTGACTTATGATCCCATCCATCCAGAACCCAGATAGAAACAAATCGATAACTATGATCAGTCGCATATTAGCGCATCATACACCTAACAATTTAATAAGCGAGCAAGGATTAAAATCAGACGACTCTGTCAAATCTACCCATGAAATTCAACTTTTCTTGGCCGACATATCATGTGCGAAAGTTTAAAAACAATCAAGATCAAAAATTTACTTCAGAGTGCAACGAAAAAAAAAAAATAGAATTCTGAAAATCAAGTAAATTGAGCAGAAGGAAAAAAAAAAAAAAAAGTTATCTTCAAAATATTCCGTACAAAGCCTTCCTTTTGAATACTAAGCAGTAAGCAATCAAATACTGACTAAATATGATTTTTTCCCCTATCAAAACGTCATGTCCAATCCAACCTTTTCCAAAAAAAAAAAAAAACTCAAGCCTATAAAACCTCCCACACTTTATACGATCACAGGACTATTGCCATGGCTGAACCATTTCCTGTTATCTCGGATTCTTGGAAACGATCACAGCAAAGTTCGAGTTGCATTTGAGTTAGTTCATCATCTGAGGATTAGATAAAACAGAAAACAACACAAGAAATTCTAAATTGGCGAAACTAAGCCGAGAAAAAGAATTTGAAAGAATCAGAACTCACCAGTTATAATAAAAGGATAGAATCGAAGCAGAATCAATAGATATCCAAGCACAGATCAGCAATGTAATGAACTTCCTCGGTGAATAAAACAAGATAATGGATGATAGAGAGAGAGAGTAATCGTAGAGAGAGAAACCTTAGAGAGGTGAAATTTGGATTTCTGAAGAAGCCATGAGAGAGGGGATTCCATAGAAGAAACGAAGGAGAAGAAACCAAAGAAATATTAAAAAGGGCGTTAGAATATTAAAATATTTCGGAAAATATTCTAACGATTTTTATTTAAATATATTTTATTCCTTCACAAATTTAAAAATAGAAATTGCTTGGCTGTGGTGGGGAAGCGAGGGTGGTCCCCACATTGATATGAAATTAATATTTTATTTTAGCAAGCCATAAAAAATTAATTTCTTTGAATGACGACGTTGCCCTCCAACTACTTTTGTATTTACTGAAATTTTATGTCAAGTAGACAAATATGCCACTGCATAGAGCAGTAGAAAGACAATACAGCCCTTCCACAGCAATCTTAGATGTCTATTTTGCCCCGGTTAAGATGGACAAGGGTACTCGTGGAATACTGAAACGA
Organism: Acacia pycnantha; assembly: GCA_025563575.1. Lineage (NCBI taxonomy): Eukaryota > Viridiplantae > Streptophyta > Magnoliopsida > Fabales > Fabaceae > Acacia > Acacia pycnantha. The sequence continues at coordinate 508,209 of JAMWYP010000155.1, forward strand.
GACGGGCGTATGGAAAGGAATACGTATGCCAAACAATAAGGGTCCCCGCGTTCCGTGAATTTCGAATGAGATCTCAATCATTTGAATTTTGATTGGTTTGAATTTATACTCTCTCCAATCTTAATTATAACATAATATTTGAAGGTTGATTTTAGTCTTAATTATAAGACAACATTCTAATTTTTATCAATTTCCTTTTAAAATATCTCTATTTTATTCTTTTAGGTGTATTTGGTTTTTAGTAAGTATATGTATATAGGTGCGTAATTCTTTTAGTTAGTGAAACTTATATATATATATATATATATATATATATATATAGACACAGTTTCTATGCATGTATATATGTGTGTGTCTACCGACAAATATATATAGACACACAACGTGTACATATATGTATATATGTGTGTGTCTGTGGATATATGTATGTATATAAGTGCGTATCTACACACAAATATATATAAACATACACACGCGTTTATGCGTATACATATATGTATATGGGTGCGTACATATAAACACACACACATATATACATATACATTTTTGTGTGTGCTGCACGCGCGCATATATATGTGTAGATATATATACACACATATATATCTATATGTATACATATATATACGCACATATATGTATATATAGTAAGACCATTATTTCAATCAGGTAGCGTGTGGAAAGGAAAATTCTAAATCGGAGAGGTATGTGGCAAAAGTTGTTGATTCACTTTTACTTATGTCATTTTAAATTTATATAAGGGTATTTTAGAAAAATGAGTAAAATTAACTAATTTAACTTATTTCCTTAATCTCCTCAGGTTAAATATGTCCTATAATTAGGACCTGAGGAGTAATTTATAATTTGTGATTTTTTTAAATGATAAATTCTTTTTTTTAATGAGAAGGGGTTAAGATATAAATATGTTTAGTAAGTTTTCGTTGAGAATTAATATTGCCCTAAAAGTTTTTTCAGTTTCAAAATGCAGCAATGTTGCCTTATTCCGTTAAAAACTAATATTGACCATTAACTTTTTAACGGAAATGAGTAATATTGCTCAATTCTAACATTTTCGAGGCAATATTGAACTTAAAAAGACTTTCAGTGTAACATTGTTATGCATATAATGAAATCAAAATTTATTTAAAATATAAAAATCAAATCAAATTAAATCTCAACTGTTCAAAATTAATCTAATGGTTAAGATGAGTGATTAACACATTTTTTCCTCATCAAAGTGATGAGCATAAAATGAGCTCCCAATAATAAGCCAGAGAGTGACTATATAGTCCCATGTAAACCATTTAATGATTAAAAGGTCTCACAACAAACAAGCAGTAGCGTAAAATGGTAAAATCCTGACACAAGAAATAACAAGACATATTGATAATTCAATGAATATTTTAGTGATTAAATTACTTAATAATTATTAATTTGGTCCTAAACATAAAAACTCCATACATTTTGCCTCGTAAATTTATAATTTTGGGTTAATATCATTATTAATCTTCGATTTTGATCTAATTTTAGTTTTGGTTTGTGTAGTTTTAAATAATTAGTTTTAGTCCCATAGTTTTATAAAAAAACCTAGTATAAGTTGAAGTATAGGCAACAATATCAAAACTCATTACCCTCTACTCTTTAAGAGTACAAGGACACGTGGTTTAACTTACACTAAATTCTTATAAAACTATGGGGTCAAAACCAACAATTTAAAATTATATGGACTAAAATCAAAATTTAATTAAATTATAAAGATCAATGGTACTAACCCTATAATCTTTTTTCCTAGTTAACCTTATTGATTGAATATGTTAAAGCATGTTTTTATTTACGTAACGGGAGCGTTTGGTTTAGCTTAAAAGAAGTGTTTTTATGTTTTCGAGACATGACTCTTCTCATATATTTACCAAGCACCCATACATCATAAAATATTAAGCTAATCCAAACAATCACAAGTAAGTGTGAATGTAGAAAATACTTTTTAAAGAACTATCCATAATTAGACCCGGCAATATTTAAATATGACATAGTCAAATAGCCATCACTACAAGAAAATAATAAAATAACGTGGAATTTGTGACGGCATTTTTTCCGTCACAAATTTTGGACTATTTGCGACAGAATTTAACAATCCGTCGCAAATGAGTACACTTTGCGATGGATTAATACATCCGTCACAAGTTTTGTGATGAATTGACTTATCCGTTGCAAATTTTTTGCGACGGATGTATTAATCCATAACAAATTTGCGACGGCAACTCTTGTTCGTCGCAAACTGGCAGAGAAAATTCCGCCGGGTTGCGACGGACATTTTAGTCCATCGCAAACTTGCGACGGACTTGCCCGATCCGCAAACTCCAAGATTTGCGACAGATTTAAAATCCGTCGCAAATCTTGCCCCTTAACTCCCCCTTTCTTCCATTTCACATTTTCATTCGAATTTCAGTCCTCCACAAACCTCTGGACCTCCTCTTCGTCGCTGCCCCTCCAGCCATCCTCTTTCTCCTCAGTTTTCTACCCCTCTGCCTTCTCATTGCGTCCTTCATTCATTTTTGGTGAGTTCTTCTTTCGGTGCGGTCGTCTCCTCCTCCCTTGGTCTGGTTAGTTCCTCCACTTCCCTTTCTGGTCGCCAGCTCCCCTTCCATTTCCGGTAAGCTCCCTCTCTTCTCTCTTATTTTTCCATTTTCGGTTTCTCAAGACCCCAAACACTAGAATAATAAAGGGCATGTTTTATTCATCTTGAATTATAGGAGTTTATTCTTAGTTTGACTAGGTAATATAATGTGACGATACATAAGTGTTTACATGTTGAATTAGTAAAATTATCTTGATGGAAATTCTAAAAGCTAATGTTGGATGTTTTATTGTTTTTGATGATAATGAGTATTCCATTGGTGAATATTAAATCATTTATGTTGGATGTTTTGATTAGATGTGATTAGTGAAAATATTAATTGGCTTGCATTGTTTTTTTATGGTTAATTTTGTGTAATGAAAAAATTGTGTGCGAAAATTCTAATGTAATTAGAATAGGAGGAGAAAGTGGTGTGAGATTATGATGATTATAATTTGATTACATTTCTTTTTTAAAATTTATGAAATATTGTAATGTAAGTTCCAAATTGTTTGCTGTCTCATTTGATAAGGCAAAATTGTATTTGAAAGTTAATTACAATTTTGATTGTTTTTTAATATATATATTGATTGTTTTTATCTTTTTTTTTTATTCTATGCAATTTATAATTACACTCACAAACATATATATTGAAGCTAAAGGATGGATAATTTGAAAAAACAAATTATAAATATTTTTTTCATTAAAGGGTAATTTATAAAAATAAAAGATAAAGTGGATTTTGTATATTTTCTAAACTTGATTAAGTGTTATATATATTATTGTCTTATATACTATTAATTAGTTTGATTTCAACATTTTTGTATTTGCTTTTTTATGGTAAAGTTTCTAAAATAATCACATGGAATTTGCCCCACATATGCTAGAAAGTCCTTATAATGCTACTGTTTAGACTATTCTTTAGTATATATTCTTCGCAATATTATTATTTATATTTTGTTTTCTCTATATAAACTCTTTATGATTGTTATTATATATTTTTATGATATATAGGTTTTTTTTTTATATTTTTTAATAAAATAAATTTTGTGACGGAAAATCAAATTCCGTCGCAAATCTCGAAACAAATATCGACATTTGTGATGGAAATAGTTTTCCGTCGCAAATTTCGGGATTTGCGACGAAAATTTCAGTTTCTATTGCAATTGCGACGGTGGTTTTTGTGATGGACTAAAATATGTCGCAAACGAATTTTGCGATGGAAAATGCCTGTTTTGCGACGGAATTTTTCCGTCGCAAAACATGATCTTTTTTGTAGTACATTTAAAAGAAGAATCACATTTTTCTAATGGAGAGCCCTTTACAATGTAATTTACATATTTAAAAGTTTAATATCTCTATCATGAAGTGCATAACTCGATTAGTATTTGGTAAGCATGTGTTAATCTCATGAAAATTTGGTACCCAATATATTTAAAAAATCTGTAAGAAATCATGTCATTCACATTTCAAACAAGTTGTAAATAATATACATATTAATATATCACTACATTGGTATAACTCTATCATAAAGTGCATAACTCTATTGGTTTTTGGTAAGCATGTGTTAGTTTCATGAAAATTTGGTAATCAGTATATTTAAAAAATCTGTAAGAAGTCATGTCATTCACATTTCAAACAAGTTGTAAATAATATACATATTAATATATTACTACCTCACATCCATAATATAAGATCTAGTTTATAGATTAATTTAAATTGCAATCAATATATTTAAAAATCTGTAAGAAGTCATGTCATTCACATTTTAAACAAGTTGTAAATAATATACATATTAATATATTACTACCTCACATCCATAATATAAGATCTAGTTTATAGATTAATTTAAATTGCAAATTAGATCTTATATTAAAGATATCAGAAGTACTTGTTTGGTTAGGTGGTGAGAGCTCAGATATGCCCGATTGAACCCAAAAAAAGTACTTAGAAATTTCGTTTGTCTTTTTTGGTAATTTTAAAAAAATCCTTTGAATCATGATTTCACCCTACATTCGCAAGTTGAGCATAAGTGCAATGAGGTTGCTTATAGGATTGGAAAATCCTGGTGAAACTTCCACAACAAAAATTTCTCCTACTAATCCCTTCTCCAAAATTCTATCCAAATATTCTTTGCATATATCTTACATATTATTTCTCAAATAAAGTAGTTCAAATAATATTATTTTAAATATTGTTTTGACCAGTACTTAATTAGCTATTATATTTATCAATTAATTTTCTATTCAAATATTAAATCCTGTGATAATGATAGATCATGTAGTATGCTCTCTGAAATATACTCCAACATGTACAATTTTTATTTTGGTTGTATATGCACCTTGTCATGAAGTTTTATGTCATTTTTACTTTCAGTTTCATTTATTTCCTTCGTTGAATACAACTTTATAAAATTCATACCTTTCTTGGTAGCTATACATTCATAAGTGCTTTTGTTATGAACTCATATATGAGGCCCATCGACTATGCGGCCCAGCAATAACAATTTATGACATAATCCCTTCATAATCAGGTAAAACGCTAATTGACCTATAATCAAGGCTATAATCTCTAAAAGTACAGGTAGTGGAGCAGACACTCGGGCCTGGAGGCGCACAGATCCCAAGGGCCGAAACCCTAGAGGTAATCTCTATAAATAAGATGCTAACTTTAAAGGTGCACACCTTTGATTTACACTATTTACTATACTGTTACACTGAGCACATACCCCACCCCATTTTGGCTAAACGCCATACCTGTGTAGCTCAGTGATCCACAGATTATTCTTGAGAGTCTTCCTTATAGACGTCTTAAGATCACTCATCCTCTTTTTGATATTTGCTTATAGATATCTTGGAGAGAGTCACCGATCTAATATAAACTTCCTAGTCTATTGAGGCTAGACATTTGTGTTTTATAATAGAACAACTTTAAATCAATGAAATCTAAACATAATCACAATTCTTAAAGTTACTTATGAAAAAAAAAAACATCTAAATAAAAACCACGATTGACCGACGATACTTTTAACCAATGTCACTTATACAAATTACAATCACGATTGTCACCGCTAATCCAAACGGAAACTAAAACTTGTGGACTCATGCTTAAGTGGTTAAAAGTTAAAACCCTTTTTATTAGGACCAATGCCTATTGGTAAAATGTTTTTTTTTTTTTGGCCAAAGATGAAGGAAAAAGAAATTTGAATCCTTTTAGGGGATGTTTGGTATGAAGCCAGGGGAAATTTTTTTAAAAAAATTTGAATTTAAAAAAAATGCAGAAGTAGGGATATAAAAAAAAAAATCATCTCATAAAAAATTTACACTTCCCTCTCCTTCTAATAATTCATACCAAAAAAGGCCTTAAACAATAAGGTAAAGTGAGATACTTTTTCTCCAACCGTTTGGTATAAGAGATTTAGAAGAAAAAGGAAGAAGTGAAAATTTTTATTATTTCGATTTAAAAAATTTGAAGAAGTAAGTTTTTAATTAATTTTTCTAACTCTTTTATTTTGCATCTTACCTCGTGTATATGCATTATACTGATAATAAAAAAATTGAAGGTTCATGCATGTTTGGCATTTCTTTAGGATAAATTATTTTTTTAAAAGTGATTTATAAAATAAATTGATTTTAATAAAATAAAAGTTTTGAATAATTGTTATTAAAATCACTTTTTTTTTGGTGCAAACTAACATAAAGGACATTAACTAATGTGATAATTACATATAAAGGATAAAATTTCATTTTAAAGATTTTCAACTTGAAATTTCATAATAACTAATGAAATTTTTTAAAATTGTCTGAAGATTTTCCATTTGCTCTAATTTTGCATAGGACATTGGGAATCTTCGTACGCCAGAAAATGGAAGATCGTAGTTAGGGGTGGAAATGGGTTAGGGGTCTGTGACCTGGCCTGTTAAAAGTCTGGTCAGGCTTGGCTTGTCAGGTTAAAAGGCCAGGTCAATGCCTGTTTAAAGGCCTGTCAGGCCAGACTTAGGCCTCCAAATAGGCCTGTTAGGCCGGCCTATTAAGAATAATTTTTTTTTATTATAAAAAACATTAATTAATATCCCTCCAACCTGTTTACATTAGGCCTGTTTTCGACCTGTTTACATTAGTCTTGTTGTCGGTCTGTATACTGTAGGCCTGTTTCCGGCCTGTTTACATTAGGCCTTGTTGTCACCGTATACCGTAGGCTTGTTTCACTGTTTACATTAGCCCTGTTGTTTGCATTTGGCTGTTTCCGGTCTGTTTGCATTTGGCCTGTTCTCGGCCTGTAAAAAATACAGGCCTCTTAATAGGCCAAGCTCAAGCCAAAATTTTAGCCTGTAACAGGTCACAGACCAGACTCAGGCCACTTCCTTGCATAACAGGCATGACCTATTAAGGGTGAGGCCTGACCTGTTTCCACCCCTAATCGCAGTGTAGTAATGTGTTGGTAAATATCTTCAACTGTTCTATTTGAGCAGTGATTTATTTTCTATCTGACTTTTTTAAAAGCTTGATAGGAAAAAAGTCAGATTATAAATATGATTTGTGTTTAGATTTATGGTGGTAGAAGTGGCGGAGCCCACGTAAAAAAGCTGAGTGCTTTTTGAAAAAATCTACCCCATAAAGCTTTTTCCTTAACCAACTTTTAAAAGTTTTTTTTTAAAAAAAAAAAACCTAATAAACTTAAAGCTTAACCAAAACACTCTACTAGTTTTTTTTACTGTTACTTTTTTTTTGGCTTTAAACTACTTAAAGCTCTCTCCAAATAGGCCCTTAACATGTTCAAGTCCTCTGCTGTTATGAATGTTAAACCAACAACTTCCTTGAATCTTTTGCAGTTTGGAGATGTTGCAGGGCATGTTGAAATGTTCTGCGACCGGAAAGTAGAGAAGACGAAAAATGGGAAGGAAAGAGAAATGGAAGGATAAAAAGGAGCCATTTTCGGTTCGGCATTTATGACACCCATAATGATGACACAAAGATCGAAAAAATGGGAGAATTGGCTTTTTCAGTTTTCCAAAACCGTGGTTTGGCATCAAAAAGTGCTTCTGCAATTTTGTCAGCTGTTTGGCTACTTTTTATAAAATTATGGTTTTAAAACATAAAAATGCTTTTGTAAGACTACCCCACCAGAGACTAAACGAGTTTATACCAAATTGACTTTTTTTTTTTTTATTTGAGAAAAAACCTGCCTAAGCATAAATCATATTATGTTAATTTATTTCTACCTCAACTGCAGTTTACAAAATGTTACTTAAAATAAAAATCACTTTTACAAACAATAATCCAATTAAGTCCCTCGTATCCAAACTTGGAATAGAAAGAAATAAAAAAGGGATTTCATAAAATTTTTATTTTGGAAAAATTGAATTCTTTTTTTAAGCAATTAGAAAGTAAAGTATTTCTTGAGAAGGTAAAAGATAAAATCCCTCCAAACTAGATTTTTACATACAAAAGGAGTATGACTGGAACCCCTTTATAAGAGCCCCCACCATTCATTCATGTTAATCTAATTTAGTAGGAAATTTAAATTCTAATCTAAATACGTCGCAATCACTAGCAAATATATAGTATATTTAGATAAATATAGAGGCAAAATGTATGAAGAATATGAACAGGGAAAGTGAAAAAGGTTTCAAATTAGTCAGCATGAATATACAGGAACACAAGATTCACTGTACTCCTCCCATTCTTAATGTAGAAACTATTTAAATCAAGAAAGTTATATAATTTAGTAAATTATAACAAACATTATATGTTTTTTCTAAAACATACTAAACATATTCCTTGATCCACCCCCCCTCTCTTATTTGAGGAAGTATGAATAAGGTTAATTTAGAAAAAACTGCTAAATATGGCAAATTGATCTTACGTATAAAATCAAGAACAATTTCATAATTACATTATGGGAAAAACACTTCTCATGTTGTAGAAGAAGTATTTTCTCATGTCACACACACACATGAAATGGTGGAACCCACACAGGTCCCACCATTTCATGTGTGTGTAGGAATCTTCTTCTTCTCATGCAACATGAGAAGTTTAAACCATTTATATTATATATTAAGGATGAGAGGAGTATCTCATTTTATACTCCCTTAATCCTTTTTATAAAAAAAAATAAAAAAAACCAAGATCATATGGTTCAAAATGTTAATTAAAAGCAATAACTTTGAACTTTTGTATCTTTATTTCCAATTATACCATGTTTAGAAAGATCGTGCATGACAGATAATGAGTGAAAATTTATTGAAAGAGATAATGAGTGGCATATATTTAATGAGGATGAAAATGGAAAAATTAGTTTAAAATTTCAGACAAAGAGGATTTACTCCTTATATCAAATATCATCTATATGACGGAGAATGTTTCTTATAAAAAGATTAGAGGGAGTATGGAGTATCTATAATTTTTTCTTACGATTTTATGTTTGTAAATTTAATAAGCACATGAATGATAAATTTGGAAACTAGTGATATGTTTGAAAAATATCATAGATAACTTAAGTTATTTGAAAGCACGATTAATCGCGTATATTTGATGCTCCATATCTAACGGTTTTCATGAAACCGTTAAATATAAAGAGACAAAATTATAAGAAAGAAATATATAACGATTAGTTAAAACAAACATTAAGTATATCATACAATGTTTGATGGTTTTATATGACCACCATGATATATACCTTTTTTTTGGGGGAGGCACCATTTACTTGATTCTTGTATGTCAAAAATCGTTAAATATATGTTATCAATATATGATGGTTGTTTATTAAAACACCATTAAACTTATATATATGGCGGTTTTTCAAAATAAACCGTCAAATATAGATATTTAAAATCCATTTTTGAACCTTATTCTCGCGATTTCAAAATTTCCACATTTTCTTGGCGTGCTCAAAGAACACCTTCAACCACTCTTTTTCGGCATCCCCATCGTTATTTCCCTCTCTATTGTTGCTGAAATCATGATTCTTCGTGTTCCCTCGTCTGTGATTGCCTGTGAAGGCATTCATAGCTTGTTCTGGGTTCTTCGAATGAAGCTCTAAAAGCTTCCCGTCGATTCACATAAAGGTGATTTTTTTTTTCTTTTCCCTTGACTAGAGTTGATGATTCGAACTTGATGCTACATTTATTTATGTGTTATTGTTGATCTGGGTTATGGGTTTAGTCCGAAGCTCTGAAATTTAAACTTCTAAGTGAAGGATTCGATTGTTTGTTGCGATAACGTGTCAGGGGAGGGTGGAATAGAGGCTAGCAAACTTGTTTTATGGTTTGCATGTTGGAGATGCTAAGTAAAGATGGCTGAACGAATCCTAAACCCCTGTTTTATGACTGTTGTTTATGTGTGTATGTGCTGAAGAGTTAATGGCATGATGAGATAAATTTTTTAGGCACTAAATGATTTATGACTTCTGTTTGTTTTGTCCGAATTGTTAACCACTGTTTTAGATGGCTAAAATTGTGTTTAGGATTATTAGAATGATTATCTAAATGCTAAATTGAAAGCAAGAAAATTCTGGATTTGAAAGAGAAAGAAACTGTTTGAAGTGTTTAAAGAGAAATGCAACAATTGCTTGTGAAAAGTTATGTTTATGATATGCTTTGAGATGCTTTAGAGTAGGGATTAATATAATTTAAGAATTGTTTAATAATCTGAAACAATTCTACAGAAAGTAAAAGGTGTAGTTTAAAATGTTGAAGAGTGTTGGTTAAAGGAATGGGAATTGTGTTGCTTGATGAACTAAATAATGGCAGCATTAAAAACTAATTATAAGTTGTTGTCTTGGGTATTTCTAAATGCTAAGAAAGTGATATAAGGTATTAGAGTAATCTTAGGAATACCCAAATGATCAACGAACAGGTTTAAACTGGTTGGTGATTGTTGTATTTAAACGTCTAGAAACTACATTGGATGCTTAAACCATTGTTAGGAACTGATTGAGTATTTGGATTGTTACAGGTTAATATGTCGGCATCTAATATCGATAGTGGCTCAAATACCGAGAGACCTAACCCCTTTGCCCGGCACCCAAGCCGCCCCCTTTAGTGCACAGAATGATGATGCACAACTTCTAGCACAAGAAGAAAGAGCATTGAGAAAGGGTCTTGTTATGATGAAGGAGGTCCAAAAAGTAAAGAGAGAGGGGAGAAAACTTAATGTGAGATGGAGTAAGAATTATCAAGTTGTGATATCTGACAAGTTCATTAGTTACCTCAGGTATGTGGCAAAAAAAGCAATGTGCCTATCACTTTGAATAATTGGAAGAAGGCAACTGAGTCAATAAGGAAGGCTATTTGGAATGAAATGGCGGTAAGATATGATGCTACATAGTTAATAATATCTTGTTAAACGATATAAATAACACTAACAATGATTTGTATGTTTTGAAGTCTGGATTCCACATAGATGAGAAAAAGAAGGATTATGTGTTCGGGAGGGTTGGTAGGGTATTGCGCTTGTTATGATCATTTGTGACAAAGAAATATTTGTTTGACCTCGAAGCTATAAATGAGTTGGTGGTTTCGACGCTGCTAATTAAAGGAAGTTGTTAAACAGCCCGAATGAGATGCTTTTGTATGGTCATGATGCTCTAGAGCATTCCTGGTAAATTAAATTTAAAGGAATAAAAAGTCAATTGTACTTCTGTATTAATGCATAACTCTCTGACATCTTTGTTATTTCTTTTTGTAAGATTAAGCGCAAAAATTGTGAAAGGGTGAAGAACAACGAATACCCTTACTATGGAGGCCGCACAGGGTATGTGAGAGCAACAGTTGATAGAGAAGTAGGGGTTAGAATCGGATGTCACTATCAACCGTGGAGTGTTGTGAGTTGCTGCGAGGCAAAACAAAGAGGGCAACATTAACAATCCTCACATGCTGGAGATTGTCTCAAGAATGGTAAGTACTGATGATTTTGATTCAATTATAATTGAATTTTTTAATATAAAAAGGTATTTGACCTTTCATGTTGCTAAATTAGAGTGAGGTGAGCTTCTTGGGGACGAGGATGTCTTGGAAAAGGTGCTGGGTCCTAACCACTATGGTCTTTTGAGGAGTGTCAGCTATGGAGCCGATGAAAAAGAATACTTTGAGAAGCAGAAGAGGCGGACAAGGGTGTTTGATAAGAAGCTTCAACAGTATATGGAGATGACCGAGATGCTAAAGCAATAGGTTGAAGCATAACAAGCTATTATTGATCAATTCATGAGCCGGGACCCAACAGGGAATGACTCACACCCCAAGTGCCAATTATAACTACACATTTCCCTCTCAGACTCTACCTAAGGTAGTATGAATCATGCCTAAAGCCTCCGCTTTATTTATTTTTGGTTTATATTAATTATATTTTCTCTTTGTTTAGTAACATTTTGATTTTTATGTCAAAAAAATTTATAAATAAAGATATTATAATTGTCAATATCAAAAAAGTTATGGATCACAAAAAAGTTATATATTTAAAGGAATAAAGTATCAATATTATTTTATAAAAGACCCAAAAGTCATTCTCTTTTAAATTTACAAATAAATTCCATGTTTAAGGGCAATTTTATTTATACATAAAAGGGAAAAGGTAAAAAAAGAAGAAGAAGTCAAGAGTCAAAATCAGACAACTTTGATGGCAGTGTTTTGAAATTAGACAATAAACAGTTATTAGTAAACCTAATTATTCAAGAGTCAATGATAATGAAAACTATAAATATAGCTGTTAACAAAATAATCTATCAGTTACATTTAAAAACTAAAGTTTGTATAAAAAAAAAAACAAACTAATAATATTCACAAGAGATTTGAGCTAATATCAATTTGTTTGCATAAATATATAAATATTAAAACATAATAACTCTTTAGGCAAGAAAAGAAAAATACTTATAAGTTATAAACTCATGTCTTTCTCTCTGTTTTTTTCCTCTTGTTTAAAGTTTCCTCTCCCCTCAAGAAATAAATTACTCGGCGAACAAAAGCCATTTAACCTTTCTCAAAACAACTATTCTAGGTTGAGTTTTGGAGATTTGGATAAAAATATATAATCCCACCGTTCATCTGACAAATCTTTCATGAACTACCAATGTAGTGTGTCAAACATTATAAACTTTTTTTCACAAACAAAAGTATATATAAAATTTTGAAAAGGGTTAAGTAGTAAATCCGTTCTGGAAGTATAAGCTTAAAAGCAGTTGCCCTGAAAGTTTTTCTTGTCTTAATGTTGCACTGAAAGTATTAAAATGTAGCAATGTTGTCCTATTCCGTTAAAAAACTAACTTTGACTGTAAAAAATTAACATTGACCGTTAACTTTTTAACGAAAATGGGTAACATTTCTACGTTTTGAAACTTTCAGGGTAACACTGAGACAAAAAAAACTTATAAGATAACATTGCTTCTCAGTGAAAACTTTCAGAATAAATTTGCTATTCAAATGGTGCAAAAATGTTATGATCGTTAAGTCAACTAAAATTAACCACTTAGAAAATATGTCAGTTATGAAAATGGTACAAAAATATTAATAAACATAAAAATTCCAAAATGATACAAAAAAGTCATCATCAGTTAAAGGCTATACTTACAATTCTCATAAATTGAGTGGTATGAAAAAAGTCATAAATCAATTATAGGTGTATGCCAGGTTGTCAGCATTGTGATGAACTATTGGTGTAAAAAAATGAAAGCAATAAAAAAAGACTATTGTTTGGAGAGAGAGAGGGAGATTAAATTCTTCAATAATGGAGAGAGAAGTATATTCAAATGCCAAAGCGTTGCTTTTTCTTTATTATGCGAATATCCAACCTTTCTTTTTCTCATTTTTGAGAATTGGAATCCTCCTTTTGCCTAATTGTGTCTCTTTTTTTTTTTTCTTTTAAATGTAGTGAAGCCCATTAATGTCTTTACGTTTCAATCTCTCTAAAAAAAATCTTTAGCAAGCAATTTTCACAATCGCATATTAACTTATTAAGTAATAACATTATAAACAAAATTTTTGTTGGAAATTTTAATATTTAAAATTAAGAGACATATTTTATGCTAAGAACTAAATTAAATATTCAAATTAGAAGTAAGTATCTACAATTCCAATTTTTTATCACATAAAAAAGGGACAAACATAAAAGCTAACATAATTTTGAAAAAACAAAGTCTAGCGAAAGATATTTTTTTAAAAAAACAATATTGATCTAAAAAAACTTTCGAATACTCACAACTCTTGAAAAAAAATCTTTTAATTTTAAATATACCACAAAAAACCTGACCATAAATAAAAGATTAAGTGAGCACATACTACTAATGACCTTGTAGTTTAGTAGCATAAAAAATCCCTTATAAGTTAGAGGTCTCGGGTTCAATCCTACGTATAATCTCATGCCGTTATTATATCAATAACTAGGGCTAAATGCCCCTACTAAGTATAACACCTTTGCGTATTAATCTATGCCCCTTTTGGTCCCCAACATTAATCACTTTTAGAAGAATTTTTTGGTTTATAATATAAATCACTTAAAAAGTAATTAATAATTAGCTATCAAATTTGTTCATGTAGTTAATACTTAAACGTAGCCTATATTTTTTCCCCTTTAAAAATTCATTTAATATGGGTAAATTCAATGCATTAGCGGTCATTTCTTGATTATGATGAATTAGTTAAAGTCACTTATATGTGGGTTTTGGTTCTCTCACAATCTTTTGTCTCATTTTCTTTTCAAAATCTCATCTCCACTTTCAAATTAAAAAAAAAAAGATGGTTCATATTTCATATTTTATAAAATATTACTTTAAACATAAATAAATAAATTTAAACAATTAAAATATGATTTACACAATTCATACATGCAATACAAGTAAGATTTTTTAAAAATAAATTATAAAATATTATAGTAATAGTTTTAGGAAATATTAAATATGAACTATTCACTTTTTAATATGAGAGTGGGGATAAGATTATGATAAGAAAAAAAAGAGAGGAGAAAAATGATTCTGAAAGTATTTACTTCCAACTTTATTTTGAGTATTATATAAAGATCTTTTAAGAGGATTCAGACGAAAATTATTTATTTCAATTAAATAAAATAAACCTCATAAAAAATTTTTTTAAAATTCTTTTGAGCCCTTGGATCAAGATTTTGACGGCCAAGATTTATAGATAATGAGGGATGGGGAGAGAGTTACTATGGAGAGAAACCGAACCCTTGTCTCCTATACGTGGACAAGAGTAATCCCGCTACTCATCATATCATATCCTCTAAAATTGTTATTCATTCGAATATTAAATTTCATATTTTTTGTGCAATTTAATTTCATCGTTTATTAAAGTATTACTGTATAATATGTTGTATTTCTTGTGTTGCATACTTGCATCAAGAAAAGTGCTTCATATTTTTTATGTTTTACAAAAACCAAGTTATCGTAATTCCATTTTGAGGGAATAAAATAATGCAATACTCAATAATTGCGGTTAATTTAAGGAACAATTTCAGTCAATGGAAGTGAAAGTTGAGGTTGCTGGAGCTTTTGGTGTTCAAGCTTTTAAGCTAGTTTAAGGGGCGGTGTGTTTTGGTAGTCATGGTAGGAATAGAGAGAAATTAATTGAGGGTGAGGAAAATTGCAGAAAATAGAAAAAGGTTAGATTAGTAATTGTACATTTAGATTTAATTACAGCCAAATCTAAATGGGAGAGTGATGGTGGTGAAGATGGAATTGTCAAAACGGGGAGAGGAAATTATAAAAACCTGGAGAGAGAATTGTTAAAACATGGAGATGAAGTTGTCAAAACCTGGAGAGAGAATTGTTAAAACATGGAGATGAAGTTGTCAAAACCTGGAGATGAAGTTGTTAAAATGTGGAGATAGAGTTGTCAAAACTTGAAGTTGTCAAAACGTGGAGATTGAGTTATTAAAACGTGAAAATGGAGTTGTTAAAACGTGGAGATGAAATTATCAAAACCTGGAGAATGACTTGTCAAAACGTGAAGATGGACTTGTCAAAATGTGGAGATGGACTTGTCAGAAACTGAACCTGGACTTGTCAAAACTTAGACATGAACTTTTCAATGAATGGACATGGACTTGTCAAAAACTGGACAAGGAGAATATGGAGAGGGGTTGCTATTTCTAAACAACTACAAATTTAAGCCCATATCACTGAAAGCACACACTTGCTCAAGCACTTGCATATATAGCCTCTCCCCATCAAGCTCACTTCAGTCAAGAATCAGATATGCAAATGGATGCCCTTGCACTTGTCAGTGCATTTTCCTACACTTGTCAATCACATGTGATACAAAATGTGATAATCACCAACATATACTTTCATTTTGATAAACTTAGTTTAGTACACAAGAATTTGAGTCTGGAAAACTTCATTAACCACTAAAATCATGTGAATACAACAATGTCATTAAGTTGATTAACAATTAAGTTACAAAATACACAAGTCTATTTCTTCATCTCTCTTTCTTCCTAGTTACAATCAATTCTTGGAGTTCTTGCATGGAGTACTTAGGCCACATAGTATTCTGAATTGATTGTATATAACATCATGCCCGTCTATAATATTTTGAATTACATAATATGATTAGTTGCATATATTCATAATATAACTACTCCTAGGTCTCTTTCTTCTTCTTGCTTTGTTGATTTCTTGCTACAATGGACAACACCTTTTGCGCATGTGTTCGGATCCCTACACGCAACGGAATTAAAAACTTACGAATCCCATCGGAGGATCCATCAACGACGTTTAAATCAAGTTTAGAAAAGGAACCGTACCTATGCGAAGGGTTGAGCGTTTCGTTCAACTCGGCCTGGTGCGCATCTCGAACGTCGTGCGTCTTGATCGTCGTACGTCTCGAACGTGGTGCCATCTCGTTCGATCAAACAGTAGTTGACTTTGCGAGTCTCCTCCCTCTATCGGTATCCACACGAACAGCCTTCAATCACGAACGGAAGCGTGCTAGCGCCTTTGAACTATGCGTCTCTCTATTCTTTTCTCTCTCTAGGGTTTCTCGCAGCTTTTCTAATACGACTGACTCTCAGTACCGAAGGTTTTATTTTTCTAAACCTTATATGCATATTATATTCAAAATTAATCCTTATTAATTTTGAAATTTGAATTTGGATTAAAATAATATATTAATTAAATTTATCTTATAGATCTAATCTAATCTATTTATTTAATCCGAATTAAAATTTTTCTGATTTAATTTATCTCTATAAATTAAATCTGAGATACTATATCTCAATTTAAATTAAATCTGAGATATGATATCATTTATTCAAAAATTAAATCTGAGATAAATATTTCAATTTATTATAGTTATTTAATTTATCAAATAAATTAAATACTATATATAATAATATTATTATCTATAAATAATAATATTATTATTTTGAATTTATATATATATATATATATATATATATATATATATATTATCCTAGATTAAATACAATATTCACTAAATTTTAGACATATATAAGATTCAATGAATCTGGACACTTTTGCTCGTGTTGGGCTATTCTTGTGTGCGACCCTGCAGGCCCACATGAGATTGGTAGTGGGTCAATACTGTACCAGCGTTACTTTCTCGATTCTTGAGTAGTCTAACAATTGAAATGGAAAATCTTTTCCATCGTAGTATGACCATACATTTCTCAGACTCACTCATCGAGGGGCCCAGTATTATCTCTCTACAAATGTGAGGGACAAATTTCATCTTGACCATTCACATTCCTCTGCATGAAAACCATTGATCCCGATCATAGTCTTTATCATCACCTGGTCAAAGGTGACTTTTGACTAGGTCAAAGATCAACAACTCATCATGTAGGAATCCATGATGATCTCAGGTCAACGAGCGTTGTGACGCGGTTATACATAAGAAAAGCTTATGACTTAATCATGCAGTTTTCTCATAGTGGGTCGGTCCAGCACCTTGTACTCTTACAAGTGCCTATGACTTTGACTCGTATCTCCATACTCATCAAAGTCATACTGGTCTTATTTCATCTTCGCTGCGCAGATGACTGACCAGGGACATTTAGGATAATCTATAAGATATATCCAATGATCAGTTACCACTATAAACATGCAAATGAAATGATAACTAAAAGAGAATACTTTACATAACATAAACATCTAAAGTACGATGACTTGTCCCTAGGGCATAATTTCCAACACATGTATGTTCCTCTCAAATGTGACAAGCCACCATAAGCATTCAATCATCCAGTTTTTATTTTTCTTGCTTCTTCTTTTTTGACAGCCTTTTCCTTCTCCCTCTTGTATATCTGGAAAAAGACTTTAGCATTACTATGAAGACAAGACTCCAGGCTCAAACATAGTCATCATATGAGCAGGAGGGCTAAAACCTCCACCTACATCAAGAAATGGAAAATAACGAGACAAGATATAAGTATACACATGTTTTGAAATGGAAACTAAAAGGCTATCATTCAACAACATCAATTATGATTCCTGATAGACATTCTAGCGTTAAAAAGTAAGGAATCTAGAAAACCTCCACCTACATCAAGAAATCGTAACGGGCATGAAAAAAAAATTCATCATATACTATATCCTATCAAGTGCCGCCAGACCATGTATGCCTCTTAAAATTTTGAATATTTGTATATGACAACTTATATCTCTCAAAAACATAAAGCCCAATGCTAACACTTTTTTATTCAAACAAAATGGACGATGGCCACAGGCGACTCCAACACTCGGCCTTTCTTTCAACCAAACACAACATATTCCACTCTCAAGTCCATAAGAATTCCTTCTCAAGCAATTAATCAAAACCTTCATATGCATTATGTAAAATCAGTTTATAAGCTTCAACAAACTTAATTTAACTGAATTTCTCTTCTATACAAATTCCCAAACACCATGTGTGAAATCAAGTCATAAAACAATCATTATCATCATCTCACATTGCTAGCAAGTAACTTCAAGCATCCTTATTAATAGCAAAGCCACCCAACTCAAATCTCTTAACAACTCTTAACCAATAAACAAAACATCTTACTCCACTTTTTAACAACCATGAAACGCTCAAGCATCAAAGTAGTTTCACTTAGTCCCAATATTCCATTCAATACCAAAATTTAGCTTTAAATTATCCTTTCAAACATTTTATCAAACACTTAGTGTGCATTTTTTTTTAAAGTTCTAAATCAATTTTCCTCTAAATATTACAACCTCAAACTTCAAACATTAATGCTATAATTCAACTTTATTTAATCAAGAATCAAGATTACTTAATATTCAGCTCAAATCATAGATCAATTAGATTTCTCAATTCAAACATGATCGAAAAGAGAGGGTAATAAAACCATTCTACTATATAAGAAAATGGAACCATAGTAAAAACACCATTACTCAATATTAAAGAGGAGGAATGGTGGAGACCGAGCTTCGTCCTCCTCCGTGGTGTCCGTGTCTCTTATTCACTACTCATTGGCGATGACGGACGACTAAGGTGGTGCGACGGTCGGTCGGTAAAGGAAGGAGGTGATGGTGAAGAAAAATGGTGATCTCTGATCTCCGTTCTCAAGCTCCTCTCGCTCGTGGCATCTACTTCTACTCGGTTGCCTCTACTATGGTCTTTGTTATCTCGTTGGAATTGAACACACATGCGACGAGGACAGTTTGGGCTTCGGTGGGTTTAGGGTATTTTGGTGTCGGCCAGAGAGAACACAAGCGAGCGTCTGAGAAGACAGGAACTCGATTTGAATTTGGCTCCCTTTTTCTCACATTCACTAAGGGTGTTTAGGTCATTTCACAATTGCATTATATCCCACAAAAGTCCCAAGAGACTTGACAACAATTACGATATTTTCAGGGACTTTTTTGTAATTAATTTTGTATCTTGGAATCTGTATGTCATTTTCCCTTAATTTAATTAGTTGAGGTTGTTGCATTGTCATTACCATGTTAGTATGTTTTTCTTGAGAAAACCGTGTTTTTCAGTCCAAACAAAAAACTTTTTTTTTTTTTTTTTTTGTGTGGTGGAAACATTCCTCTTCTTTTCTTAATTGTTTAGTCATTATAGAGTTATCTTAGCCATGAAGAAAGTTTTTTTTTAAAAAAAAAAAAAAAAAGGGGAAAAAATCAAAGACGAGATAGAAACGGACCTTGTAAAGTCAAATTCAACCACTAACAAAGAGAAAAGCCATTTTTATGTGGCTTTGAATTGAAACACTATAATTTCACAAGTTGATAGTGTGGATTGTATTTAGCGTTGTTATTTCTATATTTTCATAAAGTTACTTGCTTAAATTATTTTCAATACTGATAAATATAAGCATGATTTTTTTTTTCCAATATAAAAATGATAAGTTAATATTAAAATGAAAATCAAGTTTGGAAATGTTATACATATATAATAAAATGTCCAATTATCATTAGAATTTTATTTTTTTAAAAAAACAAAAAATCATAATAAAAATAATGCAGATCAACCCACTTTTTTGTGGAGTTAGCTGGGCTGACTATAAGCCTAACCCATTTTTAATTGGGTTAAGGTGAGTTCAGCGCCTTAAGTATTTTCCGTGATACGTCCAATATCTTAAAATAATTTTTATATGTATAATATATACCCTTCAGTTTTTTTAGGTGCGACCAGTATCCTTAAGTATTTATTAGGTGTATCTAACACCATAAATTATTTTGTTGCGCAATTTTACCTTTAAAATATTTATTTTTTTTCAAAAGAAAATTTTCCCACAAAGTTTTTTTTTAAGGAGCAATTTAAACATGTCATTAACAGCCAAAAAGTCTTTTAAGTGAAGATCTATCCAGCACATAAAGTATTTTTCAATAGCAAATTTAGGGTGCTTAATGCACATAAAAAATACTTCAGAGTGTTGGACACACCACAAAATACTTTAGGGTGTTAGACACACTTAAAAAAATACTTTAGGGATCTGGATGCATTATAAATTACTTTAGGATACTGGACGCACATGAAAAAATACTTTAGGGTGCTGAACACACGTTAACCCTTTTTTATTTCCCATCTCTACTTGTATTGAGCCTTAAATATCTATTATTTTATACATTTTCCCATCTCTATTTGTTTTTCTTTTATTACCCCACTATTATACCACCGGTTAGTAACTAGTTTTTTTAAAAAATATTTTTATAAGTCACTTATTAATTTTCGAAGAGCATTAAATACCTTTTTTTTTACATATATTCCCATATTTACTAAAGATAGTGAGAGTAGAAATAATTAATATTACCTCATGTCTTTAGTACAAGATCTCATTTGTAATACATTAAGGACCAAAGATAATATGATATTGAGGTTTAATGTAGTTAGTAAGGATAATATCAAAAATCACTCAAATTTTAAAATTTAATACTCTTGGTTGTTTTAATTTAAAATCAATCAATTAGTTAGAAATGACTTATCACCAGGGGCGGAGGGAGCGGAGGGCTAGGGGTGGCCCCCGCCCCCCCTAAATTATAGAAAAGGATCCAAATTTTTAAAAAATTGCATTTCAGTCTAAAAAAAGTTTCAATGTTTTCACTTTAGTCCTTACTAAAAGTTTCATGGAGAGACTAAAATGAACATCTTAAAATGTTTATAGATCTTAGATGCAATTTCATGAATACCTAGATTTTATTCTATAATTTTCGCCCCCGGTAATTGCAATTCCTGGCTCTGCCCCTGCTTATCACAAAGACAAATACGAAGCATATGATATCCAATGTTCCTAGGTTAGATTTATACATTATTAGATTTAGAAAATGTTTGGATTAACTCAGAATTCATTTCACATTTTTACTTTATACGGCAAAAAAAGGAAAAAAAAAAACAGGAAAATATAATTTGAACTTCAAAATTTTGTTAACAACAATCATAATGAGATTAATAAGAATAATAAAATAATTGATAACTCATTTTGTTGGGAAATCACCTATTTAAGATTTTAAAATTCAAGTGGTATTTTTTTAGAATTTTCCCTAAAAAAAAATCATTTCTCCACAGCTAATCTAAATACACACGTAATATGACAACAGTCGTTCTATTATATAATTTCTTATTCACATTATGAGTCCGCAATGTTTTGTTTTATCATATCATTATTTTAAGTTTTGACCTCTCCTATCTTTTTTTTTTAATCTTGTTTACCTTTTGAATTTGAATTTTTTAAGTTTTCATTGAAAATCATATTTAAAGTATACTACCTCCAATCCTAAATATAAAATCCAGTTGACTTTTTTATAAATATCAAAGAAGCTAAATAAATTATTTTAAAGTATGAAAATTGTTAAGGAGCGATCAAAAAGTTCTCTGCTAGGGCACAGCTCGTGCCTGATTTCCTATACATCGTGAGCTCCGCCACCCACTGTGGCGGAGAAAATGAGTGCTCCCTTGGGTCGCACATTGCGAGAAGGGGATTGTGAGGTTATGATGGAGGATGAGCGAGAAACTTCAAGTCGGAGGAAGAGGAAAGTTAACGGAGAGGCGGAAGTATTCTCAGGAAGCGAATCGAGAAAAGTAAGGGAGGAGACCTGGATGAAGCCGGAAAGCAAGGATGCACCACTGAAGTCGTATCGGGAGTCTCTACTCCAGAACGTTAATTCAAAGGTATGTTGGTGGGAGTGGGTGAAGAACGATGAAGAAGATGTGATCGGGGATTATGGAGCGGGCACTGATTTTGATAGAGTGTTGAATCCGAGTGATGGAATTCGAGTAGATCTTTCTAATCCGCTATGTCCGAAATTTGAATTTGAGGAGAAAGAAAGAGAGAGGTTAATGAAACCATTTCGGAGGACCTTGATAGTCAAACTGATGGGGCGACAACTCTCCTATGGCTTTATGGTGAGGAAACTACGTATGCTCTGGGCGAGGAAAGGCGATATTGATGTCTTTGATCTGGAAAACGACTTCTTCCTTGTGAACTTCCAACAGCATGATGATTATATGGAAGCATTAGTTGGAGGGCCTTGGGTGATAGCGGATGCCTACCTGAATGTGTCCAGATGGAGGCCAGAGTTTGACCCGAAGAAGGCGACAATTGACACAGTAGTGGCTTGGGTAAGGCTCCCAGACTTGCCAGCGCCATTGTTTGATAAGAAATTTCTGTTAAATTTAGGGAACTCAATAGGCAAAGCAATTAGACTAGATGTTCATACTGCTCATAGGGCCAGAGGCAAATTTGCACGGATGTGCGTGGAACTGGATCTAACTAAGCCTCTGATCCCTGAGTTTAATGTGGAAGGCCAAGTACTTAGCGTGGTTTATGAAAGTTTGAACACACTGTGTCAACGGTGTGGCAAAGTAGGGCATAAAACGGAGAATGTGAAAAAGTTCAGAAAAGATCTAAGGAAGGAGAAATGGAGGTAGAGGAAATGGGTGGAAAAGAGGCTTCTGTGGAAGAAAAGGGAGATGAGGGAGGGAAGTGGAAAACAGTAATCGAACCGAAGGATGCGCAACTTTGGAGTTGATTCAAAGGAGCAGCAGGGAGGGTCAAGATTTAATGTCCTTCGAAATGATTCTGGGTCTGGGGAGGAAAGGGTAGGTGAGGATATGGGTCACAAAAATCTGCCAAATTCAGAAAGGGTGGAAAAAGTGAGTCATGAAGGAGTCGGGAGAGCACAAAGGAGATTGGAGGTGAATGATGGAAGGGAGGAAGGAAGCAAAAGGCTGGATGCATCTGGAAGTATAAGTAGGGGGAAAAAGGTGCCTGATGGAAGGATTCAGAATGGGGTGAAAGGAACGACTAGGCTGGTTAAAAATGGTAACGTCATTGATAGCAGAGGAAGGGGGACTCTAAATCCTGTGCCATCTAATGGCGAGCCTTTACAAGCAGGCACACCGATTAATCAGAGGAGGCAGGGAATTCGGGCGATTGGAAAGGAGAATATCAACCTGGGGAATGTGGCTTAAAGTCGCGGATCCCCAAGCATTAATGATGAGAGAATGCCTCGTGCGAGCAGGCGGTAGCTGATCTGATTGAGTCCATGGAGACTAGAATGGAGGAGTGTCAAACTCCTAACCTTGCGATTAAGAGGTAACGGTTTGGTTACGGTCTCATTTCAAATCTGTTATCATGATTAAGCTAATAGTGTGGAATAGTAGAGGTGCCGCTAAGAAAGGTTTTGCGGCAGTTCTTAAAGACATAAAGTTTAGATATAAGGTGGATTTGGTAGTCATCTTAGAACCAAGGATAAGTGGGCCTCAAGCTTCTAAAATTATTAAGGGCTGGGGATTCAGAAATTGGGTTAGAATGGAAGCTAATGGCTTCTCTGGAGGTCTATGGATCATGTGGGAGAGGGACGATTTAAAGGTGGAAGTTCTAGAGGCAAATGAACAATTTATTCATTGTAACCTATGGGTTGGGGTGGAGAGGGTGTTGTTCACTGCCATCTATGCTAGCCCCAACGATCAAAAAAGAAGAGAACTATGGGAAACTCTACAAGGGTTGGCTGCTGATATTGTGGAGCCGTGGTTCTTAACCGGTGACTTCAATGAGATAAGATCACCATTTGAGCAGAAAGGAGGTGGAAGAGTAAATGTATCCAGGTGTGATAGATTTAATGAATGGATTCAGAGATGTAGTTTAATTGATGTAGAGTCTAAGGGGCCATTCTTCACGTGGAAGGGGCCAAAATGGGAGGATTTAGATAGAGTCTACAAGAAACTTGATAGGTGCCTATGCAATGTAAGCTGGTTGGAGAAATACGAAAATGCTGAGGCACGGATTTTGCCGAGGATACATTCAGACCACCATCCTGTGCTGGTTAATTTGTTGGGGGAAACGCAAAGTGCGGGCCCAAGGAACTTTAGATTTCAAATAATGTGGCAAATGCATGAAAAATTCAACGAGGTATTACAACAGAGTTGGATTGGGAATGATGATGTTCACAAGAAGCTAGTGACACTGAAACAAGATCTGGTGGTGTGGAATAAGGAGGTTTTTGGCCAAATTGAGGGAATAAAGAGGAGGTTATTAAATAGACTAAATGGGATTCAGTGCAGCCAAGAGAGAGGAAACAATAATTTTCTGTCCCGATTAGAAGCAGAATTGGAAGAGGATCTAATGAAAACACTAAGGCAGGAAGAAGTGATGTGGTTCCAAAAATCCAGGGGAAGGTGGTTGGAGGATGGAGATAGAAATACAAGGTTTTACCACATGAAAACCTTATCTAGACGTAGAAGAAACAAGATCAAGATGCTTAAAGATAGTCAAGGGAATTGGCTAGAAGAGGAGTCTCTAATTGTGGAGCTCTTTCACAGCTTCTTCTCCAAACTATTTTGTGAGGAGGAAAATGATAGATGCTGGTTTAACACAAATCAGAGCTGGGGATTGGTGGAGAGAGTGCATCTTGGAAGGATGGGAAGGGACATCACAGATGAAGAAGTGAAAAGAGCTTTCCTCCAAATGAATGGGTATAAAGCGCCGGGAGGTGATGGGTTCCCTGCAGCTTTCTATCAACAAAATTGGGGGCTGATTGGGCAAGGTGTGTGCAGTTTGCTTAGAAGATTTTGGTCCAACCCGGAGAGGATCAAAGAAATAAATGATACATTGCTGGTGCTGATCCCTAAAACCGAGCAACCAGAGAATGTAAGTCAATTTCGCCCTATCGCATTGTGTAATGTGTTTTACAAGGGATTGTCTAAACTAATAGTCAATCGGCTTAAACCGCTAATGGACAAACTAGTATCCCCATATCAGTCTAGCTTTGTGCCTCGGCGAAGTATCCAAGACAATATAATTATAGCTAAGGAAGTGGTTCATTCGATGAGTAGGTTACAAGGGAGGAAGGGTTATATGGTTGTCAAGATAGATTTGGAAAAAGCTTATGACCGAATGTCATGGAGCTACATAGGGAAGGTGCTAGAAGACATTGGCTTTGATGAGCACTTCCGGAGGGTGATTTTGGGATGCATGATGTCGGCAAATATGGCAATTGTTTGGAATGGGAGTAAGCAAGAGGAATTTCTGCCCTCTAGGGGGTTGAGGCAAGGAGATCCCTTGTCTCCTTATCTGTTTGTGTTGGGAATGGATAAGCTTTCTCACATGATAACAGATTGTGTCAACTCAGGTAAGTGGAAGGCTATGAAAATGGGGAGGAATGGAGCTGAGGTGTCACATTTGCTGTTTTGTGACGATCTACTGCTTATTTGTGAAGCCAATCTGGAAAATATGGGGGTTGTCATGGATGTGTTAGAGAAATTTGGTGAGATGTCGGGGCAAAGAGTGAATGGGCAAAAAACAAGCATCTTCTTTTCCCCAAATGTTGACCGAGAAAAGCAGAACGAGTTATGCAATTTTTCAGGGTTTAAAAGAATGGAAGAGCTAGGAAGGTACTTAGGATCCTACATGACTAGGGGAAGAGGACCAGCCAGAAAATTCCAACACCTGATAGACAAAATGCAAGGGAAACTGAATAATTGGAAGAAACAGACACTGTCACTAGCCGGAAGGGTTACCCTGGTTCAATCAGTTACCAATCAGCTAGCCGTGTTCTCTATGCAGCACACATGTATCCCACGGAGTTAGGAAGCAAATGGAGAAATTACAGCGAGATTTCATTTGGCAAAGTGAGGAGGGAGCTAGGAAAATACATCCTGTGGTTGGGAGGTAATATGTATGGCAAAAAGAATGGGGGATTGGGAATAAGGAATCGGAAAGGATGAATGAAGCGCTCGGGAAAAGTTGTGCGGAATATCTTTGCTAATCCGGACAACCTTTGCTCAAAGGTACTTATTTGGAAAATATGGAAGACAACATGCTTTAATCAAGGAGTGCAAGGCAACGCAAGCAGAGTTGCTGATAAGCTGAATACCGAAGGAAAACACTTGCTCCTGGCTGTGCTACCTCCATCAAATCAGATGGGAAGGGACAAGGTTAGATGGGGACCAGAAATGCATAACAGGTATATGGTGTCGGATATGTACAACAAACTGTCAAATGAGCAAGATAGGGGGGAAAAGGAATGGGGCACACTGTGGAGATGGAGGGGCCCGCATAGAATTCAAATGTTCTTATGGTTAGCCATGCACAACAGAATTTTGACAAGTGCAAGAAGGGCTAGGCTGATGGGAGGAGACCCACATTGCTACAAATGTGTTGAGCATTGGGAGAACACAATGCACGTTTTGAGGGACTGTGTGGTGGCTCAGGAGCTGTGGCAGGAATTATGGAATGGAAGAATAGAGGAGGAGTTTGTGATCAAAGAGGGGAGATTGGTTCGGTTGGAACCTAGCACACAAAAGGAACAGGTGGAGCCGAATCTTTGGGGTTTCTTGTTGGTTGTTATGGACATGGAGGAACAAAGCAATGTTTGAGGAGGGATTTGTGATGCTGCAAGTAAAAAGATGGTAGTTATGGGGCAGGTAAAGGAAATTATAAGGGCACAGGAGGAGTTTGGGAGATTCAATGGTAACCAAATGGTGATCAATGTTGGCTGGGTGGCTCCGGGGGATGGGTGGATTAAGTTGAACATAGACGGAGCATCTAGAGCGGGAATAAAGCATTTGGGTGTGGTGGATTGATGAGAAATAGGCGTGGGGATTGGATAGGAGGCTTTGCTAGGAAATTGGGAAGGCTGCTCTGCTGTAAGGGCGGAACTACGGGCTGTATTTGAAGGTCTAAAGTTAGCAGCAAGGACGAATCATCCCAACATAATTGTAGAGAGTGACTCGGTAGCTGTAGTAAACATGTTAGCAGCATCTCAAACAGAGGGAGAAGCTGATTCTCGAATTCTAATTGCAATTTCTGATGTGGTAAAGTGCTTTTCAAATGTAGTGTTTAGTCATATGTCTATAGAGAAGGTAATGGTTGTGCAGATTTGCTTGCTAGTCTTAGCTTTAAGCAGGAGGAAGTGCATGTTGCATTTGATTCTCCTCCTCTAGCAGTACATAGGTTGTTACAACAGGATTTGCTGGGTTATTTGTACCCACGACGTATAATTGTGAAGTAATAGATATGGGCTAATGGCCTCGTTTTCTACCAAAAAAAAATTATTTTAAAGTATTTATATCTATAATTTTTTCTCCTAATTTGTTAATCTGACTTATAAACTAATACATAATCTAATGATTTATAACATATATTGTGATTAAATAATATATTTAGTTTCATTAATATCTTCAAAAAATTAACTGAATCTTATATTTATTTATAACCAAAGGAAGTATATCTATCCCAAGAACCGGACATTGCAAACCATACAGTGGGGACCTACTTTCCAGACAAGTCCAAAGGTTTTGTAAAAGGTTGTTTGGGATGAGGGATTTAGAGTGGAGGAAAGGAAAACATTTATAAGTTGGATTTTAAAAAAAGAGAAGTAAGATTATAAAATTTTAATAAAAATATATATAAGATAAAATAGTAAGAAAAATTAATTAATAATTTTTAACTCTACTTCTCTATTTTTTTACAGAAAAATACAACTCAAATTTTTTTCATCCATCGGTTTCGATTTGATAGAGAGGACTGATCAAGCCAAGAGATAGAAAAAAAACCTATCAATGTTCAGGTGTCATGTTAGTTAGTTAAAAGGAGTAGTTTTTTTGTCACATGTCACAAATTCAAACAGGCATGGGAAAAACAAGAAAAGAAATCTGCCTCCAAACTAAAAAATATATATTACTCCCTCCAGTCCTAATTATAGGAACTATTTACTAAAATTTGGAGATATTAAGGAGAGAAGTTAAATTAGTTAATTATAATTATTTTCAAAAAATACCCCTGCTTAATAATTGTTATTTGGGAACTACAGTTCTAGAGAGAAGACTTATCGTCTTTCTTCTTATGAGTATCCCTGCATAAGGAGTGCCTTCCAACGCATCTTCCTCCAGACCATGATTCTTAAAAACTCGTTTTATCACTATGATTTTACATTTTTACGATTTTTTTATTAAAACGATTTTACTAATTTGTTTTTACGATTTTTTTACGTTACGATTTTACGTTTTACGATTTTTCATTCTCCTTCCGTTGTCAAGTAAAATCTACGTTTTCAAAACCATGCTGTAGACAATACTGTTTTTGTCTGTTATATATGACTTTTGAGTATGACCTTATATTTTAACCCTCTAATAAATGCACACAGAAATTAAAAGAAGTATGCAGTATGTACACTACTAATTAATGATAATCAATTTTCCCTTTCTTGCAAGGCCCGCTGGATAATGATCAACGTGCTAATAATGCCTGATTTTGACCAAAAAAAAACTATAAAAAATAAAAAATGCCTAATAACCCCTGCTTAATAAAAAAATAAAGTAGAATGTCTCATCTCACTTGATAGAATATAAATGTGTTGTTAAATTAACTATTGTGGAGGAAGTATTAGTAGGGGGTGATATGGGAAAAATATGACAAAAATTGCTCAAAATTATTTTATAAAAAAAAGTATAATTAAGATGTATATGAAATTAATAAGTTGCAAACATTATTTACTTTATAGAATATATAGGTGTATTATTAAATTATAATTGTCTTTAATTATTATTGAGAAAGTATAAATGGGGGTATTATAGGAAAAAAATTGACAAAAGTTAAAACTTGCTCTTATACTTAGGACCAAAATCAACTCCAAAATATGTTCCTATAATTATGATCGGAGGGAGTATATTTAAAAAAAAATGTTTTTCCATCAAAGTACATTCTCATAAGGGTAGAGGTGCAACAAAATGATCGTAATTAAAGCTTTGAAGTCCAAATGATTTGCATCAATACCCCCAAAGTTGATTAAATGATGAAGCATTTGAGGAAACATATAATTGGATTTATAAGAAACTTTATATAAAATATAATAATATATACTTACTGGATAAAGCTAAATGGGTAAGGCGGTTAGCGGTATATCCTGTCTCATACCTAGCTCTGCCCGTAAAAATACCCCGCCCAATTATATCCAATTTTTTTGGGACTGTTTTATTTTTAGCCGGAAAGGTGGATTTTTTTTTAGACTCGGGCGGACGTATCGAACTCCTAGGCTTCATGACCACTCTTTAAAAAAAAAAAAATTGAAGCAAAATTACACCTTCATCCTTCCCATTATAAATTTAGGAGGTAGGAGAGTACAGTAACAAGCAATAAAGATACTTTCTTGTTTTGGCCAAAGTAACAAGCAAGGTGGCTTCATCCTACTTGGTTATTTTCGTGCTCCAAAACCGCCAGGCCGTTACGATGTCTTGTCTCAGTAATTTGACTTTTTTTCCCCATTTACTTTTAAGATGTGAAATGTCTCACAAATACATAAAACAGGAAAAGGAAAAGGAAAAGTTTGTTATACAAATGTAATTGATTTTTTTTTTTTTTTAAAAAAAGTTCCTGATAAAGTAAGATAATATACATCTCTTGTTTTCTTTTTTCTTTTTTTTTGGTCAAAACATGTCTTGCTTTCTTGAGGAGTATATATTTATCAAAATTTTCCTCAAAATTTAAATTAATTAGGACAATTCATGCTATTATTTCTTGAAGAAATTATTTAGTACGTAAAATAGAAGGAATTGAACGAAATAAAATTATAAATAAAAAATATCTCTCTTGTCTTATAATAGAATACTACTTCTAATCTTAATATAAGACATATTTAGAGAGTTAATATTGGTTATAAATATAAAACGTAGTTTTAATATTGTCATTTTTCCCCCTAATTTACTCTTACTGATGCTCCCTTAACAATAATCAAGAAAAAGAAGAAATGAGAGCATTAAGGAAGATCACTAGGATGTTTTGAAAAATATATTTCATGTTAACTAACTTCCTTAATCTGAATAAATTAAGTAAATATGTCTTATATTAAAGATCGAAGGGAATATATAAAAGATATTTAACTGCCCGTTGCTCTTTTATCCCTTCCAGAATGTTCAAAAACATACTTAATAGAGGTATTGAGCAAAGGACATATAACACTACTTGACCCTTAATTTATGAACATCTTATATTAAAGATTAAAGACATGATGTATTATGCTTGCAACTAAGTCTCACACACACATAGAGTGGCGGAAGGTAGTGATGGCCAGCTGGCCCCAACTGATCTTATAAAATTTGTTAGTATATATATGTATTTATTATATGATATTTTATTTGGCCATAAATTTGGCCCTAACTAATTTTTTATCTTCTTTGTAAGGATAATGTTTGTTTCATTACTCATTGGGCTATAAAAGGAAAGTAAAATTATTGTTTGAGATACTGAAAAGGTTAGTATCATCTAATATATTGTTTTGATGTATAATTATCGGTTATTATTTATTTGTATTTTCAATGTTATTTGATACTATTTAATAAATACTCCCCTTGGTCCTTATTTGGAACCAACTCACAATCCTCACAAATCAATAAAAACAGTTAAAGTCATTAAATTTGTCCTAAAATTTAAGTAATTTTCAATATTATCCCAATTAATTATAATAAACTCTAATATCATATTAATTATTACTCTTTTTTTTTTTGCTCCAAAAAAGAGAGTAATAATTAATTTTTATTAATTATTACTCTCACTCACAATCTTTTTAATTATGAATATACATGGAAAAATATTTAATTCTATTTGGAAACAAGTAAGTGTTTTATAAAAATGATCAAATATACTTGTTAGTTGGTGTCTTATAATAAGAACTAAAGGGAGTAGTTCAATATGTTTATTTTTTGGCCCGGACTAAAAAAAGTTTCTGGTTCCGCCACTGCACACGCGCGCGCGCACACACACATGTATATATATATATATATATATATATATATGGAGTGGCGGATTAGCTTGCAAAATATAGCTTCCTTCAAAGTTCAAACCAATATTATATTCAACTTCTAGATGGGCCAACAGACCTTCTTTTTTTTTTGGTTAACTATAGGTATCCTTTTATTGGAGGTAATTTTATTCGAGACGCTATCGAGCACTAAATATAGACATTTCTTTCCGCAGAGATTCAAACATTGATTCGCCATGTTATAAAGAAATAACCCCTGCTAGACCAAACCTCCGTCTCTGTTGGTGAACGGTATTAGACAGATGCATATATAGTGGTAGTGTCAGCTCTTGTGAGCCTAGGAGGGTGCTGGCTTAAGTTTTGAGTTTGGGCTTTGCATCGTTCTGTTATTTTTTTTTAAAAAAAAAAACAGAGACATGGGGTAGTGTAAAAGAAAGGTTTTGAAACAAGCAAGCTCGGCCCATTTTTCAAATCTGGCCTGGTTATTAGCCCATGTTTTATTAAATATAATTGAAATTAAATTAAATATTTCTGCAAACCAGGCAGGCTTTAATAGAAAGGGCCCTCAGAGCATTACGAATATAGATTTGAACGGTATCAAAGAGAAGTACCCATAGGCCAGGTGCTTCAAAAAGAATTGTCTCATCAATTGGTAAATGGGTTGGAGTGTTGGACACACTCACTAAAAGAGAGAGATTTGATCCGAGTTGATGCCATGAGATCTGGCCTCCTCCCAGCTGCAGAACACGATAGATAGACGACTCGCCCTGCCCAACATCGATATCACTTAGGAGGAAGGGAGATTTCGCCCTGCACTTGGATCGTGGGTGAACCCAACTCTTTTCCTAAAATTTTTGTATAAAAAAAAAAAAGAATTGTCTCAAACAAGAAAAAATATTATCCAGAAAAAAGAAATTAAATATTTCTATCAACTGTGTCTTAAACATGGAGGATGCCCTTTTTGCTTATCAAATTTGGTCAGAAATGTAGTCTAGCCTTGTTTTATTATCAAGCCTTGGCTTGCCATCACAATTTTTTTTTTTTTTTAAAAAGGAGGATACCTATACATACAAAAAAAAAAAAATTAATATCTCTTATCACTTAAGAAATAAAAAAAACGACTTAAAATTTCTCAAAATTTGCACTCATTTTTTTAACTAATTATTGGTTTTAAAAACATATATGAATTTGGAAGGAATAAAAATAATATTACAAGAGATTGGTTTCCAATATCAACAAAGAATGCCACTAATCCTATAAAAAAATATGTTGCATTAAATCCAAAAAAATGTTATGGAAAATATTGAAAGAGTAAAAATTTTACCTGAGAATTTTTTTTTGCCGGAAAAATACTGACATTGTTTGTGATTTATCAATAATATATTCCATTGAATTTTTTTTTTTTACATTGGTATATTGAGGCATGATTTTAAGTTCTCTCATAATCTTTTTTTTCCCTCTCAAAATCTCATTTTCACCCTTAGATTTTAAAAAAATGGCTCAGATTTAATATTTTATAAAACCATTATTTTAAACATAAATAAATAAACTTAAACTACTAAAACATGATGTACACAATTCACAACTTCAATACAAACAAATTAATAAAAAATAATTTGTAAAACACTATAAAATAATATTTTTGAAAATAGTAAATCTAAACAATCCATTTTTTTGATCTAAGGGTTAAGATGGAATTTTGAGGGGGAAAAATGAGAGAAATGATTTTGAGAGAATCTGCTCCCATCAACATCTTGATAATTTTAGGGAGAATCCTAAGAAAATACCACTTGAAATTAAAAATGTAAAAAAAAAAAAAGAAGTGGTTTCACAATAAAATAAATTGTCAATCGCTTTAATGTTCTTATTCATCTCATTACTATTGTTGTTAACAGGATTTTGAAATTCAAGTGATATTTTTTTTGTCATTCTCCCATAATCTAACCCTCCCCAAAAAAATTTAGACCTAAAATTATTTTTTTTTTATAAGAAAATTTTAGGAAACGGGTTGGGCTCACCCACAATCCAAGGGCAGGGCGCTTGGAGCCCAGTCCACAGGGCATACTGGAAAGAGAGTACACATGCCTCCACCTCTACCAGCGTTTCCACTGCTTCCTAGACCCCTAGGATGCCTCCCCCAGCGCCTTGACCAACTCAGAGATCGAACCCCCTCCCTTGAGGTGAGGAAGTCCGACCCCCTTGCCAGTTGAACCCAAGAACGAGGGGTTAGACCTAAAATTATAACAAACCGGCAAAATATATATTTGGCAAAGCCCCATAGCATAATACTACTATTTTTGCCCGATCAAATTTCTGGGCCCATTGGTTTATTAAAGTCCAATATATATTTTTGGAAGGGAAACACAAATTTAATAGTCATGAACAACACAGTCCATTTACTAAAACCCATGCATCACGCAGGAAAAATGTATGGCTAGGGACTTAAAAGTAACACTTTATCAACGGGGGTTGACACAAGTGGTAAGCGGTTTGTGTCGCTTAAGCAAGGTTTCGAGTTCGAGACAATTCAAATTTTAAGGTCTCAGGAGTACCATAAGTTTTTAAAATGTACACCTTCTATTCCCTCAATGAAAATTGAGAAAGAGAAAATATTTGAAATATAGTACTTAATGCTACGGAAACTCTTATATTAAATAGGGATAAAGTTAGAAAATTGTGAAATTTTATATAAAAATTAACAAATTTTAAGATTTTTCTACTAACTCAGCTAAGCTAATAAATGCTGCATAAGAGAGTGGGAGGCCGGCCCCTGCCCATCTGGAGGTG
The DNA here is from genome assembly GCA_025563575.1 of Acacia pycnantha. Lineage (NCBI taxonomy): Eukaryota > Viridiplantae > Streptophyta > Magnoliopsida > Fabales > Fabaceae > Acacia > Acacia pycnantha. The sequence goes on from JAMWYP010000155.1 coordinate 542,281, forward strand.
CACACCCATTTAGGAACATATGCAAAAAAGGGGTAAAGAGAGAAGTCAATGGAGAACTACCAAATCCAATGACTTTGATTTGTTCGTACCATTCTGTCATCGATCACTGCTGGGTCGGTTGGTGAGTCACCCCCAAAAAAGCATCGAGAAAGGTCAAGCAAAATTAATAAATGGGTTAAAGTGGGTTAAAGTGCGATTTGACCAATAAACTATTGTCTTAGGAGTGTCCAGCACAATTAACTATTAATTGGATCTTAAATACCAACAAACCATTTAAAATGTAAAATGTGCACAAATCCGTTACCAGCAATTTAATATTCGTTGGAAAAGAAAGTGAGGGAAAGATAGAGTAAACATGGCTGCAAGATGGTTCGCTATTCATCTCCTGCTTCCATCCTTTTTATCCAATAATTTCCAAACATCAATTTAAGAGTAGTATATCCCACAAACTAAATTCTTTATCAAGTATCAATTTAACCCAAGAAGAAACATGGCAAAAATTCCAGCTTCCTTTTACATAGATCAACACAAATTGAGTGATTACCTATCCAAATAAGTTCCTTAGACTTTAATTCCAGCCTGTTTCAACATCCATTCTCTCCAATACACTCTCGCACAACTGTTGAAACAAATGGAAAGAATGCAATTTAACCCACCTACTTCACATACACACACGCAACAAGAGGCAGGGAAGGAGAGATTGAATGTACACACCAACACAAAGGTAGTTAAAGAGACGAAGATAGAGTGCTTCGAACATACCCCAAAAAAAATCAAAACCAGAACAGGATAACTTAAGACTCTGTACGCACACACGCATGGATGGCGGCAACTCAAAACGTAGAGGTAGAAGAGAGGTGAAGCTCCAGCGAACACACTGCAACAACATAAGGAGCTTTTTGTTTTCTCCGATGCACGAGTACAGATTGCCGATGAAAACGCCAATTTCAGATTCGTACACATACCTCAGCGATTCCACTCTCCGAGCTGAGAGGAGCTCGAGCATGACGAGTTTCCTCAATTTTCGCCAGTAGGGGCCATCTAGTGCGAATTCGAAGCCGGTGAGGTTGTAGCTGTAACATCCCAAATTTTGGGATTTGAGATTTGGAATATTTTATGGAAATTAATTATGAAATTTTGGCCTAATATAATTACGAGATTAATTATGGGAATTTAAGGCATATTTTCCCATAAATTAAGGACAAATAATTAAAGAATAGTTTTTGACATAAATATTTTAGAGATAATATTTTAAGGCCAAAAGAAATTTAATTGAGGAAGAAAGCCCTTAAATGGGATTAAGAATTATTTTTTTATTCAATACTTGTAAATATGAGTCTTGAAGGATCAAGTGAGATAATTTTATTGGGTCTCACAACCACCCCAATACACCTTTCTTTTTTTTTTTTTTTAGTTGGACAGACCTCAATTTTATATGTATGCTTTCGGCCCAGCAGATGAGAGAAGAGATCAGCCCAAAACTCCACTTCATATATATATATCCATTAACTCCCAAAATCCCAGCCCGTAGCAATAGAGACAAAGAAAATAATTAAAAAAAGGGTCAAAGCATTACTAAGACGTAGCAACAGTGGAGAGATAGATAAACATGGAGTAAAACACGTTAAACCTGCATCATTCAGCGTCGATCACGGCAACGGCGAAAGATCAGCAAATCAGATTTAGCGCCATACTCCCAGACTCACTTTCGATTCTCTACTGTAACACGCAAGTGCATACCGCCAGCAACACCCATGCTTCTCGAGACCCAAACCCACGTCTCATCCACTTCGGACCGTTAGTTTCCGTTCTCTTGAACTGGACCATCAGAGTATTATATAATTACTTGCTCTTGGTCTTTCCTTCATTCATTAACACAAAGAGAGCATGAGAAGGAGGGAAAGCCGATAGAGAGAGAGAGAGAGAGAGAGAGAGAGAGGAAAAGAGTTTTAGCCATCTCACCTTCCTCTGCTCAGCGTCTCACAAAACAGAGATGAAAGTGTCGTGTTTCCATGTTGAGCTGCTTTATTGAAGCATAGTATTTCCTCCACGTGTGACCTCCTTCACAACGTCTGATGCACGCACTCCATCTTGCAAAGCTAATTCCTCCAACACCGTGAGGAAATCAGACACGTCTCATATTTGAATAGCCCAAATCAGTTCAGGTGCCATTAACGTTGACGCTTCTAATTCTTTCCTTCATTGGGTTAGACTCTAAAAGCTGCATACGTGTGTGTGTTGCTGTCATGAATAAATTTATATATTATACAAATATATATAAGTACCGCTGGGAAAGAGTTGTTGTACGTGTGTATATATGTATATGATAGGAACTTAGTTAGTTCATTCAAATGCCAACAAGAACACATATAGGAAGCTTGCTGTCATGTTGTGGAGTATGAGTATATAAATATATATTACTGCCTTTGGAAAATGAAACAAAAGAATATAAGTGTGCAGGTGCTGCATAAGGAAGAAAGAAGAGAAACATTAAACCCAGAGAGAAAAGTTGCTATTTTAAATATAAATATATATGGTTAAAAAAAAAAAATTAAGAACCTTACTATCTTATATATATAGGCTGATTTGGGAAGAATAATAGGGAGTTTTTGCTGATATAAATTGATGTCTTAAGTTTCTATCATATAGTTATATATATGGGTATATGCGTGCTGCATGAGAAAGAGGAAAAGAAACTCTTGCTATCATATTTAAGTACCTATATGTATATAAAGTAGTGGTTGCATAATAAATAAAATTATTTGAAATACAATATAGACCTAATATACAAAAAATTAAAAGAAATCTATTATAGATGTAATACCCCGAAATTTGAGTTAGGGAATTTAAGGGCCAAAGTGCCAAAATGACCAAAATACCCCTGGGAGGAGTAAATAACTTAGGAAAATGGTGAAAAATCCTAAAGGGCAATGAAATAATTATTTAAATTGAGAGAGCGTATATCTCTAATTTTGGTAATTTGATAAATTACAAACTTGGAGAAATTGAAGAAGAATGCTCAAAAAGTATGGTAATGACCATAATGCCCTCACAAATTCTAAAATAAAGCAGAACACATGGAAACAGAAATGTCAGTGCAAGAATTATGAGGTAATGAGGTATTCTAATTAAGAAAATTATCAACTAATGATAATAAAGTAATTAAGTAATTTCTGGCTAATTACTTAAGCATAAGTAAAGGAAATTCATGAATAATTATGTAAAGCTCAAAAATTAGTGGAAAATAGTTGAAAATTAGTAATAATATATTTACTAATTGATTGGAGATTTTTGAGAAAAATAAGTGAGTTTAGGTATTTTTAAGTCTAAATACAAGAATGGACCAATTAGGAATTTTTGAGGAATTTTTGGAAAAATTAAATAAATAAATCATTAAATAATTAATTAAATAAAAAAATAAATATTTATTAAAAATTATAAAGGCCAGCCGAAAATTAGGCCTAGAAAAAGAGAAGAAAAAAATGAAAAATGAGAAAGAAAATATATGTGCAAGTGGTTATTATTATAATAATATAATTAATTAAAGTAAAAAAATGTGAATAGTAATTTAGAAATTAGGAAACGGATCCTATCTAGAGATCTAGGAATGAGATTTCCAAAGTCAATGAAAAATATTGATCAGTGAGTTATCATCTTCCGTTAGACTCTTCCGGAAGAAAATTCTGAAGTCGTTTGTGCATTTCCTAATAAAACAAAATAGGGAAAAATGCATATAGGCATATTTTTGGATATAGAGAAAATAAATTCTAACTCAACATCTAGGCATGAGTTTGAATTTATTTTGACATATTTGGAATCAGTGAATTTTTCTGAAGAAGTTGATAATTTCAGAAATGCGTTCTGAAACCGGACGCGATCGGACACGTTTTTCGAGGAAACTTCAACTGGACTGTTGGAGCCCTATATGGGATCAAAATTTAGGTTAACTTGGACATTTCTAATGAGTGAGAACTTGTTTCCAAAGTTGTAAATCCAGAATTTTGAGATTTCTGCGAAATCACGCGAATCGGAATCGATCGGGGAAATTTGGCTAGACCGGGCATAAAGCAAGCTTATGCATCATTTTTAGACCAATTGGAAGCAGCCACACCAGCCCTCAATTTCGGCCAACACCCTTCCATGGTCAAGAATTTTACACCATTTTGGTGTTGAATTTCCAAGGTTGTAACAACTTCAAAAATTCCAACCATGTCCCTTCAAAAATCTATAAATAGGCAAGAGCTCTCCATGAAATCTTCACACCAAAATCCTCTTCCTTTAGCCGAAATCTAGAGGGAGAAACAAGAGAGAGAAGCTCTGGGGAAAATTCTGCAGAAGACTTCAACGGGTAAGTCCTTCGGTCTTTAGCGTTTTAGTTCGGTAGTTAGTAGAATTGTTAGATAGATTTAGCAAGTAGGGAGTGAGATTCCTACTATTGTTTTAGGCCTCATTGCATTGAAAAATATGCCTGAAGAGGTAAAAACATAGTAGGGATTAAGTCCCCGAAAGTGAAGTCTTCGTAGTTCTTTCAATAGTTAGAGTAGAGTAGCCTTTATTTTTCAAAGTATGATTAGATATCATATGATAGGGCTATTTTAGTCTAGAATTTCGAAAATTATCATTGCGTCGAAGTTCTGGCGAAATTTCGGGAAGAAAATTTGTAAGAGTAACGAAGTGCTGGCGAAATTCCGCCGATTAGGGGTATAGGGGCAAAATGGTAATTTTTACCTAAAATGCCAGTTATTGAGTCAAATCACTAATGGAAGTGATATTACTCTTATAGGACGTCAGAAATCCTAGTTTCTTTGTCGTTCTGTTGTCCAATGTGCATTGTCGGACGAACCGTTGTTTTCCGTCAGAAATACTAATTTCTGTTAGACGTACTATTTACCGTCAGCGAATGTACGTCCGCGTACTGTAACACTAACTCTGATATTTATGGTATGCATGTATGTGCTATGTGTAGTGTATGTGGTAGTTGATTGCTCTGTGATATGTTATGTACTGTTGATATGTTCACGTTTGCTAAGGGCCACATATTATATGTGCTATTGGGATTCGAATGCTATGGGCCAAACGTTGCTAAGGGCCATACGTTGCTAAGGGCCACACATTTTATTTGCTGTTAGAATACGTTGCTAAGGGCCACACATCTGCCTGGGGGCTTATGTGCTATTGGGATGCGCTTGCTGTATGTGATACTTATGTTGTTAGTGATGTGAATGTATGTAATGCATATGTTGTGTATGTAAATATGAGATTAACCGTTACCTGAGGTCCGGATGCATCGGATCTCAGCTCTTAACCTAGCGTCAGGTTCCGGAGGATCGAGGACCGAGGAGAGAGGCAAGCAGCCCGAGTAGAAGCCTAGTGAAGACTTCCGTTTTGTTGTTCTAGCGGAAGCCTTTCTTTTGTTATATACTTTTGAACCACGCGGTTTATGTACCGCCGTTGTAATTAGCCAGACTTACGGCGTTTTATATATACATATCAGTTACTCAATCGCTCCGGTGCTCTACTCTGATCATTTTGAAAGGATGTTTAAAAAAAAAAAATTACTGCTTTTGAAAAGTCGGGATGTTACAATAGAAATTATGATCACTTCACTTGACTTTTACTCTACTTGTTTTCATATTTTTAAACTCATCTATAATTAAATCCGTGCTAAAAGTCAAAATAATTTCTTTTTCAATATATGTAATCAAAGATTCATCAAGAAATTAGTCTTCCATTCTATTTTGAAACTTGTTCTTGATTATCTTCATAGCAAACAAAGATCTTTCAATGGTTAATCACTTTGTTCATTTCAAGCACGACCTCTCCTTCCAATATATTTTGTACTCATATTTGGAATGTCAATGTCATGTTTTATGCAAAATTCTTGAACATGAACCAAGAAAGCATTATTGTCTCTCTTAATTTCTAAAGTAACTCTTTTGTAGTTGAAACTAGATGTAAAACATTTGAAATATCTTGAATAATGTTGAATATTCCTTGTTTCAAAGTCTTAGCACTTGTATCTTCCACATGTACAAGATAAAAAACCTTTCCCATATAAAACCATCTTTATCGATGTATCTCAAAACAATAGCCATATGCTCTTTTTTTAAATACATCACTAGCTTCATCAACAATAAGAAAAACATGGCATTGGAAATACAAGACGATAAGGTGCTGTATATATGGATCTGTAAAGTATATACATGATGTGCCAAATATAATATCAAGTCCTAAATATAAGACTCAATTTCAAACTAATTTTTCTGAATAATTTAATCATACACAACATATTATTAATTAAGTAACTAATTTAACTTCATTAATCTCTCTAAAAAAAATTAATTATGTCTCATATTTAGAATCCACAATATGTATATATGTGTGTATAGGAATAATAGACAGTACGCAGAGACTTAGACTTCAAAACGTGCATCGTTGGACCCTCTTCAACTAAACAAACACATATATACTTTTTTTTTAAAGAAAAAAAAATAGGGGGGCGGGGGGCACCCCTAGCCCCCCTTGGGTCCGCCCTTGGTTGCATAGAGAAAAGGAAGCATGATGTCATACCCTGGAAGACGTTACTTTATGTATGTGTGTATATATTTGGACTTTGAAATGATAGGAAAAGATGGTGTTATATGGAAATATGCATACCGCTGCCTTTGAAGAGGAAAGTATTTTATTAAGTGTATATATATACTTATATGTTCACGTTGCACACTTTAAAAGAAAGGAAACATGATTTTTATTGTTGGGATTACACACACACACGCATACATGGTTTCATATTAAAATCTTTTACCTTCTGTACCATATCATAAAATAATAATTAACAAATAGGTTGTTATTGATAAAATTTTTAGAGGGTAGCTTAGGCTTTGGAGTAGTATTAGAGAAAATTTAGGATAGTTTTGAGTACAATATTGATAGATATTCATGTTTAATGTTTGTAGACTCTCATTGAGAACTTTGGAATAACTCTTGTTTAATTACCTGCAAGCTAGGAAGTAACAGGTAACTCTGAATATTCTTCCATATACTTGTAAATTGTATGTGATTGTGAGAAATTATCTTTTATTTAAAAAAATTAAAGGACTGAATCATATGTATATGTGTATGTATTGTAAATTGATATTTTATATGAATTGAAGCATGATTTATTGTTACAGAACATAATTGTCATGGCGGCTGTATTTATGATGGATTGGAGTAAGGAGGGATTTGTATGTTGAGATCTTTTACCACGTGGTATGTCATCACTCTGTGCACAGTGGATGACACTTGTTAGGGCCCCTTCTTCCATGTTTTCCTTTGGCCGGGATTGCATTGGAGTTGTGGGACATGTGGCACCTCCTTAGTTGTATTGTTTTAAGGAGGGGAGTCATAGTCCATGCTTAAGTTCTATACCTTTGGCCGGGTGTATCTTAAGTTCTGGTGAGCTTGGGACAATCTAATCAAACGGATGAGTTTCTATTGGACTATGTGTTAGCCTATGACTCCAGTCAGCGGTTGAGGATGGACGGTGATATAAGGGAGGCTGCATATTGCATATTGTATAATAGTACGTTTCACATTGACGTATTGATAATTTATGATGGATGAAATTATGGTATATACAAATATATATGTAATCAACTCCGATTTTTTGTCATATGTGATTTGCTTGTGTACGGTAGAAACTTTCAGTAGTTACTAAGATGTCGAATCTCACCCTATAATAACAATTTTCAGGTGATTGTTCTAGTAGGGAGCAAGGGAAAGAACCTATAGAGTGGGCCTTGAAGGCTCTTTTGTACTCCCATAGTTCATATTATGTCATTTGTATTTGTCATGACTATAATATTTCCGCAATTTATCAACTCTGAAATATTTGAGAAATTTATTTTGACACTGTAAATATTTTGGGAATTTTATGTTGACTCTAAAATGAATTTAAATTTGAATTAGTTATGTATTTTAATAATTTGGATGTTGATCATCCTTGTTAGAGATATTTCAAGTGTTGTGGCCAAGATTTTGGGTGTTAAATTTGGTGTGTTACAGTAGCCGAGGTAGACGTCGTGGCTGGATTTTGGGCGATAGGCTAGGGTTTTGTCTTTGGTGGTGAAGCAATCTTTGATAGTGTTTTGGCTGCTAACAACGAGGGCAGGGAAGCCCCACTTTATTTTCCAACGGCGTTAAATTGCTAGTAACGAATTTGTGCCCATTTTACATTTTAAATAGTTTGTTGGTATTTAAAGTCCAATTAATAGTTAATTGTGTTGGACGCTCCTGAGCCAATAGTTTATTGACCAAATCACACCTTAACCCTTAATAAATTTTAAGATTTTTCTTACTCTGTGTGTAATACCCTGATAAATTAAATAGCTACTTTTAAAAGATGAATATGTGGTCTCGAAGAATATGTTATATTATCTTCTTTTCTAAAGGAGAATTTCTTGGAGATTAGAGAATTTAAGAGCCAAAGTAACGAAGTTCTGGCGAAATTCCGCCAAATAGGGGTATAGGGGCAAATGGTAATTTTTACCTAAAATGCCCGTTATAATGTCAAATATTGATAATGGTGATATTATCATTATAGGATATCAGAAACCTTGATCTGCTATCGTTACGCTGTCCGACGTGCCGCTGTCAGCCCGCTGTTTTCCGTCAACGTGCAGTTTCCGTCAAAACATACCAGAATTTCCGTATATCGTCAACGGAGGTACGTTCGCGTACTGTAACACTAACGCTGATGTTTATGATATGCATATACGTAATGATATGTTGTGTGAATAGTTTGGTGCCGAAGGCAAGGCTAGTCTATGTGGGTATGCCATTCAGTCGCCGTATAAGTCGGTGAGGCCCCCATGATAGACACTTACCTGGCCATTCTATTCAGTGCTATATGCACCGTGCCTATGGAATTGTACTTAGGTGTACCATATGTGATAGATACAACCCCGGATAGAGATTCTGTTAGGGGTCACCGAGATACATTCATGGATAGAGACTCTGTTAAGGGTTACCGATTATACATTCACGGATAGAGACTCTTTTAGGGTCACCGATTATACAATCACGGATAGAGATTCTGTTAAGGGTCACCGAGATACATTCACGGATAGAGACTCTGTCAGGGTCACCGATTATACCACTTGCTCTATGTTTATGTTCTGTCATTATTGATCATGCATCTGCTGTTATGTCATGAATATCGTCATCCGTATACCGTTGTATTTGAGCATGAGGTTAACTGTTACTCCGAGATCCAATGCGCTGAATTGGATCTCAGCTATAGCTTCAGGGTCCGGAGGACCAAGGGCCGAGGGAAGAAGCAAGCTGGCCACGTAGAAGATCCGGTTGAAGATTTCCTTCTGTTGTATTAAACTTTTGAATCACACGGTTTTTTTATACCGTTGTTGTATCCAAATGACTTACGGCATTTTATTTATACATATCAGTTATTCAATCGCTCCGATGCTCTACTCTGATTATTTAAAATGATGTTTTGACGAAAAAAAATATACTGCTTTTGAAAAGTTGGGATGTTACATTTTGGTATCAGAGCAGTAGTCCTGGCATGAATTTAACTATGTTATTACGGACAGTTTGGTGCCGAAGGCAAGGCTAGTCTACGTGGGTATGCCATTGAGTCGCCGTATAAGTCGGTGAGGCCCCCATGGTAGACACTTACCTGGCCATTCTGTTCGGATAACGGAGTTATGTTCAAAAGCCTTTTAAACTTTGAGCATGTTTTGAAAATGAGTACTGATATAGCCCTGAGTCAATGTACTACCCTATTTCGGTATACCAGATTGAACTGGTGTACCATCCTGAATCGGTGTATCACTTTCTGTGGGTGCACCACTCTAAACCAGAGCTTAGATGTGAAGCTGGGTCACGCCGGATGAAACTCCGAGACCAACAAGGATAAGTACATGCGGTATTTGACCCATGTTGAGAACTTCCATCGGAGAAATTTCTTTTACGTATTTCCGTACTCTTCTGAAAACTGGATTTGATCCACTTTTCTCCGTACCTGTTTTTGAGTAGAACGAACCAACGAGAATCTGACGAAGGAAATGTTGCGGGTGCCTGTTCGTTTGCGGTGTGAATACTACGTACGATAGAGTTTATTTGTTGTGAGTGCGATAAAAGCTGGGAGCAGTATGAATACTGGAGTGATAAAAGCTGGGAGCAGTGTAAATGCTAAGCTCGATAGAGTCTAGAGACTAGTGTGATAAAGTTTGCGTTATGCGAAATGTCTTCCCTGTATCTAACGTTTCCCTTAATAAATGAAAAAGAACGCGACATGGCGAATTTGAGAGGAGCCGGAGCTCCCAGAGGCCGAGGAAGAGGACGAGGTGAACGTATAGTCCGTATTACGAATTAGATGTTAGACATGTGTCCCATGTTTCTTAGTTATATTTGACCATGATCATGTCATTGAGTAGGAGGTATCTTTTGTTGCCATGGTGTGTGGGCGCCATGGAAACATTTGAAGTATCTTGTGTTGCCATGGTGTAGTCCAAGGAGACATTTTGGTATCTGTGGTGTTGACTGCGGTGTATGGGAGCCACAGGAGACACCATATATCAAAGTACGAAATGACAAGGTCATAATGGTCAAACCAAACCGAATTTTCAATCACCAGGAGGAGCAGCAGTGCAGACGAAGCAAAGATCCGACGCGTATAGTCCGAAAACAGGATAGTACCGCAGATTCATGAGGAATTCTTCATAACTTAAACGAAGTTCACAAGTAGGAGACCAAATCATTAATATTGAACAAAGACTGTGAGACAAGATTTTATGGATTGAAAGAGAAGTTGGTCACAGCACCGAGAAATTGGTTATCCCAAATCCAAGTAGATTTTATAATGGTACCAATAGGAAAGGATCGGGATATGTCTAGCTGCAGCATGACAATGTGATGACTTACTACTCTCAAGTCTCTTAAAGTCAAACCAATCCACACATAACATTGTAATAATCATTATCATAAAACAAATCACGATTGTGTTATTGAGTTTTAGGTATCTTATGTTGCCACGGTGTATGGGAACCATGGGAACATAATATATCGAAGTACGACATAATATCCATGAGTACGAGATATATGGTATTGCCGCGGTGTATGGGAACCACAGGGATACAAAGATATCGAAATACGATATGATGAATGTGTAGTACGCGGTATTATGGGTGCCACGGAAACACTTATGTACGCGGTGTTATGGGCGCCACTAAACGCTAAAAACACTAAAGTACGCGGTGTTATGGGCACCACGGAAGCAATATATATAAAGTACGCGGTGTTTTGACACCACGGAAACACTATATATCAACTTAAAACATAATAAAAACCATATGACCAAGCTGAAACGAATTCTCAATAAAGTACGAGGTATCAAGGTATTGAATGTTAGTATTCTTTTGGTCAGAATAAGGCAGACTTTAGTTTTCAAGAAGAATAACTGAGTAATCGGAGCATTCCGGTTGTAAAGCTAGCCTAGAAGAGGTTGCTTACGAATTAGACGTATTGGGAGAAAGGATGGTAGATACAATTTGGTGTTATGAACTGGAAGTCCGGATAGGATAGAGCAAATTTCGAGGACGAAATTTTATTTAACGGGGGGAGAAATGTAATACCCTAATAAATTAAATAGCTACTTTTAAAAGATGAATATGTGGTCTCGAAGAATATGTTATATTATCTTCTTTTCTAAAGGATAATTTCTTGGAGATTAGAGAATTTAAGAGCCAAAGTAACGAAGTTCTGGCGAAATTCCGCCAAATAGGGGTATAGGGGCAAAATGGTAATTTTTACCTAAAATGCCCGTTATAATGTCAAATATTGATAATGGTGATATTATCATTATAGGATATCAGAAACCTTGATCTGCTTTGTCGTTATTACGTCCCGTCAAAACATACCAGAATTTCCGTATATCGTCAACGGAGGTACGTTCGCGTACTGTAACACTAACGCTGATGTTTATGATGTGCATATACGTAATGATATGTTGTGTGAATAGTTTGGTGCCGAAGGCAAGGCTAGTCTATGTGGGTATGCCATTCGCCGCCGTATAAGTGGTGAGGCCCCATGATAGACACTTACTGCCATTCTATTCGGTGCTATATGCACCGTGCCTATGGAATTGTACTTAGATGTACCATATGTGATAGATACAACCCTGTGATAGAGATTCGTTAGGGGTCACCGAGATACATTCATGGATAGAGACTCAAGTAAGGGTTACCGATTATACATTCACGGATAGAGACTCTTTTTAGGGTCACCGATTATACAATCACGGATAGAGATTCTGTTAAGGGTCACCGAGATACATTCACGGATAGAGACTGCTCAGTGGTCACCGATTATACCTCTTGCTCTATATTTATGTTCTGTCATTATTGATCATGCATCTGCTGTTATGTCATAAATATCTGTCATCCGTATACCGTTGTATTTGAGCATGAGGTTAAGATTACTCGAGATCCAATGCGCTGAATTGGATCTCACTATAGCTTCAGGTCCGGAGGACCAAGGGCCGAGGAAGAAGCAAGCTGCCACGTAGAAGATCCGGTTGAAGATTTCCTTCGCCGTATTAAACTTTTGAATCACACGGTTTTTTTATACCGTTGTTGTATCCAAATGGACTTACGGCATTTTATTTATACATATCAGTTATTCAATCGCTCCGATGCTCTACTCTGATTATTTAAAATGATGTTTTGACGAAAAAAAAAATATACTGCTTTTGAAAAGTTGGGATGTTACACTGTGAAACATGCTGGACTAAATGTGTCATTTATACTTAGGCCCACAAAATTCTTATAGAAACAACTTTTATTATGACCTGAACGAGTATATAATTATATATACTCTTTTGGATTATATATATATATATATATGAATTAGGGTTGGTCCTTTTAGACTCGGGATAAGAAAAACAATTGTTTTTCAAGGCCCATCCCGAGAGCATGCGGACTAGGGTTGGCCCTGTAGGGCCAGAAGCTATTTTTCTAAATTTTATTTATTTTTCATGCATTTTTTGAAATAAAATAATTAGTAAATTATAATAATTAAAGTTCTAATTTATCAAATAAATGTTATCAACATTAAGCCTAAGTACAATACGTATCATACAACAAACAAACACTCTTCGACTAAAATTTGGGGGACCGAATTGCAGTGAGTTAAACTTAAATAATTAAATCATATTTGAGTTTAAAATATGAAGACTTTGATCCAAAAAAAAAAAAAAAAGCAAAGTCTGTTATCATCAATCAAGCATTAAGTCTGTGATTGAAGTCTATCTTAGACCGGTCTTTTTAAGTCTTTGGCCCTACAAGGATGGTCCTTTTATGCTCGACTTTCTTTAGAGACTCCATTTTATAAGCTCGGCCGATCAGGGCTTAAACGAGCTGGTCCGATTTCCCAGCTACACACACACACCACTCTGGTTCTATTTATAAGTCTAATTTAATTAATTCTTGCATACTAAGGAGAGTTAATTAACTTATTAATTATGAGTTAAATTTCCATTTTTACCTTTTTTTATGATTGGTTTTAAGAGTCAACATAAATAAGTTCTTTTTGTTTATTGCAAGTTAATTTGTTAATTATGACTTAAATTTCAATTTTTACCTTTTTTTATGATTGGTTTCAAGAGTCAACATCAATAATTTCTTTTTGTTTATTGCAATTAATGGGGGAAAACTTGTTAAAAATGTATTTATTATTCTGAAACTGGACTTATAATAAAGACCAAAATTTTTGGTCAAAATGGACTTATAATAAGGATTAGAGTGGTACTTATCTGGTCTTATTTCTTATCGGGTACTTCTAACATTTTTCACATAGATCAAGGAAAATCTTAAACCCCATTAACTCTATTTATAAAATTCAATAAATTTTCAACTCTACCTCCACTTAATATATATAATAACACATGAGAACAAAATCAACACAATAATAAGTTAAGGGTTAAATTGTACATTTTTCTGAAATATTTAGTGAGATGCCTTATAAATAGGGAGGGGGGGGGGGAGATCTTCTCTTTATCCTATAAATAGAACCAGAGCCTTATATATATATATATATATATATATATATATATAATGCATATTCAAACAAGGTTTAAATTAAAGAAGTGAATATTTTTTTTCCAGAAATAAGTTACTATAATTTGTTTCTTAAAAAACTTGATCAAATCATAGTTTATTATATTTTATTTAAATTACTCCATACGATATTTAATATCAATTATCCAATTAAATCATATATTAAGGAGTAAAAAATATACCCTCTTATGTTTAATAAAAAGATATTAAATCATGTTGGTGGGGGGCCTACAGGCAATAATAAAGGTTTGAATCAATAAATGAATTAATACATCATTCACAAAGGAGTGATTGAAGTTTATTCACGCCTAACTCTTATTTGGATGCTTCTTAAATTCTTATCATATTGATGTTTTTTGTGTTTCTTGTTAGGTTTACTTATCGGGAAAATTACCCACAAGCTCCCACTCCTAATTAAAAAACATTAAATACAAAAAGGTTTCAAGAAATTTATATTTACAAAATATGTTAATGTTAATGTGGGTGTATTATTTGGATGCCCAGCGGTATGCTTCTTATTTTATGAAAAACTTTAAATGGAACTGAAGCACAATAATTTTCATATTTGAAAAGTTGATTTTGGTCTTAAATATAAGATATAATTTTCATATTTGTCTATATTTTCCTAATAAACTCCTATTGATGCTCCATCAACAACAATCAAAATGGAGAGGAAAGAGGTGAATTAAGGAAGATAACTAAAGTATTTTTAGAATATATATGTCATATTAACTAATTTAACTAACTTACTTAATTTAATTTAATTTAATCGTTAATTTTTTTTAAAAAATTTATTTATTTTTGTTCCATATACAACTTCCATTATCATCCACCCACTATTTCCTAACTAAATACTTTCTCTCATCCATAATATAAGTAACGTAATCTAACTGAGTGCAACAAAGTTACTTGTGTTATTAAAGTTTCCTAAGATTGTCCTGATTTTTTTATCTTTACCCCAAATAAATACTCACTCTAATCCTATTTATATGAGTTTAATAACTACCTAGTTTGAGAAAGTGGTAAAAATCAGTTCAAAACAATAAATGTATCTGAAATAAGCATTTTTTTCAAGTATGCCTTTATTTATGAGAGGACAAGTAAGAGAGAAAAATAGTGTAAATATAGGTATCACAAGCCTTTTAATTAATGCAATTTATCTAATTAATGAGGAGCGAAAATGAAAAAAAAAAACTTATTAAATATTCAGACAACTTTTGTTGAGCTCTTATAAAAAGGACCAAGGCAATTCAAATTTTAAGGTTTTAGGAGTTACATAAGTTTTTAAAATGTACACCCTCTATTCCCTCAATGAAAATTGAGAAAGAGAAATTATTCAGGCTAAAAAAATTGAGAGAGAAAATATTTGAAATATAGTAGTTAATGCTACACAAACTCTTATATTAAATATGGATAAAGTTTGGAAAGTTTTTGAATTTTATATAAAAATTAATAAAGTTTAATATTTTTCTTTCTCTCTATAAAACATGTTGGAAGTGTCTTATATATAATTAATAAGACTAAATAAGTAATTTATACTTAGGCCCACAAAATTCTTATAGAAGCAACTTTTTTTATGACTTGAGCGAGTATATAATTATATACAGTGGCGGACCCAGAAAATCATAGAAGGAGGGGCACAATTAGCGGGGGATTCGGGGGCTGCCCCCGAAATTTTTTTTTAAAGCAAAGTTTTAAATATATTAAAAAACAAAAAATATAAACAAGAAAAAAAAATATATCAAAATAATATTTATGAAATCAAGTGAATATTGATGATGTAATAAGAGAGACAATTATTTTATAAACCTGTTATTTAGAAAAGTAAGGCTAAGTACTGTTAGAAATAAATGCAGCTACATAAATAACAATGAAAGGTGGGTACTCAATAAGTTCAAGTACATATATTTTAATAAAAAAAGTATACTATAATAAAAATAATTATAATGTCATCATTCTAAGCCTTATTTTTTGGAATTCCATCATAATTATCTTATTATCAATGCTATAAAATACATCTTTTTTCAATATAAGACACTAAACAATCATTCAACCATTTACCCCTCATCTCATTACGAAGTGTAGCCTTGATGTATTAAGGGTGAACACCTAATTTAAGGGTGGACAATCATTCAAACACGTATTAATTTTTTTTTTTTAAAAAAAATCCCAAATAATTGGGGGGCACTTGCCCCCCCAACCTATAAGGTAGGTCCGCCAATGATTATATATATTCTTTCGGGTTACACACACCCTTTGATTCTATTTATAAGTGCAATGTAACTAATTCTTACATATCAATGAGAGTTAGTTAACTTATTAATTATGAGTTAAATTTTTAATTTTACTCTTATTTATAATTGGTTTCAAGAGTTAACGTCAATAAGTTTTTTTATTGTTTATTACAATTAATAGGAGTAAAATTGTTAAAAATGCATTTATCACTCTGAAACTGGGTTTATAATAAGAACCAAAAGTTTTGGTCAAAATTCATTTATAATAAGGATCATAGTGGTACTTATCTTATTTTATTTATAGAGCACTTCTAACATTTTTCACATAAAGCAAGAAAAATCCTAAACCTCATTAACTCTATTATAAAATTCAACAAATTTCCAACTCTACCTCCACTTAATATACATAATATCACATGAGAAAAAAATCAACACAATTATAAGTTAAGGGTTAAATTGTACATTCATCTGAAATATTTTGTGAGGTGCCTTATAAATAGAACTAAAAAAAAAATCTTCCCTCTCTATCCTATAAATAGAACCAGAGGAGTATATATTAATTTCTTATGCATATTCAGACAAGGTTTAAATTAAATAAGTGAATATAATTTTTTTCCCAGAAATAAGTGAATACAATTTGAATCTTAAAAAACTTGATCTAATCATAGTTTATTATATTTTATTTAAATTACTCCATTCGATTTTTAATATAAGGAAGTTAGTTGAGTTAGTTAATATGATATATATTTTATAAAACATCCTAGTTATCTTACTTGATCTCTTTTTTAATTATTGTTGAGGGAACATCAATATAAGTAAATTAAAAAAATATTGATAAATATAATAAATAGATTTTATATTTAGTATTACCAATATCAATTCTCCAATTAAATCATATATTCCCTTCGATCCTAATTATAGGACATATTTAACTGATTTTGGGGAGATTAAGGAAAGAAGTTAAATTAGTTAATTTTACTCATTTTCCTAAAATGTCCTTATATAAATTTAAAATGACCTAAGTAAAAGTAAATCAATAGCTACTACCACATATCTCTCCAACCTATTTTTTTTTTCACATGCTATCTAATTGAAATAATGATCTTACTATACATACATACATACATACATACATACATACATACATACATACATACATACATACATACATACATACATACATATATATATGTGTGTGTGTGTGTGTATACATATAGACACACACACACATATATACATACATAGACACACACACACATATCTAAAAATTTCGTTGACTGGAAGCAGGGACGGACCTTGAGATAAATATTTGGGGGGGCCAAATGTATATATATAACTAATTAAATTTTTTTTGATTATATAATATTTTTAAAATATTCAGATTTATAATAAAAGTATTGAGCTATTCAGAGATTTTATCGCTTTCCAAATAATCTATAAACAATTTAAACAATATAATTAACTATTATCTTGCTAAATATAAATATAGAAAAAAAAAACTCATTTTTCAACCTTTTTTTTTTGGGGGGCCATGGCCCCCCCTTGTATTGTCCAAGGTCCGTCTATGACTGGAAGAGTATACGCATCTACATACATATACTCACAAAAAAACAAATACACTTGAGAGAATAAAATATGGGTATTTGAGGGAAAAAAATTGACAATTATTATAATGTTGTCCTATAATTAGGACCAAAACCAACTCCTAAATGTTATCTTATAATTAGGATCAGAGGGAGTATTAAAGATTGGAGTGAATGTATTTTTTGAAATACAAAATATAATCTCCGGTTCATAACATAGGACCACAAAAAACTTGTAAAAGGACCACAAGAGGGAGTATATTTGTTTAATAACAAGATATTAAATCATGTTGGTGGTGGGCCTACAGGAAAAAATAAAGGTTTGAAACAACAAATGAATTAGTACATCATTAACAAAGGAGTGGTTGAAGTTTATTCACGCCAACCTCTTATTTGGACGCTTCTTAAAGTTCTTATCATATTGATCTTTTTTGTGTTTCTTGTTAGGTTTACTTATCGGAAAAATTACCCACAAGCTCCAACTCCTAATTAAAAAACATTAAATACAAAAAGGTTTCAAGAAATTTATATTTACAAAATATGTTAATGTTAATGCGGGTGTATTATTTAGATGCTCAGTGGTATGCTTCTTCTTTTAAGAAAAACATTAAATGCAACACGAGCACAATAATATAAACTACCCAAATAAATACTTCCTCTTGTCATGCTTTAAAAGTTGATTTTGATATTAAATATAAGATATATTTTTCATATTTGTCCATATTTTCCTAATAAACTCCTATTGATGAGAAGTGAATTAAGAAAATAACTAAAGTGTTGTTAGAAAATATATGTCATATTAACTAATTTAACTAACTTACTTAATTTAATCAAATTATATAAATATATTTTATATTAAGAACCATAAAGAATAATAGGACAAAGTATACATTTGCTCGTCGTTTAATTTTATTTTAAAAAGTACGTTTTCAATCCTTTAACTCCAACTTCATCAATTTCAAATGACATGTTTCCTTTAACTCCAACTTCATCAATTTCAAATGACATTTTTGTTATAATGATCATTGTTATATTTTAAATTTAAACTTAATTAATATGTTAGTATTTGATAAGTTTTCTAAATATTTAAAATTTTAGTATCATTATTTTTTTCAAGGGCCCAACCAGTTGGGCTACTTGACTCCTTTGATATATATATACAATAATAAATATATATATTCTTCTTAACATTTTTTCAATTATAATTACAAGTAGACCATCGTCATTTACCACTAGACCATCGTTATTTACCACTAGACCATCGTCATTTACCACAAATGTTTTGGGGTTTTTCATTGTTGTCCATGAAATTTAGACACATAAATTTGATGCATTATTATGGCGATGGTCTAGTGGTAAATGACGATGGTCTACTTGTAATAATGCATCAAGTTTATGTGTTTATTTCATGGGCAACAATGAAAAACCCCAAAACGTACATTTGTGGTAAATGACGATGATCTAGTGGTAAATAGCGATGGTCTAGTGGTAAATGACGATGGTTTACTTGTAATTATCATTGAAAATTTTAAGAAGAATATATATATTTATTATTGTATATAAATATCAAAGGAGCCAAGTAGCCCAACTGGTTGGGCCCTTGACCCCTATATGAGAGGTGGGGGGTTCGAACCCCACCTCCTCACTTTCAAATTAATTTTGTTTTAAACCCCCACCCCCCACCAAAAAAAAAAAAAAACCTCCCACCCAAAAAAACCCCATCGGCGCCGGCGGGGGTGTTTTTGATTTTTTAAAACTAAGGGCAAAAGGGTAATTTCACGCGAATTTGCATATCCCTCATAGGTCCTTGGTACCTCTCAGTCTTTTTACAAATTCAAATGGTATTTATTTGGAATTTTTCCTAAATTTTATTGTAAATACAGCACTTCCTGTTATAAATATAGTTTTTTTCTGTTGTAAATGACCTCTCTACATTCAAAATCTAAATGTTTAAATATTGTTGTAAATATAGACATTTCTTATTGTAAATATGGTTTTTTTTGTTGTAAATGTCAAGATTTTGAATTTGGTTGTAAATACAGCACTTCCTGTTGTATATCTATCATTTTTCTGTTGTAAATGATCTCTCTACGTTCAAAATCCAGGTGTTTAAATGTTGTTGTAAATATGAGAATTTCCTGTTGTAAATATGATTTTTTCTATTGTAAATGGTCAGGTGTTTAAATGTTGTTATAAATATAGGCATTTCCTGTTGTAAATATGACATCTCCTGTTGTTAATACAAATAATATCAAAAAAGTCCCTTGAGATTTCTGTGTAATTTTGTGATTTCAAGGGATTTTTTTATAATTGTTTTTGTTCCTTGGGACCTGCGCGTAATTTTCCCTATATTTTTCATATTTATCCATATTTTCGTAGTAAACTCCTTTTTTTTTTTAATATAAAAATTTTAGGCAAAGAGTCGGGCTCACCCATAGTCCAAGGGAAGGGCGCTTTGGTTCCGCTTCGCAGGGTATACTAGGTTAGAGAGTATACATGCCTCCACCTCTTCCCAGCGTTTCCACTGCTTCACATCACATAGGATACTTCTCTCAGCGCCTTAACCAACTCCAAGATTGAACCCCCTCCATTTGGTGAGAGTGTCCAACCCTTTTACCAGTTGAACCCAAGAACGAGGGTTAAACTCCTATTGATGAGAGGTGAATTAAGAAAGATAACTAAAGTGTTTTTAGAAAATATATATCATAATAACTAATTTAACTAACTAATTTAATTTAATCAAATTAGATAAATATATTTTATATTAAAAACTGTAAGGAGTAATAAGAAAAAGTATACATTTGCTCGTCGTTTTAATTTATTTTAAAAAGCATGTTTTCAGTCCTTTAACTCCAGGTTCATCAATTTCAAATGACATTTTTGTTAGATCATTGTTATTTTAAATTTAAACTTAATTAATATGTTAGTATTTGATAAGTTTTCTCAATATTTAAAATTTTAGTATCCGTATTTTTTTTGTTATTAATGCTAGGGTTAAAAAAAAGTACTCTCTCCGGTTCTAATTATAGGACAACATTTGAAAGTTGGTTCTGGTCCTAATTATAAAACAACATTTTAATTTTTGTCAACTTTTTCCTAAAATACCTCTATTTCATTCTCTCAAGTGTATTTGGTTTTTGGTGAGTATATGTATGTGGGTGTGTAGACTATTCCAGTCAGTAAAACTTTTAAATTGTTGGATTTTAATTTATTTATCGATCAACTGACGTTAATTAGTCTACACACACACATCTTTGTGTGTGTCTATCTATACATACGTGTCTGTGTATATATGTATGTATATATGTGTATGTCTACACACATTTCATTCTCTCAAGTGTATTTGGTTTTTGGTGAGTATATGTATGTGGGTGTGTAGACTATTCCAGTCAGTAAAACTTTTAAATTGTTGGATTTTAATTTATTTATCGATCAACTGACGTTAATTAGTCTACACACACATCTTTGTGTGTGTCTATCTATACATACGTGTCTGTGTATATATGTATGTATATATGTGTATGTCTACACACAAATATATATAGACACACACACATATATACGTGTGTGGGTGTGGGTGTATATATATGTGTGTGTGTGTGTGTGTGGTGGCGGAGCCACATTATTTCTAGTGGGTGCAAGTGCACCCATAAATTGTGGCTGTGGAGTTTATTATTATTTTTTTCCTTGGCTGCTGAGTTACTACATATCTTAGCATAAACACCCATAATCCCTCCCAAAACATGAGACATTATTATATAATGCTATGAGCCCTATTGGTGGTTTTATTTTTATAGGCCCCAAGTTTTACTACTCGCTGCTAGAGCCAACGTTTTACTTTTTTAGTATGACGTTTTTTTTAATATGACCATCTGATTAAATTAAATATAAATATTATTAGACTTAATTAACATAGTTTTCTCAAAAAAAAAAAAAAATTCTACAGTCACATGTACTTAGCTTGTAGAGTTCCGAGAGCAACTCCCCTGCATAAAATAGAAAGTGTTTGTAGGTGTTTGGTATTGAACCTATTGAAAGTGTCGTGCTCTCTGGTGGATAGTCTGGTGAGTTATAGCATTTGTTACGCTCATTTATTTCTTCGTTGATAGTTGACTTTTTAATATCTTATCACATATGACAAACCATAATAATTTTTCCTTACATGTTGCTTTGGAATTTGATTGTATAACATCTGGGTATCTGTATACCATGAGATTAGAGTATATTGTTCTTTTTAAATTGATTTCCTCAGAAATACTTTTCAATTGAACCCTATTTCTAGTCCTAAACTTTACGAAGGAGTAGGTTGCCTTTTATCCTCTTAAAAAAAATTCGGGGCCGCTGCCCCCGAACCCCCAAATCTCATCATTAATTGTGCACCCACAAACTTAAATTCCTGGCTCCGCCACTGTGTGTGTGTGTCTACACACAAATATTTATAGACATATACACACATATATATGTGTTTGTGTATACATATATGTATATATGTGTGTGTGTGTGTATATCTACATATGTGTATATATAAATACATATAGACACACACACACACATATGTGTATACATATATATACATATATATGTATATATGACAAGATCATTATTTCAATTAGAAAACGTGTGAAAAGAAAAATTTTAGGTTGAGGAGTTATAGGCAGGGGCGGTTGATTCACTTTTATTTATGACATTTTAAGTTTATATAAGGGTATTTTAGGAAAATGAGTAAAATTAATATGATGCAATTCCTCTTTATAATCTCCACAAAATCAGTTAAATATATGCTATAATTAGGACCGGAGGGAGTAAGAAAAAACTTTATAGTCTTTAGGGGATAAAATGGAGCCTTACGTACGTGAAGTTAAAAGAAACAAGTGCGTGCTTTTGCCTTAATAATAATAACTAATAGTTCAATCTATTTTTTTGTTTGGGACAATAATTCAATATATTATTTTAAAGGAATTATTTTAATTGATTTCTAGGAGTGATATTGACCATCATTGTCATTTACTTAGAAAAACGTGAGACACACATCTGGGGTCCAAGTCACAGCGAATAAATTGTTATTGGATATCATTTAATTATGAATAAGGGAAATTTTTTGACAAGGACTAATATAGCAAATTAATTCTTATTACCTCCCATAGAAATATGAAATTTCATTGTAGTCTTGTGGTGTTGAAGTAAAATTAATTTGTGGACTAAAAAGACAAAAATAACCTTTCAAAAACAAAGGAGAATCTCCTATCTGATTTGCAAGTGACAAACACCTAATAAATAAATAAATTCTTATAAACAAGTGAAATTAATTTCCTAACCAAAACATATTGGAGCATAATTTAGCCAAATTCCATTTGTAAGTGGCGAACACGTAATGAATAAGTGCTATAGTCCTATAAATAAGTGGAATTCCACTTTTCCACTTGGCCCTATCGTGAAATTGTTCATAAGACTATTCCCTTTGTTTATGATGTGTTCGCCACTTACAAATGAAACTTGACTTGATCATGATCCAATATGTTCTTGTTAAGAAACTAATTTCTCTTGTTTATAGGACTATTTCACTTGTTTACAATGTGTTCGTCACCTACAAATGTAATTTAACTAGATCATGTTTCAATGTATTCTTAGCTTGTTAAAAAAATTAATTTCAGATGTTCATAGAAATATTTCATTTGTTAATGATTTGTTCGCCACTTGTAAATATCTTTTGTTTCTGAAACA
Source organism: Acacia pycnantha (assembly GCA_025563575.1). NCBI lineage: Eukaryota > Viridiplantae > Streptophyta > Magnoliopsida > Fabales > Fabaceae > Acacia > Acacia pycnantha. Next base: position 565,936 of record JAMWYP010000155.1, read on the forward strand.
TATATATTTTTATTTTCTTACTTCACAAATTAATTTCACTTTAGCTTGGTTGGATTGTAGTGAAATTTCATATTTCTTTTGAGGGCTAATAAGAATTGACTATAGTGGTCCTTATCTAAATTTTCCCTTTAAATTGTCTTTTTGATTTTGTAACAAAAATACGTTGTACCGGCGGCTTAGAATTCAAAACACCAAAGTATTTTAGCAAAAAAAAAAAAAAACTCCAAAGTACTGGTTTTGACTATTCATGCATTTATAATTTTACCTGACGATTTTTATGAAAAAAGTACGAGTAGTTTTTTACCGATTAATTTTATAAATAATTAATTTAATTATAACTAACACAGTCATTATCCATGTGTTATAAGGATTAAAACGTGAATCAATACTTCAATTAGATTAAGAAAGTTAGTTAAGATAGTTCATATGACATGTATTTTCTAAAACATCGTAATAAATTTTTTTTTTTTGGATAATAAAGGCAAACCGAAACTTGAAAATGTGAAATAGGAACTAGATTATAGGACTCTAGCCCCAAATACAACAAGTAGAAAGATACTAAGAGTTACATGATTGCTTATCCTTCAAAACTATATCCAGGCAACCTCTGGGGATAGTAGGAATCATAACCACATCGGCACCAATGGCAACACTATGACCCTTCTTGGCCATGTAATCAGCATAGGAGATGTTTTCTCTTAGAGTATGATGAAGCTCCACGTCTCAGTCTTGGAACAGAAGGTCTTTAGTCGCCCCAACAATATCTTTAAGGGAATGATCAGAAGGGCAATCTCTCATAAGGATATTGATGGCATCAAGAGAATCAGAGTATATGACGATTCTCTGTAACCCCATTTGAAGACCAATTTGTATAACCCTATCATGATAGCATAAATTTCAACTTCAATGACAGAAAGTAGACCAAGGGGTTTGTAAAAACCCATCAACCAATCCCCTTGAGTATTTCTTAAAACTTTCCCACACGCTGCTTGGTGTTGTTGAAGCACCGATCCGTCCACATCAATGCGGACCGTGTTTTCAGGAGGGGGTGTCCATGATTTCTCCTCTATCTTGTCCAGTTGGAAAATCGGTGGTTTAGCTTTTCATTTGCTCCATTTTCCATGAGAAGGTAGCCGCACCTTGGTGTAGCATCTCCCTTGTTTCTGTGCTCTCTTCCTGAAATAGAAATTTACATCTGGTTGTCCAAAGAAAAACTGAGAGAAATAGTTAGGTTTTAAAATCAATTTCCACAAATTTCTAGCACGCTCACAATCTCGAATTATGTGAATCACACTTTCCTCACTATTGCATTGAAAAGAGCAACCATTGTCGTTGGTAAGGCACCTCCTGGCCCGAAGAGAGTTGGTGACAAGTCTCTCGTGACCAACTAGCCACATAAAATATTTAACTTTTTCGGGAAGTTGCCATTTCCACACATGGGCCCATCCAAGCCATCTGTGGTAGTCCCACTGTCCATTTGACAGAAGATGATCCCTAACCGTCTCATCCTTGTTGATAGATGAGGGAAACTGAATAAAAGATAAGACAGGTTGAGCAAGAGGAAGCCAGAGGTCAGTCTAGAACTTGGTACCCGCCCCGTTATTGACCTTTTTACCAACACCACTGAGAAAAATATCTCAAACTTCAACAATCGCTTTCCAAGTAGAAGAGGAGTTTCTCTTTCTGGAGATATTAGGAAGGTACAGGTTACCACAATTATATTTGGACCGCAAACATTGAACCCAGAGGGCATCTTTCTTTGTTAAGAGACTCCAGCATAGTTTCATAATAAATGCTTTGTTCTGGCGACGAAGATTTTTGAAACCCAGACCCCCTTGTTTCTTAGCTTACGTAATTTTTTCCCAAGTAATTCCCTCATTTTCTCTCTTTCTTGATTATTGATAAACAAACATCAATATCGGTAAATTAAAAAAAGATTGATAAACATAAAAGTTATATGTTACACTTAAAATTAAGATCAATTCTTTAAATATATTTTATATTAAGCATAGGACGAATATTACCCCACACTTCCAATGATCCTCGTTTTATGGTCTTAATTTCCTTGTGGAGTTGTGGTCCTCGTTGATTATTACCCCACACTTCTTGACTCCGCTCCCTACCACAGACAACAAAATCTCAGCAGGTTGTATTTTGTCTCTTGATTTTTTTCGGGTACGTAGAAGTGGGGCCAACAAGCCCAACTATATCAATTCTGTCTCTTTATTTTTATTTACCAACTTTAAATTCAAGTACGTTCACGTCTTCGTCAGATGTATAATTATTTAGTTATGTACATTGTACAGTGTTGATCAAGTAATTAAGTTGAAAAGTATTGATGCCCAAAATTATAGTGGTCAAGTTACGTACTGAAATTCTTTTAAGGGAATATTTCAGTTAATTCCCACTATATATACTATATTTATTCCAATAAACTTCTAACGGTCTGAAATTTCAAAATTCTTTGGGTGGACTGAAATAAGTATGCATTAGTGTGGTTTAACTGAAATTTAATTGCCCTTCTTTCGATATCCTAGCTGAACTGTGCATAAATAGGAGTGCAAGTTCAAGCATTAGAACTGTCCCACCAAAGCCATAACCAGAGTCTCTCTCTCTTTCTCTCACTGTTGGTACCACCATGGATCATGTTCCTGCTTCTTACAGTGTATTAGAATCAAAAGGTGCAGTGTGGGCCGCTCTCTTGTTTGTGCTGGTGGCCTTCGTTGTTAGATCAAGAAGTAGTAACAGGGAGGTTAAGAAGAAGAATAAGAATGAGACAGCCCCAGAAGCGAAGGGAGGGTTGCCTCTAATAGGGCACCTCCATCTTCTGGGAGGTCCTGTGCCAGTTTTTAGGACTCTCTCTTCCATGGCTGATGCTCATGGACCCATCTTCTCCCTCAGGCTTGGCTTTTACAACACTTTGATCGTCTCCGGCAGAGAACTCGCCAGAGAATGCCTCTCCACCTTCGATAAGGTCTTCGCCACCCGGCCTAACATCGCTGCAGGTAATCCTATCTCCACTCACTTTCTCTAATTAAATGCTCTTTTTTCTTTTTTTGTAATTTGAGTGATAGACGGTTACCTGTCAGTGAGACCAAACCCTTAAACTCCTCTTTACACGAGAGCCACTCGTTGCTTTCCAAATGTGACAATCACTCTGACTATGGGTAAAGTTACATTATTTAGTTAGTGTATAGAGAGTAAATAGAATATATATAATTGTGGTGGGCATGATTGCATGCAGGAAGATACATGGGGTATAACAATGCGATATTTGCGCTGGCACCATATGGGGAGTACTGGAGAGAGATGAGGAAGATAGCGACGTTGGAACTGCTCTCATCTCATAGGCTTCAGAAGCTGAAGCATGTGAGAGACTCAGAGATACTGTGTCTCATGAAGGATTTGTTCTCAACCCATCAACACCACAAAAACAGTAATACTCATAATCATAAGGTAGAGGTGCCTATGAGTGATATCTTAGAGCACCTGACCTTCAATATCAACGTCCGCAATATCGCTGGCAAGAGATTCTCAGGTACTTCATTCTTTCATTATTCACTACAATGGCTATTTGTCTGATTTAGTTTAGGGTTAATGAGTAAAAATATCTATGAATTTTTACTAAAATTGTGGCAAGCACCATATACATTTTGAAGATGCAAAAATACCCATGACTATTAAAAAATGAGAGCAAAAATATCAGTACCACCAAATATAACCTAACAACGTTACATATGTATATGCAAAGAGTGTGGCTCCCACTATAAAAAGTAACAGTGTTATATGTCAAATTTAACTATGCTGTCATTTTCATGGGTATATTTGCATCACCGAAATGTACATGGTGCGCGGCACACTTTTAGTAAAAGTTCATAGATATTTTTGCACCTTTATCTTTTAATTTATTTTAACTAATTTTGGTTTTGGATGAGATAAATATATATGCAAGAGAAGTTTTAATTTGTCTCTTACAGCACAAAAGTAATGTTTAGAAGTTATCCCAAACATCCACACATCGTCGTCATCTTTATAGTGTCTAGTATTCTGGTTAATCTAAGAGGTTAGGCTTACATTGAATGTTTGGATTAACGTTACTTAGTTTGATGTGATTTATATTTGAATGATCTTTTATAAAAAAAATCAGTCACACAAAAACTTGGTTGGACGATATAATAAAAAGTCAAATTCAAAGGTTGAAATCTTTTTTCTTTTTTAAAAGCCAAAATAAAAAAGTTACTTCACCTTAAACTTAATTAACTTTTAACCCAAAAGCATATAATTTTAAAACCAATTCCAAACATCACTGTCAAAAGTTGCTTTCTCATTGAAGAAGACATTTTGGGTCAAGTAACCATGCATGATCCCAACTTTACCCCCAGCCGCCGCCGGGTCCATTTGGGATAGCGATGACATAATGACTTATTTACAATCTAACTTTTATAAATGGAAGATAGGATAAAATTCAAAATGTGATTTATATTTGGAATGATGGTGGAAGTAGTGACTTTTTTCCAAATGATTTCTTGTTTGGATGATTATTTGAAAAGTCAATTGAGATGAAAATATGACTAAAAATGATATGAATCTTATTAAATACCCCACACACACACTCACAAATATATGTGTGTGTGTGTGTATTTGTTGTATATATTGTGGTAATTGAAGATAAAAATTTAAATTTGATAAAAAAATTAAATTATTATTAAAAAATTTTAACTCTAAAGTACTTAATTAAATATATTTTAATAGATAAATTAGAATGTATACACATGTATATTTAATAGTACATTACTTATTGGATTACCTATCCCTAACATTTTTTTTCTAAAAGTTAAAAAAAGTCACGCTAGGCCATATCGAAGTTGAAAAAAGTGACTTATATCAAAAGTCACTTTTTTTTTTTTTTAAAAAAATAAGCCTATCTGAAACCACCGCTATCTCAAACGGTTCAAAATGGGCTGAAATCATTGTGTATTGGCTTATTTCCTCCCTCACCCCTGTGCCAACCAGGCTAAGTGAACTATGGATTATAAAAGAAGCCCAATCTCCCATCTGGTAGGCTAGTCTTACACATAATCATCACCACCATGTTAAGTCAATTTCAGAAGCTATCCCAAACACACTTGCATCACCATGTATACCAGTATGTTTGAGATGATGTTGGAAAAATACGTTTACATAAGTAAGTAGAAACAAAACTCTTCTCACAATTTTACTTCATAAATCACATTGGAAAAACAATACTGCTAATCCAAACAGGTACGATGTCATGGTAAGTAAAATTTGGTTTATAAGTTTACATCGCTCTTCCATCAAATAAGATAGTCTTACAACGTCATGGTTGTCATCGTCATCGATCATCACTTGTTGATGGATCAGGAGATGAGAAAACCAGAAGCGACGAAGAAAGCGAGGCGTGCAGATTGAAGAGAGCGGTGAGGGAGGCCACATACTTGAGCGGAGTATTTGTGGAGGAAGACGCATTGCCATCAAAGCTGCACAAATGGGTAGACCTTCAGGGACATGTGAGGACCATGAAGAATACAGCCAAAGACATTGACTCTGTGCTCCAAGTGTGGCTCCACCAACACCTCCACAAGCCTACTTCATCGGAACCGTCAGATTTCATGGACGTCATGATTTCCATGTTCTCCGATCAAGATGCTCTTATTTGTGGACATCCACGCGACGTCGTTATCAAGGCCACTGCTCTGGTACGCCTGATTTCTCTCCTCATTATTTCTGTATTCTCAGATACTACACGCACGAGACAAGAGGTTTAATTTGGTTGTTAATATAATACTTTAATTCACTTTTTCTCCAAAATTAATAGTTTTCCCCCACAACATTCCTATTGATCATATATATATATATATATATGAATATTTATAATTTTGTCCTAAATATAATACAGTTTCATTGCACAAAGAATGTTTTTAGTGACGAAATCAACCCACATTTGTTATAAATAATTAACTTAATTAATTTTTTTAAAGGACCATACTTAATTAAGAAAGTTTTGTATATTTATTATATCAAGTGCTTCAATCATACATGACCATGTGTCTTATTTTTTTAAAATGACAGAAAATGATTGTTACATATCATGATTCATGAATTATTAAATGGAATGAAAAAGACTCAAGTACTCCTATAAGTTTTTGAAAAACGAATGAATTTGCTATTATTGTTTCATTGTTTGTGGCCAGCCAAGATATTAAAAACATAACAAGTATATGTGTGCGTGTGTGTATATAACATAATCACCTCGAATACCACAAATTAGCATAGTTGGTAGACCAATAGTATTAACTCTTTCCATTAATATAAGAATTAGTCAGAGGGTTTGGGTTTGGTCCAAAATATAAGATCTGAATCCATTCTTCTTATATTTATCATTATTTCTCAAACTAATTTACTTAACATATAAATAGATAGGTATACATATATATAATATAATGTTATACAAGAATATTATAAGAAGATCATGTAACATTTTTTTCAAATTAATTAATTAATTTTATTTCCTTGATCTACACAAAGGTGCAAATTAATTAAATACTTCCTTCAATCTTTAATATAAGACATATTTACCTAATTTGATTAAATTAATGAATTTAGTTATGTTAGTTAATATGACATATATTTTCTAAAATACCCTAGTAATATTCCTTAATTTTCTTGTTCCATCTTCTCCGTAATTATTGTTGAAAGATCATCAATATGGGTAAATTAGAAAACAAATGACAGATATAAAAATTATATATTATATTTAGGATAAAGATCAACTTCTGAAAATATATATCTTATACAAGGAAGGGAGGGAGTAGCTTTCATATCAAGGACCGGAACAAGAAATTAGTAATCATTAAATTATCACATGCAATTACTAATGTTTTGCTTTCTTCATTTTTGTTTGGCAGATTCTGATCCTTACAGGCAGTGGAAGCACAGCAATAACCCTAACGTGGGCACTATCTTTGCTCTTAAACCATCCACATGTCCTTATAAAAGCACAACACGAGCTCAACACCATCGTAGGAACACATAAATGGGTGCAAGAATCTGACATTAAGGATCTTCGATACCTTCATGCCATTATCAAAGAGACTCTTCGTCTCTATCCTCCAGCTCCATTAACTGGAATCAGGGAAGCCATGGAAGACTGCTTTGTGGGAGGCTACCACGTCCCCAAAGGCACTCGTCTTCTCATCAACATCTGGAAGCTTCAGAGAGACCCACAAGTATGGTCAAACCCTAATGAGTTCATGCCTGAGAGGTTCATGGAGGATGATCATAAGGATTTGGATTTTAAGGGTCAGAATTTTGAGTACATTCCATTTAGTTCTGGAAGAAGGTCGTGCCCAGGAGCCACCTTTGGCCTGCAAGTCGTGAGCTTGACGCTGGCTCGGTTGCTTCAAGGGTTTGACCTGTCTGCGGCATCGGCCGCCACCACCAAGGACCATGGTGGTGCGGTGGACATGAGTGAAGGCTTAGGGGTGGCCTTGCCCAAGCTTAATCCACTTCAAGTTATGATCAAGCCTCGTCTTTCGTTTGAGCTTTATCAGCAACTTTGAATATATATCTACACACACATGTATGCATGCATTAGAGATTCTCATAGGGATGACTCAACTTACGTAAGTATAAATAAAATAAATAGCACACCCTCTTAATTGGTGGAGCGAATGATGAATTATGTCAAGAGTAGTATTTTGTGTATTTATTCGTATACAATTAAGTATATTTTTGTGTGTATTGTTTGGCTATAATATTTTAAAGAAAAAACACTTCAGTTTTTTATTTTATTTTATTTTAAATTTATGAAATAAAATCGTAAGAGTTGTTAAAGCAATGTTTCTTGTCTATTAATCTACACACATATACCATATTATCCGATATCATTCGATGCCGCATTGAACTCGGATGAAATTTTTGGGAAAGGAGTGTATCCACTAACCCCCTCCAATTCCTCTCCACTTATTTTTTTCATCATTGGATTGACTTTTAACAGTTGAGCTTTTAAACTATATTAAAAATATTGAAATATTAAATAATAATAATATCTTTACAGAATAAATCTCAACATTAAAAGCCAATTCAATGGTAGAGAAACTATGTGGATATAGGGGTTAGTGAAAACACATTTTCCGTGATATTTCTATGCTATCCCTTTTTTTTGGGGGGTGGGGGTGAGGTTTAATAAGTTGTACTGTGGAAAATTATTGGTAACACACACCTTCAGATAGAGAGAGGAAATCGGGCTGGCGCGATGTTTAGGCCTTAAATTTACAAAGGTTGGGGCTTAAGATTTTTGCCTCAAAAGTAAAAGTCGCCTAAAAGTGCCAATCCTGTAGGGTCAAAGGCCGGCCCTTTTAGGCCCGTATATATTTTTTCTTAAAATTATTTATATGACAATAATATTATTAAGTTTTTATACTTTGTTAAAGATGTCATAAATATTTAGTTGTTATTATCTTTTTTAGAATTAAGTTTCATAAGAATATCTTGTATTAAGAATCCTAAAAATTTAAAAAAAAAAAAAATTATAAGAGACATTTCTTACTAATTTTGTATTTTTTGATTTATTTTCTAGTGATTGTTTGTTCATATCTGGTATTGCTTATTTTGTTAACTACTTACACTTTTCAAGAGACATATTTATAAAAAGCATTTTTAATTTTGTTAAGTCTTCTAATTAATTATTTTGTAATTGTGATATGTGGACAACAATTTGCCCTTGATTATGATTTAGTGATTATGTTTATTTGTTGCATGATACGTGTTGTTTAGAACGTAATGTATTGTTGACAACATTTATTTGTTAAATTAGAATTTTAATTGTAGTAGTTTACTAATTATATTTCTTTTAAAAAACGTAGGATAAATAGTTAAAATTGTTAAAAATAACTTCCGGCACTGTAGAGCTGGCCTTGACCCATATGCTCACATGCCTTAAAAAACATATATTTTTCTCACCCCGAGCCTGAAAGGGCCTACTTTTTTAGGCCCTGACCCTTCATGGATCAGCCTTGATTCCTAGTTCTACCTTCAGCATATTCACCAGCCATGTTAAAAACATGATGTTGTTGTTGGATTCTGTCTCTTTATTTATTATTTTTTAGGTCTCCCACTTTCAAAAAAGGTTAGTATTTTAATTTCTAATTTCTTTAAATTAATATATTCTTCTTTTAGCATCCAACTTTAATTTAACATATTCAATGAATCTAACACATCTTAGATATATAATTATTTAGCCCAAAGGAAAATCAAGCAAATATATGTAGAGTAGATCTCGTAATTAAGATGATAAGTATTGAAGCTGACAGAAGTAGTAAATTAAGTTGTGTGCTGAACTTCTTTTTATAACTAAAGATTTGAATGAATTGGATTCCAAGCTCACTAGAATTATTAGGGCATGCCTCCCTGGTCAGAGTTCAGAGAGCACTTATAAAGGCACATATCTTAGAAATATGCATAAATAGGAGTGCAAGTTCAAGCATTAGACTGTCCCACCAAAGCCATAACCAGAGTCTCTCTCTCTCTCTCTCATTGTTGGTACCACCATGCCCTGCTTCTTACAGTGTATTAGAATCAAAAGGTGTAGTGTGGGCTCTCTTGTTTGTGCTGGTGTCCTTCGTTTGTTAGATCAATAAGTAGTAAGAGTGAGGTAAAGAAAGAAGGATAAGAATGAGACAGCCCCAGAAGAGCGCCGGGGGGGGGTGGGTTGCCTCTGATAGGGCAGTAGGGCACCTCCATCTTCTGGGAGGTCCTGTGCCACTTTTTTGGACTCTCTTCCATGGCTGAAACTCATGGACCCATCTTCTATCAGGCTTGGCTTTCACAACACTTTGATGGTCTCCGGCAAAGAACTCGCCAGAGGATGCCTCTCCACCTTAGGCAAGGTCTTACTCTTCACCACCTAACCTAACATCGCCGCAGGTGTATATACTATACATACACATCTCTTTTATAAGGAACATTCTAGAAAATTTTTTTGGTCCTTAATATAACTGACATGGTGAGTCATTAAATGTTTTCCTCCCTCCTTCAAAAGCTCGTTAATATAAATAAAGTATAAAACTTTTCACAAATTTAGAGCATCAACTCTTACCTATGAGTGATATCTTAGAGCACTTGACCTTCTACATCAACGCTCGCATAATTGTTGGCAAGAGTTGATGCTGGTAAGAATTCTCAGGTACTTACTATTTCAATTCTTTCATTACTCACTACTCACTAAGCTGTCGATTTAACTTATTTTAAGTGATTTTACTTTTGGACGTTGTAAAAATGTGCAAGAGTAGTTTTTTTTTTTTTTAATACACAATAGTGATTTTTAGATACCATCCCAAACACCCTTGCATCTCGACATCTACATCATCATGATGTTATTTGACCGGTGGTTTTCAAGTTTAAGTGGCTCTCTAATTTAATACTCCCTCCGATCCTAATTATAGGAGCAATTTAACCGATTTTGGGAGAATTAAGGAGGGGAGTTAAATTAGTTAATTTTACTCATTTTCCTAAAATGTCTTTATATATAGACACACACACGTGCACGCACGCACGCGCGCACACACGCGCACGCACACGCGCGCGGGCACACCCACACACACGCGCACGCGCGCGCACACACACACACACATATCTATATATATATATATATATTGACACACATAAACACAGATATACATATATATGTACACACATATATATAAATGCTCCTAATAATAAGTATAAATAGGGGTATTATAGGAAAAAATTGACAAAAGTTAAAACTTGCTCTTATAATTAGGACCAAAACCAACTTCAAAATTTGCTCTTATAATTAGGACCGAAGGGAGTATATGCTAGTAAGAAGTATGTTTGGATTACTGTTGGCAAAAATGACTTTTGTTTCAACTGACTTTATTAAACTGAAGTTGGCATTAAAGTTAGTTAGTGTGATGTGATTTATGTTTGAATAACCTTTTATTAGAAAAATAAGTTTAGTACAAACTTATTTAGATGTTATATTGAAAAATCAGTTTCAGAAAGTTCAAATATGAAGAAAAAACTAAAGCCAAAGGTTTAATAAAAAAAAATTGTTTCAGCTTCGTCTTGGCTTTTGACCTAGAAACACTTTTAGTTATAAAACTTATTCCAAATATCACTCTTGAATCAATAGTAGCCTTTTTTTTCCCATTGAGAAAGCTAATTTGGTTCAAGTGATCCCAAACATGCTCGGGAGTCATAATGTGGTTTATAAGTTTAAAGAGTTCTTATATTCAATAAGTTACTCTTACATTTCTTTGTTGTCATGGTCACGGTCACAAATAAAAAAAAATGGAGGATACCTATTCTTATAAAAAAAATTAAATTAAATACTCTTCTCACTTAAGAAATAAAAGAACGACTTGAAATTTCTCAAAATTTGCACTTATTTTTTAAACTAATTATTTATTTTACAAAAACACATATGAATTTGGAAGGAATAAAAATAATAGTACAAGAGATTGGTTTCCGCTATCAACAAAGAATGCCACTAGTCCTATAAAAAATATTTCAATGGAGGTATTCTAGTTTTTTTTTTTTTTCGTTTTCACTTTTTTTTATGTGATTTTATTTCAATGAAAAATATTTCAGCTTTTTATCTATGAAATTAAAAAATCGTGACTTATTAAATAATGTTTCTTGTTTCTAGCATTAGTATCGTTATTAACTACTCAAATATATACATTGACAACTTTTGCGTCAAAAATTCAAAAAATACATATATATAAATATGTATGTGCGTGCGCATGCGCGTTATTAACAACTTAAATATGTACATTGACAACTTTTGTGTCAAAAATTCAAAAAATACATACATATAAATGTATGTCTGTGTGTGTGTATTAGGCAGCTGACCGTGTAAGGGGATTGATGATTTTTTATTTGTAGTCAGGTAATTTCTCTAATTTTATAACATTTTAAAATTTCAAATTACACTACTAGAAAAAACTAAAATTACGACGGATTTTGCGACGAAATTATTTCATTTCACACAGAATTTATTACATTTATTCTTTGTTTCAGACACCAACATATTTATTTCATTTCACATGGCTTATTTGTGATGTACTTTTGTACTTGTAGGAAACCTATTAGAAGCTGACGCAAGAGAGAGACTCGCAGAGTGAGAGCGACCTCGCATCCTCTCAGTCCGATAACGAGAGTCTATTCATTGAGGCTACAGGCAGATTTAACAAGAAAGACAGACTCTTCGGGTACGGTGCCTCTGCTAGCTGACTGAAGCAAACGAAGCGCTCCTCATCTGGCAGTGAAGGTGTTTCTGCAGGTAAACGTAATACATTTGATATTGATTGTTACATTTTCATTCCCTGGTCCATTTAAATGAAGTACATTAAATAAATGTACTTCCTAATGTTTTTACTGATGAGATGAAGAAGATGAAGGCGTTGGTGCAGGAGCAAGCAGCTGAGCTAAGCCAGACAAAGCACCGGATGAGTCAGATAGCAGATGAGCTTAGTGAGACACGACAACAGATGAGTCAGCAAGCAAATCAGGAGATGATGAGGCAGATGCAGTTTACACTCTTGTCCCTAATGAAAGACAAGGGTACGAGGTCGGCTTTTGGTGATGATGACCATGTTGGTGATGATGATGATGATCACAATACTGCTGTTTAGACTATTTTTTAGTACATATTCTTCGCAACATTATTATTTATATATATATTTTTCTCTATGTGAACTCTTTATAATTTTTATTATATATTTTTTTGATATATATGTTTTTTTTTCTATTTTTTATTTAATTTTTATATATATTTTTAAAAAATTTATATATTTTTTAATAAAATGAATTTTGCGATAGAAAATCAAATTCCATCGCAAGAAAAATCAAAATTTGCGACGGAATTAACTCTCGCGATCTGCGACTGTTACGGACCTAGTCTAGGCCCATTATCTCACTGGCTAGTACAGGGGGCAACCCACTATCCGTGGGACCCAGCCATGACCTTGGACACGCACACACGATCCCGGACACGCACAGCACGATCCCAGGCTTCAATAGGCCGGACATCCGAGTTCGAACTGCAACAGCTGGCGCCGACGTGGGGATCAATAAACTTCAATTCCCGTGACCATGAGGATAAGCACTCGTGCTTCGTGCCAAAGACAATCGGAGGCGGATCAAGCGAGACAACCGTCAACCACCACGTCAACCACCCCGTAACGAGCAATGATTAACCAATACGATGGAGACCATCAGAAGGAGAAGATCGGTTATCTCACCAAGACCCTTTGATTCCCAACAATGAACGACATCAAGAGGAAAACTCCGTCCGACACGGAGTCCTCGGCTCCACGAAACCAAGACCGTGGGCCGCTGCATTCCATTCAGAGGCGGCCGAGACATCCCGCAGCCGAGCCGTACTTTCGATCTCTTCAAGCCGGGATGCTTGCGATAATTTAGAGGTCTCAAGGAACCAATCGTGCCGCGGATCTTCGCCGCGATGTTAAAAGGGCCGGCGTTGAAGTGGCTCCACACTCTTCCTTTTGGGTCGATCCACAATTTTGAAGACTGCCGAGGCCTTGAGTTGCACTCGCAACTAGCAAACGGCAACCAAAATCCCAAGTATTCTCTCGTCCAAAATCAGCAATGCGGGAGAGCCGCTCCAAAGTTACCTCGATCGCTTCAATCATGCGATCGGGCAGCGCGCGACTCAACGAGGACGTACACGTTCACTTGTTGGTGGACGGCCTCGATAAAGAGTCCCACCTGGCCGAATCATTCCTAAAGGAGCGGACAAAAAATCTCAATGACTTCATAATTCGCTCAAAGAAGTACCTGGACGTCGAGCAGATGCGATTGGCAAACCACCCCAATCCAAGGTGGGACCATGACAGAACCACCCCTCCCAGGGGTCGAGACTTCTATGATAACAGAAATAGGGATTCCCGCAGGAGGGGGAACGAAAACAATAGCCGGGGTGGCAAGTCTGATCAGCGGAGCAAGTACGAGAAATATTCAGCCCGACGGGTGCCTCTGGCCTCAAGTATGGAAGGAGGTGTCAACAACCGAGATGAAGAAGGTCGATCGACCTCGTCTGTCGCCCTACCGAAGATCCTGGATAGACCAATCTAAATATTGCTCGCTCCATGATGGTCGAGGTCATACAACTGATGAATGTTACAAGCTCCGTGATGCAATCGAACGATTTGTTCGTGAAGGCAAACTTCAACAAGATGTCATAGAGCATCAAGGAAAAGGTGGTAAACGAAAGACCAAGAACCGCAAAGCAGACTCCCCCGAAAGTTCAAAAAGCAGGAAGATAAGCGCAAGGCCCCTGAAGTCGATGACGAATTTCCAGAAGCTGAATTCGACTGTAACATAATTAGCGGAGCAATGGGCGGAGGCGAGATACTATGAGCCGAAGGAAATACCTTCGAGAAGTCCTATCCGTCGAGATCGACCAAAATTCAAGGAACATCACACGGAGGTAGCACGATCGCCTTTGTTTTTCACAAGCGACAGTTGTCCCCGCCATCAAGATGGGCTAGTGATAACGGGACAGATGTCAACCGCCGAGTCAAGCGGATATTTGTGGATGCCGTAGCTCGCCGACATACTAAGCTGGGAGGCGTTCAAAAGAATGAGCGTGGACCGGGACGACTTAAAGCCTTGCAAGACAACCCTCATCGGGTTTAATGGAGAACAATCGCGTCCGAAGGGGTTTATCGACCTCCGGTTCACCCTTGGAGTCAAAAACGCCTTCAAGTCCGAAAGAGTGCGGTTCATAGTGGCCGACTTCGTTTCACCCTACAACATAATCTTGGGAAGGCCAACCATTCACAAGTGGGACATGCTGGTATCTACTAAGCATCAAAAACTCAAGGTGATAGGCAACCAAGGAACCGTGGTCACGGTAATCTGGGATCAAAAGAGTCTCGACAGTGCTACTTTGAAACCGTCGGAATTTGGGAGGGCGGATCTTCGCCACAGCCCCAAAGAAGCAGCCTATCCGGACCGCTCGGACCGGATTCTCCGCACGATGAAGTTAATACCGTGGAGTTAGACATCCGCGATGAGGAGGTACGCCCAGAGCCGGCAGGAGACCTGGAAGATCTGGTGGTAGGAGACCCTCTCCAGACCACTAAGATCGGCAAACACCTATCTCCCGAACTTAAAAGCAGTTAAGGTTTTCAACGACTCCCAAATTGTGGCGGCTCAGATCGAGGGTACGTATTAGGCTAAAGGCCCATTAATGGCCAAGTATCTCCTAAAAGCCAAGGACTTAATGTTAGACTTCGATGAAGCAACCGTTACCCATATTACTCGAGGAGAAAACGCAAGAGCCGACATTTTGTCAAAATTGGCAAGCACAAGGTGGTTGTCACCGCACGGTTGTCCAGCAAAATCTCGAAGATCCGGTGTGCATGATGGCTATTTCGGCTGAATATGACTGGAAAAAGCCAATAGAAGACTATCTTGAACGTGGACTCATCCCGCACGATGCAACGGAAGCCAAAATGTTGGTTCGAGACGCGCCAAGTATACAATGGTGGAGGATCAACTCTACCGAAAGGGATTACATTCTCCCATGCTAAGGTGTTTGAACCCAAATGAAGCCGGTATGTCCCGCCGAGATTCATGGAGGGGCCAACGGTCCAAGATATGGGGCTAAGGCGCCGCGAAAAACCCTTCGAGCAGTTATTACCGCCGACATTGGAGGCGGATTCAAAGACCCTTGTAAGACAATGTGATAGTTGTCGAAACATGCCGTAGTTATTTGGGCGCCCGCCGAGCCGCATTCCATCACGGCCCCCAGCCATTTTACAAATGGGGCATGGACATTCTGGGCCATTCAAGACAAGACCGGCAACTACGGTGGCTAATCGTGGCGTGAGACTATTTCACCAAGTGGATTGAGGCCGAACCTCTCACAACGATCTCCTCGGCACGTGTGCAACGATTTGTTGAAGTTAATATAATTACGCTTCGAGCATCACCGAGATAGTAACAGCACAATGGAACTCGCTCACCGGAGTTGGATTTCGTGATTTGATTTATGAATACGGAATACAAGATCACTTTGCTTCCGTGGAACACCCGCAGCCCAACGCAAGCTGAAGCCGCCAATAAGGTCATCCTTGATGGTTTGAAGAAACGTATGCTGGAGGCTGACACCTCTTGGGCTGATCAACTACCCTTTGTTCTTTGGGGAAACCAGACGGCAAGCTTGCGGCTAATTGGGACTCGGACCTTATCGCGTTCGGGAAACTCTTGAGAGAGGAGCTTACATTCGGAAAATTTGGACGGAGCCCCAATCAAGCGAACATAGAATGCGGACAAGTTAAAGGCGTATTTCGCTTAGGCTTATCTCGTTGTTTGTCTTAAAGCATCTTTTTCCATTATGTTCTTTGTTCAATGTTGGCTCATTGGCTTTTCCCTTCGTAACAATTGCTTTGTCGAATATGAATGAAACTCGTTGGAGAGTATTTATTGAATTCCAAACATTGTCTTTTCAAGATTAAATTGTTACTAGCTTTTCGCTTGAAGAAAATAGGTCCGGATAGCTATCGCAGCCTGACACGCTTATTTACTCCGGGTATCAATAGAAAATGTCATGCGACCTCGATCAGTCAAAATGCTCTGACGCTATCGGGACAAACCGAACCCGGCAGGTGGCAATTTTCATTTGCCTTTGGATGACCTTATTACAATACCAGAATTTTATAAGACAAAGGCAAACACTAGCACTTTAAAACATTATGGTCTTATGACTAAGAAGCGCGTTCGCAGATTCTCGCTTACTTTCATATGACCTTGGCCCTGGTCGACCACAATAACGGTAAAGTTATATTCTTATATGATGCATTATGATTGCTAGGTTACCATCTACTATTAATCGTATGCAAAAATGGCCGAGTGGCCAACTGCTCAATAAGAGTCAATGCCGTAACACAACCTACGTAATATACGAAGTATAAATCAAGAAAATCAACCCACGGGCTTGGGGCGGCCGAGACTTCCTCACCCCGCTCCGCCTCCAAAGACGGTCGCATCGCCGTCTATTCGGGTCTCGGAGTTAGCAGGAGGTTCCACATAGGGGACAAACCGCCTGCTATCCACATAGGCCCGAAAGTGATGCCCCGTAGTGTTGAGCTCGACCCCGGGTTCAAAGCCCGGATCTAGGCAAGAGAATTCTCAAACGCTCCACCACGGATCCCGTAGCAACTCTTGAAGCCGGTTATCTCCGCCGTCGATGCGCTCGAAGACGCCTCCCCTTCGGCTTTGACCCCGTCCTCTCACTGTTATGGCTTTCAAGCGCTCTTCGCTGCTAGCTTGAGCCACTTTAAAGCCCTCAATTATTACGTTGAGTCGGCCAAGAGACCCCGGGTCTCTTTCTGCAAACTCCACCTTCCCCACCGAACCTCACGAGCCCGGAACTCGCTCAAGCGATTTGCCATTGCTTGCAGCTTCATCGCTCTCGACGGCACGCTTCAGTCCGCGACGGCCTCCGCATACTTGTGGTGGAGGGTGAGAAAAGATTGGGTCAAACCAACACCTCTCAGGAAAGCATTTCCCAATTCCTGGACATCTCGTACATCGACTTCCCGCAAGGGTACTGGCTCTTGATAGCGGGTAGGAGGCAGGAGTGCGATGCTAAGTTCTTCGGTAATTCCCTTACTCCACAAATGGGAACGGGGATGACAGTTGAAGGACGAGGGGAACCGGGTATCAGCAATGAGGAGGCCCGACGTCGGTCGACTTGGGAGGCGGCGAGGCCGCGGTAGGGAGGCTCGGATAGACGAGCATGGCCCCGACATCGCCATGCGGGCTTCGACGACTCTCCGACCTTGAGCTTCTTTGGCTCTACTGCTTCGATGACTCTCCGACCTTCGACTTGCCCGCGTCCCGGGCCGACCTCTTTCTCCCTTAGCCGTTGGCTCGGGATCCCGTAAAGATATTGCGGCTCTTTCATTTTGAGACCTGCACAAAACAGACACCGTGTTAGCTACTAGGAAGGAAAAAACGATGAATACTTTACTAAGACACGGAGCAACGACGATATTTAAACAGCAGAAATATCATACTCGGCCTTGACACCATCTCATCTTGACGCTGAGCCTCGGCCCGATATAGGGCCACCAAGGAGCCGGCCCCAACAATACCGTTTGCCTTCACATGGTCTATTATAGCGTCGATGGCTTTTCTTTCAGGCTTCAGCAGATTGGACCGCTCTACCTTATAGCGCTAGGGACACGTTGTGGTGATCTTGACACCAATACAAATTAAATTCCCAATCGACTTTTGCAGTCCGGCCCTTTGAGGAACCAAGGAGTCAGGTGCCGCTTTAGCGACAACTTTAAAAAGTTGCTCTTGAAGCGTTTGAAAGAGTCGAGACCTGGGTAAACAAACGCCGGTTGGCTATTCCCCGAATAGACGTCCATCCCTTGAGCTCCGGCGGCTCTTTCCCAGAACGAGAGGTATGGGGGGTGAAGAAGTAGAAGAACATAGAAGTGGTGCAAGGCAGACCAAGGCTCATGCAAAACCACTCGAAGGCAATTAGGTAACCCCACCCATTGGGGTGTAATTGCGAGGGAGCTACACTAAGGAATTGGAGGGTGGCCATTTGAAATTCGGAAAAGGGAAAGCGAATCCCAAGTCTGGTGATGTAGTCAGCATAGAAAAAGAAAAAGAGTTGTGGCTCCCCTCCCTCACGGAGCACACATGCTCTTCCTCTTCCGGGAGACAAAGAGAGTAGGTGCTAGTCTCTTGAACTGGGAGACCTTCCAAGTCTTCTATGGCCAGCTTCGACCGATAGACAACACTTCGCGGTAACCCAAGGAATTGTTCAATTAAATCTGTGGGGGCTAGCGCGGTTTGCATTTCCAGACTCGACTCACCGCGTGAGAAGAAGAAGACGACGCCATTATACCTAACACAAATAAAAATATAAACAAGATCGAATCTTCCTAGCATACCCGATGTCAAAAATTGAAGGCGGGATTCCACGGTTGTGGTAAGATTAAAATCCAAGTCAACAGACTCGGCGATGAAGCTTGAGGAGCCGGACAAGATTGTGTCGGCAGGAGCCCAAAATCAAGTCGGCCGTGGAGGAATCCCCGCAAGAAATAAGTCGTGAGCATTCGTACAAGCGTCATAGCAAGGGCCGATGTAGGAATCAACCTCGGCCCTAGGGCCCGAACTAGTCACTTCGTTATACCGGTTATTCTAAGGCCCTGAGAAGCGGACACGTCGGCTCGGGTTAAACACCCTTGGATTGGGAAGAAGCGGGAAGGAAACATTGGGACTTCCCCTAACCGATGATGTGCCTTCTCGAGTATTCGCCTGCCCGCCACCAGAAGCTTTTCCCTTGCCTCCACGGTGATGATCAGTCAAAGCAACAGTTTGCGACGTTGGACGAGAAGATTCATCTCCCCAAAGCCACCAACGGCTTCTTCCCCTGACGGTTTGGCGTAGTTCATCAAGTTCTTCGGGGGTCATATCCTTTATGTCCTTCGACATTTGGAACCTCTCTCTCAAAGGAATTAACGATCAATGAACTGAAAAGGAAACGGCTCGCTCGAAAAACAGGGGGATTTTTGCACAAATGTGGGAATTGAAAACAGGACTACGCGAAAATTCACTCAATGAAGAAATCTACCCGTAGCTTCAACTAAGTACGGACGCAATTTTATAGTGAAACAACAGATCGAAAGTAACATAAGAAAAGGCAGAAAACAATAATACTCGCCTAAGATATGGAGATGCTCGAAGAAAGTTATGGAATGAAGATGGCTCACGAGACGGATTATCTTCAGAAAGCGAAAATTGTCAGAGAGAATTTCTTCGTAACAACTTGGGTAAAATGGCACTGGAGGAGGCCCGGCGGGTATAAACCTTTTGAAAACCCAATCGACGGGGGCAAAAGCGCCTTTTCATTCGTTAGCAAGGCTGACGTGACTTGTTCATTTAATGCGCATCCGTCAGCATTAATTACGCCAAGGGCTGTATAGGCTAGCACCCCTCGCCCGGCTTCACGACAGCCGAGGACGCCACTGGCAGAGGCTAATGATGACTTAGAAGAGGAATCGACGTAAAAAGCGCCCGGGTACAAGGGGCAGCGCTCACAATCAAATATCCCGGGTCATCGGTTAGGCTAATCAGCCTCTGAGAAAGGACCCACACTTGGAGGTTTCGACCGTGCAAGAGGCGAGCCCGGACTCCCGGATGGTCGAAGAACAACGAAATTTAAAAGCAAACATAACCCGGACCACATGTCCTGGGGCAATTCAACCGTAAGACTTGTAACTCCGAGGTTGTTTAAAATTCGATAGACACCTTATCAAAGTAAAACGGGTGGTAGCAACTCCGATACAAAGTCGGATTCAAGAACATGTCCACCCCGCTGACCAGAGACTGGACAACCCTACTGGGGGCAAGGATATCATGTTACTTCGCGATCAACAAAGACTCGGACTTCCGTACTACCAAACGAACATCTAAACTCTGTAGCTCGAGACCCGAGCAACCGAGCTTGGGGGCAACTGCTACGGATCTAGTCTAGGCCCATTATCTCACCGGCTAGTACAGGGGCAACCCACTATCCGTGGGACCCACCATGATCTTGGACACGCACACACGATCCCGACACGCACAGCACGATCCCAGGACACGTACGGTGTGGCAGCCAAGGGATTAACTAACCAGGTATACTCTATATATACAGAGGAAGGAGACGGGCGCCAGGTACACAATCTCTAAGCCCTGACTAATCTACATTTAGTCACACGGCACACACATCACCCCTTTAGGCGAAACGCCTGCTTGTGTACCGTGATCATACCTTCTCCTGAACGCTTGTCCCATAAGCATACAGGAGGAGCACACAGATCCTATATCAAATCACCGGACCTTCAATAGGCCGGACATCTGAGTTCTGAACCAGAACAACGGAATGGGATTCCGTCGCAAATCTCGCGATTTGCAACGAACTCCAATTTAGTTGCAAATTGTGAGATTTGCGACGGAAATAATTTTCCGTCACAAATGTCGGGATTTGCGACGGACGAAATCCGTCACAAACGAATTTTGCGACTGAAAATCCATTTTTTGCAACGGATTTTTTCTGTCGCAAAAACTCACTTTTTTTTGTTATGTTAGTTCCATTAAAATTAATTATTGAAAATCGACATACTTATATATCTTTTACCAATTTTGATTTTCTTTTTCTATATTTTTCCAACATATTAATTAACACACAAGACTGACCCTTTGAGTATGTCATACTCTAGATCAAAGATGTACTCCCCAATCCCGATAATGTTTTACATTCAAAATCGGAGGTTGTAACATATATAAATATGGTACATTTTAACTATGTAAAGTATGGAATTTTGTTTTTATTTTTAAATTTTAAAAATAAATCTGCCAATGTTTTATAGTAGGTCCCAAGCCCAGGTTACGGAGGAGGGTTGTATTAAGCTCTCAACAGCCAACGTAAAACTTTGTCGAATCTTTTATGAACATGGATTAATGAAGAAATTATGCTAATTTTTTAGCCTAATTAAGAAGGGCAATGGAAGGTTGAAGAAAACATTCAATAAGGTTATTGAACGAGATCTCTTAATTAACAATTTATCCCAAGATTTGATTTTTGTCTGAGCTCAATGACGAGCTCAATGACGTCGTTTGATTCATGTAGCAAACCTTACATAGTGAGACAAGGCTTTGTTGTTATTGTTTTAAATTCTAAATATATTTAAACTGTTCAAAATATTTACACACCGACATGGATTGCGTATATAATAGAACGGAATACATAACAAATAGCAGAAAACCATTATAAAACCATGAAAGAAGTCCTTTTGGTGGCCCAATAGCTAAATGAGTCCCTCCAAAACCATGAAACTATGAAAGAAGTCCTTTTGGTGGTCCAATAACTAAATGCCAAAACTTAAATGTAAGGTTCTCGTGATTCATTTTCCTTACGGAACTCAGTTGTGGAAAATGAGAGGGAATCGTTTCATATTAATTCAATTCTCAAATTAGAAAGATGGATATATATATCCAAACATGTGCAATTATTTCACATGCATGCATTCTTTTAATGTGCAATTTTTAAATTTTGAAAATATTTAAACTATTCAAAATATGTACAGACCGACAATGGATTGCGTAATAAATGGATCGGAATACGTAAATAAAAGCCAAAAATTGCAGAGCCAGCATTGATCAGGATTGCAGTTATGGACTGAACATAAATTAAAGAAAGTGGGAAATGAATTAAAATGAACAAAAATTAAAATAAATAGAGATATATTATGGCGATAACGCGTATATGTGTGTATATAGTATATATTGACATTTTGCCACAAAAATCCATAGTGTCCTACGTAAAATTATAGCTTTTTCATAATGGAAAAAGCTAGCGAAAGTTTAAATTAATACCCTAGCTACTATATTTTCAATTATTATAAGACCCCACTTGCATAAAGGTTACTCAGATGGGAAAATTTGTAGCTTCACCGAACCAAACCAAAAAAAAGTGTCACATATTTTGAAAATTTGTAGCTTCACGATAACGCGTATGTGTATGTATATAGTATATATTGCCATTTTGCCCCAAAAATCCTTATTGTCCTACAATGATAGCTTTTTCATAATGGAAAAAGCTTGCCAAATTTTCAATTATTAGATCCCACTTGTATATAGTTTACTCAGATGGGCAAATTGTATGTAGCTTCTCGGAACCAAAAGTTTCACATATATTGAATGTTGCAGATGCTTTTTTTTTTTTTTTTTTTAAATTAACATGCATTTAAGTGAAAAATGAAGACAAAATTAACTTTTGTATACTTTTAATTTGATCCACATCTTCATCTTCTATATATTTCTTTTATATGTTTACATTGTACATTAATTATTGCAAACTTTCTTCTAATTTTCCCTCCTTCAAATTTCCTTTCTTTCATACATATGATCTGATATATGCTATTCGATCAACCCGTCCTCAAACCCACTTTCTCACTTCTGGTTATCGGCTCACAAGAATGGTTGGTGTTATAATTAATATAATCCATTGTGTGCAGATTTGTTATAACTGTAAAGATTCTTTTGTATTTAGCCATACACGTGTCAGCTAGAGATAGGTTCTGCTATGATTGTAATCTTCCAGAGATTGTATATTCAAGCCTATATAATGAGCACAGGTGCCAGTGAATACGGCACTGTGAATTCCATTGCCTTCCTTCCCATATTCTGTTTGTTATTCTATCTGTTGGCCGTGGTGCAGGTGATGGAAGCGAGATTCAATCTGCATTAGCTGAGTGGACAGGTCAAGAAACAGTGCCAAATGTGTTTATTGGAGGAAACCACATCGGTGGCTGTGCTCCATTAGTGGCGGCAAGAGCCCCAGCCGAAGTCAACAACGGTACCAGCTTCCCTTGATCGTGCAATGCAGTTGTGGCTTCATAAAAGCAGTAAGTTAACATTATCAACCAAATGATGAAATGGAATTTATATTATGAAACTTGTGTTTACTTGAGTTAGGATCTTCTGAAATCAATGTCAGAGGATGTTCGAAGAGAAAAAGATACGGACGTGAGTCTTTACACCTACCTTTCTTTCATCCTCTGACATTGATTATTTCAGAGGATCCTAACTCAAGTAAACACAAGTTTCATAATATAAATTTCATTTCATCATTTGGTTGTTAATGTTAACTTGCTGCTTTTATGAAGCCTCAACTTCATTGCACGATCAAGGGAAGCTGGTACCGTTGTTGACTTCGGCTGGGGCTCTTGCCGCCACTAATGGAGCACAGCCACCGATGTGGTTTCCTCCAATAAACACATCTGGCACTGTTTCTTGACCTGTCCACTCAGCTAATGCAGATTGAATCTCGCTTCCATCACCTGCACCACGTCCAACCATTCTTGTGAGCCGGCCAATTGCCAACTTGGAACTGGTTTGTGGAGCATAGATCACAAGTCACCAACCCAAAATTTGTAAGGATTGGCTTGAACGCCTTGCTCTCTTGGAACACACTCCAGCCTCTTAGAATTCAGCCAAAGCATCTTCACCATCTTCGCCCATACCCAGCTCACCATAACCATCGCTGTCATTATTGACACTATTAACGTTGTTGCTTCCAACATTCCTCTTATTACACTCTCTTCCTTCATGACTTCTCTTTCGTTTGTGTTTGTGTGAGACTGATATGCAGACTTGTACATGACACACACACACACTCGTTGGAGTCTCACGCGGGGAGGCAGAGAGAGAAAGAGTGAGCACGATGAGCTTCCATTATTTTCTATTCTCTACTTGCATATAAGGTGAAGCTAGGGATTTGTTAAATATGGAATGACTTTATCTTGTAATCAATAATGATATTAAAAAAAAATTTATCAATTGTTTTCCCCAAAAATTATAAGTTTATTATAAGTTCACGTTATCTAATTCAAGGTTTCACTCCTAATATAATATATATAGCTGATCCTTTCCAAAATTTATATGTGCAAGTTATTTATCAAAATTTTCACACAATTAAAAACATCAAGAACAAAGGTTGAGTTAATTAATTAATTCTTATTACACTACAATACATATTAGGGTTTAACTTAACAACCGTAGCTCCACATCATAGGATGTGGATCAAATTAAAAGTATACAATTTTTTCTCACGTTAATTTTGTCTTCATTTTTCACTTAAATGCATGTTAATTAAAAAAAGCATCAACGACCTTTAAAATATGTGAAACTTTTGGTTCCGTGAAGCTATAGATTTGCCTATCTGGGTAACCTGTATACAAGTGGGGTCTTATAATAATTGAAAATATAGTAGCTAGGGTATTAATTGAAAATTTGGCTAGCCTTTTCCATTATGAAAAAGCTATAATTGTGGGGCAAAATGTCAATAATATATACTACCTCCGGTCCTAATTATAAGAATATTTTTATAATATAAATTACACTACAAAAGTGTTCATATAATTAGGACAGGGAGGAGTACACTATACAGTATACACATACATACGTGTTATTGCCATATTTCTATTTTAATTTGTGTTCATTTTAATTCATTTCCCACTTTCTTTAATTTATGTTCAGTCCATAACTGCAATCCCGATCAATGCTAGCTCTGCAATTTTCTGCTTTTATTTATGTATTCCATTCTACTGTATTATATACGCAATATATCCAAGTCGGTCTGTACATATTTTGAAAAGTTTAAATATTTTTAGAATTTAAAACAATAACAATAAAGCCTTGTTTCACTATGTGAGATTGTCTACATGAATCAAACGACATCATTGAACTCTGTCAAAGACTAAATATCGAGATAAATTATTAATTAAAAGATTTCATTCAATAACCTTATTGAGTGTTTTCTTCCGTTCTCCATTGTCCCTCTTAAATGGGCTAAAAAATTAACACAATTTCTTTGTTGATCCATATTCATAAAAGATTCAATAAAGTTTTATGTTAGCTGTTGAGAGCCAAATACAACCCTCCTCCTTCACTTGGGCTTGGGATCGGCTATAAAATATAAACCGAGTTATTTTTAAAATATATATAAAAAAAACCATACTTTACATAGTTAAAATGTACCATATTTATATGTTACACCCTCCGATTTAGAATGTAAAACATTATGGGGAGTCATTCTTTGATCTAGAGCATGACATACTCAATGGGTCAGTCTCGTGTGTCAGTTAATTTGTTGGGAAAAATACAGAAAAAGACAATAAAAATTGGTAAAAGACATATAAGTATGTCAAATTTCAATAATTTTAATGAGACTGATTTAAAATTTTGAAATGTTATAAAATTAGAGAAATTATCTAACTATCCTTATAATTAGTTTTTAAAAATAAAAAGTACTCAATCCAGCCACCAGAGGTACAACTACCTAATAATATATATATATATATATATATATATATATATATATATATATATATATATATATATATATATATATATATATATATATATATATATATTCTCGTGTAAAAGTTATCAATGTAGATGCTTAAATTATTAATAATGATACTAATCAATGGCGGAACGCTTTATGCAGCCAGTTTGCCTTGCCCCATTTACCGATCGATCTTATAAAATACGTTAGTATATGTATGTATTTATTATGGGGAAATCATTTCTGCATCTACTATAGAAAAACTTTTCTACAGCAGCCCCAAAACACGTCGTTTCATATTAGTTTTTTGTACTCCACTTAATATATCTTATTCAAACATATCCATGTAGCATCAGTACACAAACCCACCAGCTCGGTTACTTCTGGGTCCTTTTCGATGAACGCGAGAAGAAGACGAAGAAAATGATGAAGAAGTAGACGATATGGGGATTTTCATGGCGGCCAGAGAACAAATATCTCTTTGAATAATCTCTTACTCGTCCATGAATATTTGCTTGTACCTGCACTCCACACTGCAAAATCCCCTCTCTTCTTTGTTTTTAAACACACCAGAATATATAAGCCTTTCAACGGATCTGGAAGGTAAGAAGAGAAAGAAGAAGATATACTTGTATATGTAGATGTCTTTAAGATAGGTTCATGTTTAAGATCAGTGGCGTGCTTGGTGAAATTTTTAGTCATTGCCTCCAAACAAGGGGAAGGCCTTCCAAAGTGCTCCACCACGTAACATGGCAACTTAGTTTTCAGAACCTCTCGTCATCCCACTCCTCTACTTTTTCCTTTCTGCAGAACCAGTGAAATTATGCCAAAGTATTTATCTTCAAACCGATTAGAATTCAAACTCATTTCTCTCTTTTCCATGAATTTACCGCCATACTAGAAGAAGAAAGAAGTTTGTTGAAGTCTCTAAGAATATCGTCGAAGCCTCTGATGAGTGTTTTTAATCACATGAAGCATCAGGAACCAAGTCGAAAAGTCTACATATAAAGCAAATGAATAAAAAAGGGTAAGGAGGTTGCACAAAATAAATGTCTTCAGAGAGGAGGAAAAGTCAAATATGGTGGCTTGAATAGAAGGAAGTAGCTAGAATAGTGTGGGCAAGATTGGGCGGATACAGAGCTCCAGAACAAGAACAAGAACAAGTCAAGAGACTGTCTCAACAAGCAGACGTATACAGTTTCAGAGTCTTACTACTGGAAGTTCTCATAGGGAGAGCTCCATTGCAGCATCCTTCACCGGCCCGACCTCGCTCTGACGAAGATGAACAAGACGTGGATCTTCCGAAATGGGTTCGATCGGTGGCAGTGAACTTGTGAGTTATGATTCAAACCACGGCTTTGATCTACACGATGGCGGTGTATTTGGGGTTCTTCGCCGGATTTGATTTCGAAGGTTTGTGGTTGGGTTTATTGGCAGCTCAAGGATCATGTTTGGTGACGATGTTGTTCGTGTTGGGAAGAAAGACGAGAAAAAAAAATAATATGAAACGACGTGGTTTGGGGTTGCTGCAGAAAAGTTTTTCTGCAGTAGATGCAGAAATGATTTCCCCATTTATTATATGATATTTTATTTGGCCACAAATTTGGCCCCAACTAATTTTTTATCTTCTCTGTAAGGATAATGTTTGTTTCATTACTCATTGGGCCATGAGAGCAGGGGCGGACCTATAGGGGGGCAAGGGTGGGCCACCGCCCCCAAAAAAAAAATTTAAAAGGAATTTTTTTATATGTAAAATATTATATATATCAGATTTGGTTCTATCTTATTGGATTGCTCTTCGCACCGTGAAATTGGATCATAACAAATTGGATCCAAACAATTTACCGTGACAGTTACGATCCAAACAAATTTTTTTTTATATAAAATATATTATAGCAAATTGGATCATAACAATTTACATTATTTCCAAATTTCAACCAATTTGGGACCTATAGGTTTCTATTCGCGCCGCCGTATCTTTTCTCCCTCACGCCATCGACTCCAAGCTTCAGCGAGGCCAAACTTAGGTCGTCTTCAACTGCAGGTATCATTGTGTTGAAACTTTATTTTAGATAGAGAGGGTTTTATAGGTGATTATTATGGGAAAAAATATTACCATTGATACTTATTTTAAGAGAAAGAATAGTGAATCTTTGCCCTCATCTACTTCTAATGTTGAATTGCCAAATACTGAACTCCTTCTTCAAAATCTCCTAGAATTGAAAATAATGAGGTAGTTAAGGAAGTTGATCTTGCTTCATTGAAAGAGATCCTGACTACGTCCTCAAATATGGAAATATCCTATAAATCAACAAGATGAAATTCGTCGTGCTTATCTTAAACTTGGTCCATTTCAAGGCAAGCTTCAAAATTATCCTTGACGATTCCTTGATTACATACATTGAAAAAGAAATTGTTTTGAGTTTTAGCACGGATTCAATTATAGATGAGTTTGACAATATGAAAACACGTAGAGTAAGAGTCAAGTGAAGTGATCTTAACTTTTGTAATAGATTTCTTTCAATTTTTAGTATATTATGTCTGTTTTGAATTTCAAGTACTTTTATTTATGATATAGAATATTTTTATTTTCGCCCCCCGTCAGTAAAAATCCTGGGTCCACCATTGCATGAGAGGAAGGTAAAATTCTTGTTTAAGATATCGAAAAGGTCAGTATCATCTTATATATTGTTTTGACTTATAATTATCGGTTATTATTTATTTGTATTTTGAAGGTTATTTGATACTATTTAGTAAATACTCCCTTTGATCATTATTTAAGAAACCAACTAACAATTTTCACAAGTCAATAAAAACAATTAAAGTCATTAAATTTATCCTAAAATTTAATTATTTTTCACTATTATCCCTATTAATTACACTAAAATCTAATATTATATTAATTATTACTCTATTTTTTTCTCGAAAAAAAAGAGAAATAATTAATTTTTATTAATTATTACTTTCACTCACTACCTTTATAATTGTGGGTATACATGGGAAAAAATATTTAATGCAATTTGGAAACAAGCAAATGCTTTATAAAAAGGACCAAATATACATGTTAGTTGGTGCTTTATAATGAGAACTAAAGATAGTAATTCAATATATTTATTTTTTGGCCCGGGCTAAAAAAAATTTCTGGTTCCGCCACTGATACTAATGTCAGAGACGAGAAACATTGTTTAATAACTCGCGATTTCTTAATTTCATAGATAAAAGATTGAAATATTTTTCATTGAAATAATATCACATTAAAAAAAGTGAAAACGAAGAAAAATACTAGAATACCCTTCGATTAGTTAATGGTGGTATTCTAGTATTTTTTTTCGTTTTCACCTTTTTTTGTGTGATAGGAACCAATGGCGGAATCAGGGAGGGGCTAGGGTGGGCCCCCGCCCCCCCTGAAATTTAATAAAAAAATGAGAAATGAGGGAGCCAAAATGAATTAGAGAAGGAAAAAACCAGCGGAGAGGAATAAGGAGAGAAGTATAAACCGAGGGGTGTGGAGGGAGTGAAAACCAAGCAGTGGCCATAGTTGAAGTTGGCGCGTGAAGGACGAAATGAGAAGTTAACATTATAAAACAATATATTTTCCCACACTAGATTTTCACATGGCCGGCTCCTCCCCTTCCTTCCTTTTTTTCCCCAAAACACCATTACTATTGTTGTTTCTGACTTGTTAAATTCAAATGCTCCACTAAAACAAGGGTTTTTTTTTTAAAAAAAAAAAATTATGAATGAAAAATGTCATATAAGAAGAGCTATTACAGTGATGATATTTACAAAATTGTTGATAAATTTTATTTTAGAGGTTTCGCAAAACAGGACAAATTACATTTTTGAAGATAGAGTTACAACATTTTGAGTTTGACATTTCTATACATTCAAATTATTTTATTAATTTATCAATTACATCTGAATTATGTCAAGGGCTAGCAAAAACTGAAAAGTTCATCACTTACTCTCTTATTAATAGAGTGATTAGATTTGTATTCACTCTTTCAGTTTCTACAGTAACTATGAAATTAAATATCTTTCTTTGCTATGAAGATAATTAAAAACGTACGTGCTTCGAAATAAAATGGAAGACTAATGTAATACCCCGAAATTTGAATTAGGGAATTTAAGGGCCAAAGTGCCAAAATGACGAAAATGCCCCTAAGGGACATAAATGACTTAGAAAAATTATGGAAAATACCCTTGTAAATTATAAAATAATGCATGAGGCATGGAAATTCTAATGTTAATGCAAATTGACTGTTGGAGACCTATATGGAATCAAAATTTAGGTTAACTTGGACATTTCTACTAAGTGAGAACATGTCTTCAGAGTTGTAAATCCAGAATTTTGTGAATTCTCCGAAATCACGCGAATCGGGTACCGATCGGGGAAAATGGGTTTTTTATAACCCAAAATTCCAAACAAAGCCTTGAATTTGCCAAACAAGGCCCTTGTTTTTTTCCTATAAATACCCCCCCCTCCTTCATAATTCTCACACCTTTTCTTCCTTCTCTTGGCCGAAATTTTTGGTTGAGAAAGAAGAGAAAGGAGCTCTGGGGAATTGTGCAATAAGCTCCTCTGTAGAATTGTCCGGAAAGTCTTCAACGGGTAAGTCTTTCGGTCTTTAGTTTTTAGTTTAGTAGTTAGTAGAATTGTTAGTTAGATTTAGAAAGTAGGTGACAAGATTCCTACAAATGTTTTAGAGCCTTGTTTGCGTTGAAAAAATATGCAGAGGTGTAAACATAGTAGGGATCGAGTCATTTGAAAAGTTGTAGTTTTTATAGCTCTTTTAAAGGTTAGGGGTAGTAATAGCCTTTAAATTTTGAGTATGATTGGGTATCATATGGGAGGGCTATTTTAGTCTTTATTTTCGAAAATCATAAATGCGTCGAAGTTCGCGAAATTTTGGGAAGAAAATAGCCTACGTAGCGGAGCGCGCGAAATTCCGCCAAGTAGGGGTATAGGGCAAAATGGTAATTTTTACCTAAAATGCCGTTATAATGTCAAATTACTAATGGAGGTGACATTATTCTCATAGGATATCCGAAATCCTAATTTGTTGCCGTTCGCCGTCCAACGTGCCGTCGGACAAACCCGTTTTCCGTCGAAAGAAACAACTACGTACATCAAACAGTACGTCGCCAGAAACTTAACTCTTACGTACATCATAACGAAGGTACGTTCGCGATCGGTAACCTTAACACTTGTGTTTATAGTATGCATATATGTGATGATATGTTGTGTGAATAGTTTGGTGCCGAAGGCAAGGCTAGTCTATGTGGGTAAGCCATTGAGTCGTTGCTAACCCGGTGAGGCCCCCATGATAGACACTTACCTGGCCATTACATTCGGTTAATGGATGTACGTTCGCATCTCGTAACACTAATCTAGTGCTGCTCATATGCATATATGTGATAGGTACATTCACGGATAGAGGCTCTGTCTAGGGTCACCGACTCGGATGGAGGCTCTGTCCTGGGCCACCGACTCGGATAGGGATTCGTTAAGTGCCACTGCTCCGGATAGAGATTCTATTTGGGGTCACCACTTTGGATAGAGATTCTATTAAGGGTCACCAAACGGATAGAGATTTTGATTAGGGTCACCACTTATATGTACTGCTCTTTGCTTATATGATCTGTCATCATGAATCATACAACTGCGTTTTATACTCTTGTGTTGTTGTGCTTGCCGCTATGTCATGAATACCTGCCATCCTTATACTGTTTTTATTTGAGCATAAGGTTAACCGTTACCTGAGATTCAATGCGGTGAATTGAATCTCGGCTATAGCTTTCAGTGCGGAGGACCGCGAATTGATGTCGGGGAAAGCTAGCGAGGAGTGACTTGCGGAAGAAGTCATCTTTATCTTATCGCTTTCTTTTATCTTTACGTCGATTATTTTCGAACCTTAGGATCACGTAATGTCAATACAATATTACACTATGTTTCATGTTTTGTTATGATCAGTTACTCTTACGCTCCATTGCTCGACTCTGATTGATTGCAAAAAAAAAAAAAAATTCCGCTTTAGAAAATGGGATGTTACACTTTATGGTATCAGAGCAATCTTTCTGGCAAGTGTTTAACTATGTTACCACGAACGGTTTGGTGCCGAAGGCAAGGCTAGTCTACGTGGGTGTGCCAATCAGTCACTGCTAACCCGGTGAGGCCCCCATGGTAGACACTTACCTGGCCATTCTGTTCGGATAACGGAGTTAGGTTCTTAAGCCTTTTAAACTTTGAGCACGTTTTGAAAAGGAGTACTGTTATGACCCTGGTGTAATAGGTAGTGATGGACAGAAACAAAAAGTCGCCGGTGCACCAAGAGGTAGGGGCCGAGGTCGAGGCGGAGGCAGGCAGCCTCAAAGGGACGTAATACCCGAGCAAAATGCTATACCAAACCAGCCGGAACAGAACGAAGTACAAGAACTGAGGAGAACTCTCCAAGAGCAGAGGGCTCTCATTGATGCTCTGTTAGCAAGACAACATCAACAGGATGAGGAAGCCCAAAGACAATTGGACGCACGTCAACACGAAGAGGAAGAGCATAACAATGAAGAAGAGGAAGAGGAGGAGGACAACGACAATCAAAGTGAGGAAGACCATGAGGAAAATGCTGAGGAATCTGATAGATCACAATCACCTCCACGACGAGGAAGAAAGGAGAAGAATACCCAGTATTGGGTTAATCAGTTTTGTAAACTGAAGCCGCCAACTTTTCGAGGAAAGCTGGATTTGGCGGAGGATTGGCTGAAGAGACTAGAGAAGGTGTTCAAGGTGATAGACTGCCCAGAGGATCGCAAAGCTCAACTAGCAATCTACCAGCTTGAAGGAGATGCAGACCGCTGGTGGGAAGTCACAGCAGAAACCCTGCGGACCCAATACTATCCCGTGACATGGGAGAAATTTCTAGAGAAATTTCATGACCAATACTTTCCTCCTTCGGTGCAAATGAATAAGGAGTCGGAACTTCTCCACATCCGACAGAGATATGAGGAATCTTTCGACGAGTACTATGCTCGATTCACTAATCTCTCCCGATACTCCCCACACCTGAGGAAGGGCAATGATGAAAGAAGTATGGTGAACATACTGATTGACGGGCTAAAATATGAAATCGGTGAAAGACTTATGTCCCAACGATTCCTGAATTTGACAAGCGCGGTGGAAACTTGTCGGATGACTGAGCGTAATCTGAAAGGATTCCAGAGATC
This sequence comes from Acacia pycnantha, assembly GCA_025563575.1. Taxonomy (NCBI): domain Eukaryota; kingdom Viridiplantae; phylum Streptophyta; class Magnoliopsida; order Fabales; family Fabaceae; genus Acacia; species Acacia pycnantha. Next base: position 599,084 of record JAMWYP010000155.1, read on the forward strand.
CAGAAACTTCAACAACAACAATAGTAATACAGGACGTGGTAGTTTTAGCAACGGAAACTCCTCACGAAAAAGGAAGGTGCCTTGGGACAACTCTAGTGGTGGAAACAAGAGGCCAGTCCAAACTGAGCAACAGAACAATCCCAGGATGGCAGAATCTCAGTCTTGTCCAAAGTGTAAGAAGTACCATCCAGGAGTCAACTGCGATGGGAAACGAATCTGTTACAGATGTCAGAAGCCGGGACACATCACTTGGAATTGCCCTGAGAAGGCTGCTGAGACAAGACTACAGAACTCAGGAAGAATCTTTGCGCTAACCAATATGGAGGCTGGCGAATCCTCAGGAAAGGACCGAGATACTATCGAATAGTACAAGTCCATGTTGGTTGTGAACCGACTCGGGTGTTAGACCAATCGATTTCTTTTGATACTTGTACGGATCCTTTTGGGATGCATACTTATGTGGTAGCTACACCATTAGGTGTAAGCTTTTAGTTTGTAAAGCATGTTTTGAACCAAGTTGTGGGTTAATATAAATCTTCTTACTACTTCATAGCGTCAATAACATTCTCAATGGTGTTAAGCTAATGGTGATGTAGAAAGTAAGTAACAAGCGGATAGAGGCTCTGTTTAAGGTCACCGACTCGGATGGAAGCTCTGTCTAGGGGCACCGACTCGGATAGAGATTCTGTTAGGAGTCACCGAGATACATTCACGGTTAGAGACTCTGTTCAGGGTTACCAATTATACATAGCGGATAGAGACATCGTTTAGGGTCACCGATTATACATGCTACTCTATATCTAAGTTGCTCAACGGAATTGCCGGAGCAGAAATTTTCTAGATCGGATATGATTGATCACACTTCTACATAGTTGGTACAAGTCACAAGAGATCGTAAGAATCTTTTGGTGATTGTG